>CM069160.1:14403544-14454840 GCA_035221665.1 Okamejei kenojei
TCCTCTCCCCCACACGCTCTCTCGCCCCCTCCCCCACCATCATCCACATCTCTAATCTCTCTCACTCTCCCCCTCCCTCCTCGTTTCCTCCCCTCCCCCACATCCACAAAATCTCTCACTCCCGCCCACCATCATCTATCCCACACTCTCTCTCGTCATCTCTCCCTCACCCCACCCCCCCTGCCATTACCTCTCTCTTTACCGCACACTCTTACCCACAGCCTCTCCCCACCTGCACCCTCTCCTCTCCCCTGTGTAAGGTTTGGCGAGTGTGTGTGTTGTGTGTGAGTGAGTGTGTGTGTGTGTGTGTGTGTGGTAAACCTACCAGACCAACAGCAAAGGACCAAAGCGCCCACACTCCAACTGCATCATTGAACTGCTGACCTGTAGGAGAAAACAACACAACAAAAACAGGTCAGAGCAGCTCTGCGGAAGACATGGAAATCCGTCTGAAGGTGAGGTCCAGACCCGAAACGTCGCCTAGGCATGTTTCTCCCAGAGATGCTTGCCTGACCCGCTGATCTACTCAAGCACTTCAGATGTGCAAGACACGGCCTCTGCAGTATGTGCCGTTCCCACCTCCAGAGGCGCTGTCCCTGACCGATTTGAGTTACTCCACATACTTTGACGTACTTGTGCATTACACCACCCCCTGCGGTTCAAGTTTTTCACCGACCAGAGATGCAGCTACCGCGGCACGAGTGTTTTTTTTTTAATTACGCCTTGGGTGCAGCATTGTGAAATTCCTTCAGAAGAAACAAGCCAACCGCTTTCGGAGGAAACAGAGGTTTAGCTGCCTCAAAGATGCCGAAACTCCATTTTTACTATTTGCGTCAAGACCATCACTTAGTGGCAATCTGAAATAAATAATTTTATTGAATCACCTCAAATTCAGATTCGGATTTCGTTCATTGCCCGAGACGATAACTGGAACTGCAGCTCAGTTTAGAGTAGTGTCACATGTACCGAAGGTACAGAGACAAGCAGCCACGTCCCGCTGAGTTGATAGATTTTCTCAATAAAGATTAAAGTGAAAATTCTTTTGTGCCGTGCGAACGAAACAGCAGAATGACAAAGATGTGATTACAATTGAGCCATTTAACCGTGTAGAGAAACATGAATTTGGGAATAACGTTTTAGTGCAAAGTCTAGACCAGTAAAAGTCAGAATACTGATATATTCCAATGGTCACCAATGAGGTAGATAGTAGATCAGGCTCCCAGTTGTGGTAGAATGATCAGGTGCCTGGGAAGAAGGAACCCCCTATAACGAGGTGTGCGTTATCACACAATCTACTCCTTTTGCCCGATGGGAGAAAGGAGACGAGGGAGTAAGCCAGGTGTACGTCATTGATTATGCTGCTTGTCCTTACCGAGGCAGCGTGAGGCATAAAATTGAGTCACTGGACAATGTAGGTTGGTTTATATGAAGGTCAGGTCTGGCGTCCACAATTCGCTGCAATATCTTTGCGTCCTTGGAAGCATCTGATCCCGCAAACCACAACTGAGATGCCACCCTGAAGAAATGCTGTCTATGGTGCATCTGTAGAAGTTTGTAGGCTGTATAGGAGACAATGCCACACTTCCTAAGCCATCTAATGAAGTGGAGGCGTTGAGAGTGCTTTCTTGGCCGTTGCAATCAATATGCGTGATCCAGAGAAGTTGTTGGTGACTTTACCTCGTTGGAATTTTGAATTTTTTCACCATCTCTGCAGATTGTCCCAATAGACAATCCACAATACAGGCATCAGATAGGCCGATATACGGCCTTCAATCCAACAAGACCACCGCCATTCATGAGATAATTGCTGATCACCACAATCAGTACCCCATTACATGCTTTCCCCCATATACCCTGACCCCGCTATCTTTTAAGAGCACTATCTAACTCTCGTCTTTGAATTATCCAGATAAACGCCTCCACAAGCATTATTTTGAGGCAGAGAATTCCTCAGACTTCACAACTCTCTGTGTGTGAATGTGGGTTTCTCATATCCTTTGTAAAGAGGCTTACCCCCTTATTACTTAATATGTGGGTCCCTGTTTCTGGACAACCCCCACATCGAATTATATTTCCGGCATCCTAGCTAGTCCAAACCGGTAATAATCTGTATGGTGTTTTTCAATAAGATAGCCCTCTCATCGCTAACAATCCAGAGCGTACAAGCCCAGACTGCTCCAGTACACACAGCATAATGACATACCCCGACCATACCCGGAATAGCCTGCAAACCTACGCTAGCACTCCCTCAATAGGATACAAAGTCATCCCTTAAATTTACAGACTAAAACTACACACAAAACTTCCAGTTTGTCACACTAGGGCCCAGTAACACCACTGCCAGAAACACCTTCTTTGCTCCTAACTTCAATCCTCTTGTTATGAAGAACCTACATGCCATTCGCTTATCGACACGAGCCTGCAGCACGCTGCATGCTTACTTTTTCATAGACTGATGAACAAGGACCCCCCAATTCCCGTTGTAAACTGTCCCTTTCCAACATGACACCATTTAGATAATAAACGGCCTTCCTATTTTTGTTACCAAAGTGTGGTTCACATTTGTAACTTCACATTTATCCTTGTTAAACTGCACCTGCCATGCAACTGCCCCTCCCCACCCCACCCTCAACCTGTCCAAGTCACCCTGCATTCTCATAACATCCTCTTCACAGTGTCACTTCAATATGGCCACCCAGCTTTGTGTCATCTGCAAACTTGATAATGTGACGTAATCCCTTCATGCAAATCATTAATATATATTGTAATTAGCTGCGGTCGTAGCGCCGAGCCTTGGGGTACCACATTAGTTACTGCCTGCCATTCCGAAAGGGACCCGTTAATCCCTACTCGTTGTTACCTGTCTGCCAACCACTTCTCTATCCATGTCAGTACTCTACCCCCAATACCACGTGCCCTAATTTTGCCCACTAACCTCCCATGTTGGACCTTATCAAATGCTTTATGAATGTCCAGGTACACTACATCCACTGGTTCTCCCTTGTCCATTTTCCATGTTACATCATCAAAAAATCCCGTATATTTTCTCCCGTATTAGTCAAGCATGATTTCCCCTTTGTAAATCCATGCTGACTCGGATCGATCCTGTTACTCCTACCCAAATGTGCCGCTATTTCATCTTTTATGATTGACTTCAGCATCTTCCCCACCTCCAAAAACCGGTCTATTATTCCTCGTTTTCTCTCTCTCACTTTCCTTAAAAAGTGGGATAACATTAGTTACCCTCCAAACCACAGGAACTGATCCTAAACCTATAGAACATTGGAAAAAATATCTCCAATGCGTCCACGATTTCTAGAGCCACTTCCGTATGTACCCCGGGATGCAGACCATCGAGCCCTGGGGATATATCAGGCCTTCAGATCCCATCAGTCCTAACAAATCTAACGCAACACAGATAAATTTCCTGCCTCATGTGGATTTCCTTCAGTTCATCATCCGTCATTCCAGATCCTCTGGCCACTACTATATCAGGAAGATTGTTTGTCCTCCGTATGAGACGGATCCAAAGAGTACCTGTTCAACTCATCTGCCATTTCTTGTTCCTCCCCATAATAAATTCACATTTTTCGGTCTTGAAGGGTCCAACTTTTATCTTGAGTTATGTTTCCTCTTCACATACCTAAAGAAGCTTTTACTATTACTCCTTTACATTCTTGAACTGCTTACCTTCGTACCTCATCTTTTTCACCTCCCCGTATTGCCTTTTTAGTTATATTCTGTTGCTCTTTAAACGTTACCCAATACTACGCTGGCTTTCCGTTCATCTTTGCTATGTATATACTTCTTCTCTTTTATTTTTATATAGGTCCTACTTCACTTGGGACAAAATTAATAGCCATTTAGCTTTAAAAAACCAGGATACTGGAGCACACAAGTAACCTCCAGAATTTCATTTGGAGATGTGCAAACTCTATTCAGACAGCCAGCACTTCAGGGTCCTGGATCAAACGTGGATAATTGGAACCCGGATCCCCAGTAACAGGGCCGTTCATCATATCAACAAGGGGTACAGTGGACTTTCAAGCAAGAGAAGCAAGCTAGAAGATAATCTGAAACATTTCTCATGAAATTTAAAAATAAAAATCATGAAGATTGCTCACAGCTATTTTCACTTCCTCCACAAGCAGGCAAACTAAACTTACTTAATTTTGTGATTACATTGTAAGAAAATATTTGTGTGTGCTTAGTAACGACGTGTTGGAAATGTATTTTGAGCAGACCGCATCTGCAGCCTGGTTAACGCCAAGTTGTTTAGTTCCTCTGGATTTACCGCCCTTCTGCATTCACAGGGTTCACAAATGCGTCCACCTGCTTCATATCTCGCGATAGTTGGGGGTTTAAAGTGCACACTCTCCACTATCCACCTAGAACACACGGATTGCGGGGGGCTTCAACATGGCGGATACGCAGGCACGTGGGACTGGTGTAGATGTTATGGGACAAGTTGGTCGTGTGGGCAAGTTGGGCCGAAGGACCTGATCCCATTCCGTATTCGTCCATGACTCTGTTAAAAGCAAACAGGGGTAACCACGGGAAAGACACAACAAGCGGGAGTGACTCAGCGGGACAGACAGCATCTCTGGAGAGAAGGAACGGGTGACGTTTCGGGTCGAGATCCTTCTTCAGACTGAGAGTCTGGGGAAAGGGAAACGTGAGAATGCAAAAAAGTTACGATGATAAACCGAAACAGGCAATAGACAATAGACAATACTCCTGCACCTATTGTCTATAGGTGCAGGAGTAGGCCATTCGGCCCTTCGAGCCAGCACCGCCATTCAATGTGATCATGGCTGATCATCCACAATCAGTACACCGTTCGTGCCTTCTCCCCATTCCCCTGACTCTGCTATCTTTAAGAGTTTTTTCTCCGTACCCACACTCGGCCTTCTCTGCGTTAGACTGGCGGCACGGTGGCACAGCGGCAGAGTTGATGCCTTACAGCGCTTACAGCGCCAGAGTCCCGGGTTCGATCCCGACTACGGGTGCTGTCTGCCCGAAGGGTCTGTTTTCGCACTGTACATCTAAACTAAACTAACGTGGTTAGTTAACATAACATAAACACACAATACTCCTTACCGAGGGCAACTCGATATTCCCATACTTACCCCAACTCAATTGTCGCGCAATGGCAGCGTTGGATCTAAAGCAGCCCTTGGACTTCTTACAGGGGGACGAAGCACGGAGCTACAAAAACAGAAACACCTTGTCAACATCCAGTCTTATCTGCCTCCGGCACAGTTCTAGCTTCCGTAAACCATGTTGGGGACGAGGGCAAATTCTGTGTGTTTACCATGCCTTGGGTTTCACCAACTATAACTCACAAGGAAGGCTGGCTCCGTCCTGGAGGCGGAGTTGTATTCATGGGAGGTGGCCTTGGAGGACAGGCAACAGACTGGTTCCACCAAGATGCAGAACAGAACGTCACAGGAGATCCTTCTTCCCTGTGGCTATCAAACTGTACAACTCCTCCCCCTTCTGTCGTAGGGTAGACAGAGACTGGAACTGGCTCCGCCCCCCCCCCCCTCCCCCCACCTCAACCTTTGCACATCCCCAATCCTGTCCACACGTCACTTTAATTTAAAGTTTCATGTATTATGTGTTTTCCTGCTTTCATGACGGTTTGTTAGATCAATTTTCCTCCCGCCAGAGAACCGGCTTCGATCCTGACCTCGGGTGCAGTGTGTGTGGAGTTTGCATGCATTCACTGTGACCGCGTGGATTTCCTTCCACATCCCAAATACGTGCGGGGTTTGAGGAACTAATCGGCCCTCGATAAATCGCCACCAGTGGGTCGGGAGTGGACACGTGGGAAAACACAGAACTAATGTGAACGGCTGATGGATGAACGGCGTGGACTCGCTGGGCCGAGTGGCCTGATTCCACGCTGTAATTCTAAACGGAACAAAACCAACCTAAACTGAACTAAACCAAAGTAAACTTAACTAAATTTAAACTAAAAAGTTTTAACAGGAACTTGAGGGGTAACTTTTACAAACACTGGGTGATGGGTGTATGGAACAAGCGGCCAGATGAGGTAGCAGAGGCTGGGACTATCGCAACGTTTACGATACAATTAGACAGGTACATGCGTGGTACAGGTGTGGAGTGGTATGGGGCAAACGCAAGCAGGTGGGACTAGCTTATATGGTAGACACAAAATGCTGAAGTCACTCAGCGGGACAGGCAGCATCTCTGGAGAGAAGGAATGGGCGACGTTTCCGTACGATACTCTTCTTCAGAGTGATGTCAGGGGAGGGGGAGGGACAAATGTAGAATGTAGGAGTGAGAGAGGATGTTGCTGAACTGTCGTCGGAGAGAGGAGGAGAACATCTTCAAAGTAGACAGGCCTGGAGGAGATTTAGCAGTGGAGTGGACAATATGTGCAAGAAAGAACTACAGACGCTGGTTCAAATCGAAGGTAGACACAAAATGCTGGAGTAACTCAGCGGGGTAGGCAACATCTCTGGAGAGAAGGAATGGGCGACGTTTCGGGTCCAGACCCCTCTTCAGACTGATGTCAGGCGAGGGAGCGGGACTAAGATCGAATGTAGTGTATGGGATATATTGGTCGGTACTGACAAGTTGGGCCGAAGGGCCTGTTTCCACAATGTATCACTCTAAGCCTCTGAATCGAAACCGCTTTCGGTTTCTCTAACTAAAATAGAAAATATCTTAGGAAAGCACTGGAACACTCTCGATCTGAACAGATGTTGGGAATCGCTGCTTCACCTGGTACACGTGTCAATCCCTGGATAAGAAACTGCCTCCTTTGATGAGTACAGTACCAAAGACAGCCTTTTGCAGAAATAGGGACAGTTGATAAAATGCAGTAACCTGTTTTAGTTGGTCTTGAGACGTTAGTGGCTTCAGAGATACTGCGTGGTAACAGTCCTTTCAACCCACCGAGTCCGCGCCGACCAACGATCACCCCATCCATTAGTTCTATCCTACAGGTAGACAGAAAATGTTGGGTAAACTCAGCGGGTGAGGCAGCATCTCTGGCGAAAAGGAATTGGCGACGTTTCGCGTCGAGACCCTTCTTCAGACTGAAGAATCGTCGCAAATTCCTTCTCTCCGGAGACGCTGCCTCACCCGCTGCATTACTCCAGCATTTTGTGTCTATCTTCGATTTTACCTGCATCTGCAGTTCTTTCTTAAACATTTTGTATCCTGCTCACTGGGGGCAGTTTGCAATTTATACCGAAGCCAATTAACCTACAAACCTGTAGGTATTGGGAGTGTGGGAGCAAACCGGAGCACCAGGGGAAAATACACGCGGTCTCAGGGATAATGTACAAACTCCGTAAAGACAGCGCGTGCAGGCAGGATGGATCCCAGGTCACCTGGCGCTGTAAAGCAGCAACTCTACCCGTGCGCCACTCTGCCACCTTCAACGAACACTTTTCTAGTAATCTTAACCTACCTGACCTCCCGGTGGCTCAGCACTTCATCTCCCCCTCCCATTCCCAATCTGAATTTTCTTTCCTCGGCCACCTCCATTGTCAGAGTGAGGCCCAGTGCAAATTGGAGGAACAGCAGCTCATATTTTGCTTGGGTAGTTTACACTCCAGCGGCATGAACATTGATTTATCTAACTTCAGATAGCCCTTGCTTTCTCTCTCCATCCCCTTCCCCTTCCCAATTCTCCCACTAATCTTACTGTCTCCGCCTACATTCTATCGTTGGCCCGCCCTCTCCCCTGACATCAGTCTGTAGAAGGCTATAGACCCGAAACGTCGCCCATTCTTTCTCTCCAGAGATGGTGCCTCACCCGCTGAATTACTGTTGTCTATTGTCTATTGTCTATTGAGTCACTCCACATTTTTGTGTCTATCCGAGGTACAGTGAAAAGCTTTTGTTGCGTGCGAACCAATCAGCAGAATGACAAAGAGGTGATTACAATTGAGCCATTTACAGTGTAGAGATACATGATTTGGGAATAACGTTTAGTGCAAGGTAAAGCCAGTAAAGTGCGATAAAATATATTCCAAGGGTCACCAATGAGGTAGATAGTAGTTCAGGGCTGCCAGTTGTGGTAGAATGATCAGGTGCCTGGGAAGAAAAAGTCCCTGAATATGGAGATGTGCGTTTTCACACTTCTACACCTTTTGCCCGATGGGAGAAGGGAGAAGAGGGAGTGGCCGGGGTGTGACGGTCCTTGACTCTGCTTCTGGCACTGGCGAGGCAGCGTGAGGCATAAATTGAGTCAATGGAAGGGAGGTTGGTTTGTGTGATGGTCTGGGCTGCGTGCACAATTCGCTGCAATTTCTTGCGTTCTTGGATGCAGCTGATCCCAAACCAAGCTGAGATGCACCCTGATAAAATGCTTTCTAAGGTGCATCTGTAGAGGTTGGTGGCAGTTATAGGAGACATGCCAAACTTCCTAAGCCTTCTAATGAAGTGGAGTCGTTGGAGTGCTTTCTTGATCGTTTCTTCAATATGCGTGATCCAGGAGAAGTTGTTGGTGACTTTGACCTCTTGGAATTTGAAGTTTTCAACCATCTCTGTCTATTGTCCCAATAGACAACACACAATAGGTGCAGCAGTAGGCCATACGGCCCTTCAAGCCAACACCGCCATTTAATGTGATCATGGCTGATCATCCACAATCAGTACCCCATTCATGCCTTCACCCCATATCCCCTGACTCCGCTATCTTTTAGAGCTCTATCTAACTCTCTCTTGAAAGTATCCAGAGAACCGGCCTCCAACGCATTCTGAGGCAGAGAATTCCAAAGACTCAGAACTCTCTGTGTGTAAATGTGTTTCCTCATCTCCGTTGTAAATGGCTTACCCCTTATTCTTAAACTGTGACCCTGGTACTAGACTCCCCCAACATCGGGAACATGATTCCTGCCTCTAGCGTGTCCAAACCCTTAATAATCCTATATGTTTCAATAAGATGCCCTCTCATCCTAAATTCCAGAGTATACAAGCCCAGCTGCTCCATTCTCCCAGCATATGACTGTCCCGCCTTCCCGGGAATTAACCTGCTGAACCTACGCTGCACTCGCTCAATAGCAAGAATGTCCTTCCTCAACTTTGGAGACCAAAACTGCACACACAACTCCAGTTGTGGTCACACTAGGGCCCAGTACAACTGCAGAAAGACCTCTTTGCTCCTATACTCAATCCTCTTGTTATGAAGGCCAACATGCCTTTCGCTTTCTTCACTGTCTGCTGTACCTGCATGCTTACTTTCATGGACTGATGAACAAGGACCCCGAGATCCCGTTGTACTTCCCCTTTTCCAAACTTGACACCATTTAGATAATAATCTGCCTTCCTGTTTTTGTTACCAAAGAAGATAACTTCACATTTATCCTCGTTAAACTGCACCTGCCATGCAACTGCCCCCTCCCCCCCCCCCCATCCCCACCTTGCATTCTCATAACATCCTCTTCACAGTTCACTCTGCTTTGTGTCATCTGTAAATTTGCTAATGTGACGTAATGCCTTCATCTAAATAATTAATACATAACGTAAATAGCTGCGGTCCCAACTACCTGCCATTCTGAAAGGGACCCGTTAATCCCTACTCTTTGTTTCCTGTCTGCCAACTACTTCCCCATTCATGTCAGCACTCTACCCCCAATACCACGTGCCCTAATTTTGCCCACTAACCTCCCATGTGGGACCTTATCAAATGCTTTATGAATGTCCAGGTACGCTGGTTCTCCCTTGTCCATTTTCCAAGTTACAATCTCAAAAAATCCCAGAGGATTAGTCAAGCATGATTCTCCCTTCGTAAATCCATGCTGACTCGGATCGATCCTGTTACACTTATCCAAATGTGACGCTATTTCATCTTATGTGATTGACTCCAGCATCTTCCCCACCACCAAAGAACCAGTTTATTATTCCTCGTTTTCTCCCCCCCCCCCTTTCTTAAAAAGTGGGATAACATTAGCTGCCCTCCAATCCACAGGAAATGATCCTAAATCTATAGAACATTGTAAAAATGATCTCCAATGCGTCCCACGATTTCTAGAGCCACTTCCGTATGTACCCCGGGATGCAGACCATCAGGCCCTGGGGATATATCAGCCTTCAGTCCCATCAGTCTACCCAACACAATTTACTGCCTAATGTGGATTTCCTTCAGTTCCTCCGTCATCCCAGATACTCTGGCCACTACTATATCAGGAAGATTGTTTATGTCCTCCGTAGTGAAGACGGTTCCAAAGTACCCGTTCAAAACACATCTGCCATTTCCTTGTTCCCCAAAATAAATTCACATTTTTCGGTCTTCAAGGTTCCAACTTTGGTCTTAAGTAATGTTTTCCTCTTCACATACCTAAAGAAGCTTTTACTACCCTCCTTTATATTCTTGATTAGCTTACCATCGTACCTCATCTTTTCTCCCCGTATTGCCTTTTTAGTTATATTCTGTTGCTTTTTAAACGTTACCCAATCCTCTGGCTTCCCGCTCATCTTTGCTATGTTGTACTTCTTCTCTTTTATTTTTATAGTTCCCAGTTCAGTTGGGACAAAATTACTAGCTAATTAGCTTTAAACCAGGATACTGGAGCACACAAGTAACCCCAAGAAGTTCATTGGGAGATGTGCAAACTCTATTCAGACAGCACTCAGGGTCTGGATCAAACGTGGATAATTGGATCCCGTATCCCGAATAACAGGGCCGATGATCATATCAACATAGGGGGACAGTGGACTTCAAGCAAGAGGAAGCAAACTAAAGATAATCTGAACTTTTCTCATGAAATATAAAAATAAAATCATGATGATTGCCCACAGCTATTTTCACTTCCTCACAATCAGGCAACTAAACTTACTTAATTTTGTGATTACATTGTAAGAAAATATGTGTGTGCTTAGTAACGACGTGTGGGAATGTATTTTGAGGAGACCGCATCTGCAGCCTGGTTAACGCCAAGTTGTTTAGTTCCTCTGGATTTACCGCCCTTCTGCATTCACAGGGTTCACGAATGTGTCCACCTGCTTCATATCTCGCGGAGTTGGGGGTTTAAAATGCGCACTCTCCACTCTCCAATTAGAACACATGAATTGCGGGGGGATTTAACATGGCGGATGCACAGGCAGGTGGGACTGGTGTAGATGGGACATGTTGGTCGGTGTGGGCAAAAGTTGGGCCGAAGGACCTGATCCCAATTCGCATGCGTCCATGACTCCGTTAAAAGCAAACGGGGTAACCACGGCAAAGACACAGAAAGCGGGAGTAACTCCGTGGGACGGGCAGCATCTCTGGAGAGAAGGAATGGGTGACATTTCGGGTCGAGACCCTTCTTCAGACATAGAATCTGGGGAATGGGGAACGTGAGACGTGCAAGAAAGTTACGATGAGACACGGAAACAGGCAATGGGCAATAGACGATAAGGTACAGGAGAAGGCCATTCGGCCCTTCGAGCCAGCACCGCAATTCAATGTAATAATGGCTGGATCATCCCACAATCAGAACCCCGTTCCTGCTGCTTATCCCATATCCCTTGACCTCCGCTATTTTTTAAAAGATTTTCTGGCGGTCACGGTGGCGCCAGCGGGAGAGTTGACTCATTACAGCGCTTACAGCGCCAGAGCCCCGAGTTCGATCCCGACCACGGGTGCTGTCTGCCTGAAGGGTCTGTTTTATCACTGTATTTCTAAACTAAAACTTTTTTAACCTGGTTGGACCCACCAACAAAAAACACACAATATAATTCCCAACGCCCCTACGAGGGCAACTCGATATTCCGGCAACTAAACCACTACCCTTACTCAATTGTCGCACAATTGCAGCGTTGAATCTAAAGCAGCCCTTGGACTTCTTACAGGGAGCGAAGCACGGACCTACAAAAACAGAGAGGTTGTCAACATTCAGTCTTATCTGCACCCGGCACAATTCTAACTTCCGTAACCGCTGTTGGGGGGACGCGGGCAAATTCTGTGTGGCTGCCATGCCTCGGGTTTCTCCAGCCAAACCTCACCAGGATAGGCTGGCTCCAACCTGGAGGCGGAGCTGGATTCATGGGAGGTGGCCTTGGAGGGCAGGCAACAGAGACTGGTTCCACCAAGATGCAGAACAGAAACGCCACAGGAGATCCTTCTTCCCCGTGGCTATGAAACTGTACAACTCCTCCCCCTTCTGTCGTAGGGTAACTGTGACTGAGACTGACTCCCACTCCCCCCCCCCACCCCCACCTCAATGTTTGCACATCCCCAATCCTTTCCACTCGTCACTTTAATAGTAAGATTAAAACGGGAACTTACCAGTTCGAAGTTTGATCCTTATTTTATGAGGAGTGACGTTGACGTAAGGGATTACGTTATGAAGCCCCGCCAGGCGCATGCGCGTCGTACTTCAAAGCAGCGGCGTGAAAACACAGAAAACAAATAGCCGAAGTAACATAGTAAGGCTCGTAGAAGACTTGAACTACCAGATGATCATCTTAGATTATGAGGGTGGGAGCGGAGGGCACATAATCCCTCAACGTCACTCCTCATAAAATAAGGATCAAACTTCAAACTGGTAAGTGTTGACGAAGAAACTGCAGATGCTGGAGAATCGAGGGTACACAAAATGCTGGAGAAAACTCAGCGGGTGCGCAGCATCTAAGGAGCGAAGGAGATAGGCGACGTTTCGGGTCGAGACCCTTCTTCAGGTAAGTACTCGTTTAATCTTACTATTTTACTTCGGATTCACGTGATTGACTACGTGAAGATTTCAAAGCTCTGTAATTTTCATGCCGTAGATGCACACCATACGACAATCTGCTTCGTTGACACAGTCGGGAATAAATAATATATTGAACATTGCTTCGAATTATTCAATAATTATTGTTAACAAGAACAAACACAGGAATAACCCCTCTGTCTCAGGGATAATACGAACAATGATAGAAAACAAAGCAAATGAATTTAAATGTGACTCAAAACAGCATGCCCAAACCGTGGCACAAGGTCTGTACAGGTTTGTCAGAAAATTGAGAAAATGTTCTTCTCGAGACCATCCTGCGGCCGAGTCGAAGATTTGGTCTAAGCGGCACGTCCCTGAGCCTTCACCGCGGAGATTGATGCCGCTTGTGGAGTGAGAGTTAAAAGACAGGAATTGTCGACTGCAGCATAATTGTGAACGTGTTTTTCAACCATGTAGAAAATAGTTTGTGTGCTGACACTCTTTTATATGTATTTTTGTGACTAATGAGCAGTCCTGTCTCAGAACCTCTGAGACTCTTTGTCACCGCGATAATTATATTGGCTTAAGTTAGTATGGCGTTAAATACATATAACATTTGGTCAACAAGATAGGCTTGAAACGTCACCTCGATTCAAGCCAGACCGGGCCCTGCATTGCTTGTTTAAATCATAAACATAGAAGTTACTGTCATTAACAGAAAATGCATACAAGGTATTCAGTAAGAATTGGAATGTTTTACACGTTGTGCT
Source organism: Okamejei kenojei (assembly GCA_035221665.1). Taxonomy (NCBI): domain Eukaryota; kingdom Metazoa; phylum Chordata; class Chondrichthyes; order Rajiformes; family Rajidae; genus Okamejei; species Okamejei kenojei. The sequence goes on from CM069160.1 coordinate 14,416,974, forward strand.
GAAACCAGCGCTATTAGCATACCCACAGCAAGAGTTAATCTCTGCATAAATAATGAAGTAATTGGAGCCCATTGCCGAAGCATTGTGGAGAACAGGAGTGATGTCCCAGATATCTGTATAGCGAGGTTTCGGGGGGGTTTTATTAAAAATTCCGCATAAATCGAGATACTAACGGATGAGACCGGATAGGATTGTTGTTCTGAAGACTGCCCGCAATACAGAGGACAACGCACTCCGAGTGCTGGTATTGTCACTATAACGCAGGTGCTCTTCAAAATGCAACTCAGCAACTCATCACATCACATAATCTTGCATTATGATAAGACATATTGGATTGTAAACAGATAAACAGTTCCCATTTCATTATGTGAAACCATATATAGATTTTTGAGTGCTATTTCGCCAGCCTGCAGTGAGAACCACCATGGCCCTGTTCGACAATCCAAGTCCGCGGAATTGTCAGGTCAGAACCGCATGACCAACAATTAATACGGTCATGTAACGGGTGACATGCTCCTGTAACCGGATGCACCAAGAAATTACTGCAGCTGGGAATCATCATGAATTACTGAACCATCATTGAAAACAGGAAGGGTTGTGTTACGCAAATCTGGGACCACCAAAAACACCTGTGGCGGTGGAGTCTCACTCTATTGTGGTGAGTGACAGTTCAGGATGAAAAAAATGGAGGAATTGCATAAAATGTTAGTGCCCCCAATGTAACGTGACTGCATCCACGGCAACTGCACCTGGATCTGGCTCCCATGAAACATTATTTAGGCAACTGGTGATGTAATCTGGATGGAACAGATCAATGCCTGGCAACCCAAATCGAGTGACAATTGTGTGACAAAGTTTTAGAATTCTTTGTGTTAAATATTTTTATTGTAGAAACATATGAATAAACAAAACATTATTAGATACATTCATTAATATTATTTATTAATTATTAAGATATTAAGACTGTTATGCTTCTATACACAGTTTTTTAAATAATGTTTATAAAGTAGGAAAAATAGAGAAAAATATATATAGGAAAGCCTTAAGGAAGTCAATGGAGTGTTAATCAATAATCCGTCATTGGAGATATAAGCATGATTTTTTATATATTAAATTCTTTATCCATTCTATTATTCAGGCTCAGTCAGTCCTCGCACTGAGCCACTTTTCCCTGTAAATATTCAATATATTGGAGACCATATCCCTCTGAAAAAGATCCAACCTGTCCATTAGGACAAGCCTCAATCTCTCCAGATGGAGTGTGTCTCCGACATTTCTGTATTCGACATTTTGATTGTGTGGGGGATGTAGGACCTTGCCAGAATTTTAGTATTAATTTTTTCCCAATTATTAAACCATAATCAATAAAGATTCTTTGAATTCGTTGTTATTAATTGGTCTGTTTCCAGTATTCCTAGTATTATTAACTTTGAATCAGGGGTCAGATTTATATTGACAACATTCGAAATTATCCTAAATATTTCTATCCAAAATGTTGTCATTTTTTACACAATTTGTAAATGAGTCTGTCAGATTAGCTTCTAAATGTTGACATTTATCACATATGGGAGATACTTTTGGAAAGATGTTATGTAGTTTGGATTTTGAATAATGTAGTCTATATGTAGGTATTTTAAACTGTATAAGAAGTGTCTAGCATTTAACGAACAATGGTGTATTTGTTGTAAACTTTCGTCCCATACTTCTGGTCTTGATAACTTTACCTAATTCGTTTTCCCAAGATTGTCTATATATTTCTGTTGATGGGGACATCATTTTCCAATAAGGTGTTATATATATAATATGAAATCATTTTTTCTTTGTTCGGGTGTTTATTTAGACATTCATCTAAAATGTCTGTCTTTCTATTTCTAAGTTCCTGTGTGTTTTTGCTTTTACATAGTCTCTGATTTGTAAATATCTAAAATAATCTTTAGAATGTAGTCCATAAATTTGTTGTAATTCTTTGAAATGAGAGGAAGGAAGAGTTTTCCTTATAGAGATCACCCATCTTAATAATTCCTTTGTTTTTCCATTGTAAAAAGCCTTTATCCATCATTTGAAGGTTTAAATGTAACGTTATTTACAATGGTTAAGGGCTAGTTGGTATAGTTTCAGTTTTAATGTTTTCTTTATTTGTTTCCAAATACGTATTCCACATTTCTATTTATCGGATTTTTTACTATAGATTTTCTTAGCTAAATTAATATTAGCGAATATTATTGAACTAATTTCAAAAGGAGAACAGTCTTCTTTTTCCATATTTAACCAAATTGGTTGGTTTTCTGTCTCTTCTAACCAAAATTCATATTTTTTAATATTAACTGCCCAATAATAAAAACATAAAATTTGGTAGTGCTAAACCTCCATTTATTTTTTAATTTACATAAATGTGTTTTATTTATTTATTCTATGGCTCTTATAATCCGAAATAAAGTTAGAGTAACTAAGGAGTCCACCTTCTTAAAGAAATTTTTAGGAAGATATATCGGAATTAATTGGTAAAGACATAATAATTGTGGAGAAAAATCAATTTTTATTTTATATTAATTTTACCTAACATTGAAATAGGTAGAGTTTCCAATATAAATATTCTTATTTAATGTATTCAATAGTGGTGGGAACTTAGATTTAAATAAAGAATCAATATCTTTTGTTACATAAATTCCAAGATATTTTAATTTTTTCATTTTGTTATCTTAAAAGGAAATTGTGTTATTATGTGTAAGTTATTTACCATTATTGGCATAAGTTTCACTTTTGTTCCAATTGATACTATATCCTGAAAAAGATCCGAATTCAGTTAATTAATTTTAACAAATTTTGATACTAATTTGGATTTTGTGGATGTAAATGTAATACTTCATCCGCGTATAAGAAGATTTTATTTTTAGTATCACTAGTATCATATCCATATATTTCAGGATGTCATCTCACCCTCTGAGCTACCGGTTCTATTGCAAGTGCAAACAGTAGGGGGGATAACATAAAGGGCAACCTTGTCTACAGCCTCGAGATAAATTGAATTTAGTTGATAACATTTGATTTGTTATTATTCTAGCTGTCGGGTTTGTATATAATAATATTGATCCAAGTAATGAACTTCTCTCCCAATTTGAGAGTTTCCATAACCGAAAAACAAATAGGACCATTCCACGTGATCGAAGGCTCTTTCTCTGCATCTAACGAAATAACTACTAGATCTTTTTAAATACCACTTTCGAATATATAATATTGAATAACCGTCTCATGTTATATGAGGAATATCGTTTTGTGTATAAATCCTGTTTGATCGGGAGTGAATTAATTAATTAATAACTGTGCTTAGCCTTTGTGCTAATATTTTGGTTAATATCTTTTGATCAGTATTTAAAAGAGCTATAGCTCTAAATGATCCTGGTTCATCCAGATCTTTGTTTATTTTAGGTATAAGTGTTATAATAGATTCATTTAACGTTTCTGGTAATTTCTGCTGTGTATATATATATTCATATAATGATTTCAGACGTGGTACAATCTGATCATAAAATGTTTTATAGAATTCCGAGCCAATACCATCTGGTCCCGGTGTTTTACCATTTTTTAATGATCTAATAGATTCTTGGATTTCTTTTTACTGAAATTTCAGCGTTTAATGATTCTCTATTTTGTGAGTCCAACCCCTTCAGGTTACATTTTTGTTTTAATGCTTCTATTCCTATCTTATTTTTCTGTTGTTTTAGCACTATATATAGTTTTTATAGTATTGCATAAATCTCTCGTTAATATCTTTAGGTTGTATTAACAGTTCGCACATTATGTGATTTAATCCTATGGATTATTTTTTCTGCCTCCATCTTCCTTAGTTGGCGAGCCAATAATTTGTGAGGTTTATCTCCAAATTCAAACTGTAATTGTTTAGTATGTTGATAAAGTATTACAACTTGATCTGTATATATTTTATTTAATTTATATTTCAATGCTGCAATTTTATTATGTAATATTATAGATGGATTAGCTGCATTCTCTATATCTAATTGTTTAATCTCCTTTTCCAGTTCTTGTTGATCCTTTCGATTCTTTTTATTTATAAAATGCTTGGGAGGAAATCATGATTCCCCGGAGATATGCTTTTAAACGTTTCCCATAATAAGGAACAAGATATTTCCAGTTTATCATTTGTTTCGAAGAAAATCTTATCTGTTCTGTAATATATTCCTGAGTTATTTTGTTTTTTTTAAATTTGTGGGTTAAATCTCCACTGTCCCCATTTTTCTGTTTTACCATTTATTTTTAATCTTAAATGTTACAGGTGCACGATCTGAAATTTAATATTGTGATATTTTAGAATTATCAGTGAGTGAAATAAGTTTGGCATCGACCAAAAAAATAATCTACTCGAGTAGGTTTTTATGTACCGACGAATAAAAAGGAATATTCTCGTCCAGTAGGATTTTTTCTACTTCTCCAAACATCTTTAATAATAGTAGTTTCCATATATGCATTTAATGTCACTAGAATGTGATTTAGTTTTCCTTTGTCTTGTAGATCTAAGTAAGGATCTAGTGTACAATTTAAATCTCTCCAATTATTAGATTTATATTGTGTTAATTCCGGGATATTGTTTAAATATTTTCTTGAAGAACAATGGACTATCAAAGTTTGGTCCATTTACATTAACAAAAATCATTTTTTTGTGCATTTTAATTCTCCTATTACAATAATGTATCTGCCATCGTTATCAGTTATAGTTGATGTATGTTGAAATAAAATGCCTTTGCGAAATAATATTACTACGCCTCGTGATTTATGCGTAAAAGAAGAACGATACGTTTTATCTATCCATTTGGCTCAGCATTTCTTTTTAAGTGAGTTTCTTGAATAAAAATTGCATCAGCTTTAATTGATTTTAAATGTGCTAATACTTTACCTCTCTTAATTGGTTCATTAATACCTTTAACATTCCGACTACAAAACGTTATCCCCTCATTCCCCATATTCAATTTTAAGTCTTGCATCTTTTGCAAAGTTTTAGAATTCAACATCCTCTCAATATTGGCATGAAGCGTACTCGACCTATCGTCGGCCATCACATTAGCTATAGGTGGTGAATAAATGGCTGAAGTGCCACATATGCCTTGGCATACACTAATGTCACATGATGGTATCCAGTTAACACATGATACTGATCGTGCTCCTCCCATATGATTAATATATGCCACTGCTGTGCTGTTATCAATCTAGAGTGGAATGTTGTAAATCCTTCATTGAGGATAATTCCCCAAGAATGCGAAATAATTTATCCCGTGTGTGTGGCGAATCAACCTCCGTGTTCATGCCAGCTACCCCACAGCTAGACTCGGTGGGCCATAGCCCCCATCCGAGAGCGCTGACATCAGTCTGGAAGATTAGTGAAGGGTCCAGTACCCAAAATGTTATTGGTAGCTAGATTAACATTAACAATGCACCACTGGATTCTGCGAGAGCTGTGGTTGTAACTGGATAACCCGATGAAAATGGCCTGCATTCGATTTTAGTGCTAGTTCCCGTGCTCTCTGCAAATGTTGATAATGACAAAGGCCCGAATGTACTGCAGGAACCTGCTCCCCATTTACCAATTACCTTAGCGTCTTCTCGGATGGAGGGATAAAGTTTTGTGGGAGGCAAGTACAGACATCATCATCATCGACAACCTTGGCAGTTGGTAATGTTACTGTTCTAGCAACGGAATTAATAAGAAACCCCAAAAACTCAATATTTTGGGTTGGCGTAACTTGGACTTAGTTGGATGGAGCAACCATATAACCATATAACAATTACAGCACGGAAACAGGCCCTCTCGGCCCTTCCAGTCCGTTGCCGACCATTTGTTTTCCCCTAGTCCCATCTACGTGCACTCAGACCATACCCCTCCATTCCCTTCACGTCCATATACCTATCACTTTACTCTTAAATGTTAAAATCGATCCTGCCTCCACCACTTCTGCTGGAAGCTCATTCCACACAGCCACCACCCTCTGAGTAAAGAAGTTACCCCTCACGTTACCCCTAAACTTCTGTCCCTTAATTCTCATGTCATGCCCTCTTGTTTGAATCTTCCCTACCCTCAATGGGAAAAACGTATCCACGTCAACTCTGTCTATCCCTTTCATCATTTTAAAGACCTCAATCAAGTCCCCCCTTAACCTTCTGCGCTCCAAAAGAATAAAGACCTACCTTGTTCAACTTTTCTCTGTAACATAGTTGCTGGAACCCTGGCAACATTCTAGTAAATCTCCTCTGTACTCTCTCCATTTTGTTGACATCCTTCCTATAACTTGGCGACCAAAATTGTACACCATACTCCAGAATTGGTTTACCAATGCCTTGTACAATTTTAACATTACTTCCTACCCTATATTCAATGCTCTGATTTATAAAGGCCAGCGCACCAAAGGCTTTCTTTACCACCCTATCTACATGCGATTCCACCTTCAGGGAACTATGCACAGTTATTCTAGATCCCTCTGTTCCGCAGCATTCCTCAATTCCCTACCATTTACCATGTACGTCCTATTTTGATTTGTCCTGCCAAGATGTAGCACTTCACACTTAACAGCATTAAACTCCATCTGCCATCTTTCAGCCCACTTTTCCAAAGGCCCAAATCTCTCTGTAGACTTTGAAAAGCTACTTCATTATCCACAACACCACCTATCTTAGTATAATCTGCATACTTACTTATCCAATTTTCCACCCCATCATCCAGATCATTGATGTACATGACAAACAACAGTGGACCCAACACAAATCCCTGAGGCACCCACAGGTCACCGGCTTCCAACCTGACAAACAGCCATCCACCATTACTCTCTGACATCTCCCATTCAGCCACTGTTGAATCCATCTTGCTACTCCGCCTTTAACACCCAAAGATTGAACCTTCTTAACCAACCTTCCATGGGGAACCTTGTCAAAGGCCTTGAAATCCATATAGACAACATCCACTGCTTTACCCTCATCAATTTCCCTAGTTACCGCTTCAAAAAATTCAAGAAGGTTTGTCAAACATGACCTTCCAGGCACGAATCCATGTTGACTGTTCCTGATCAGACCCTGTTTATCCAGATGCTTATATTATTATCTCTAAGTATCCTTTCCATTAATTTGCCCACCACTGACGTCCAACTAATAGGTCTATAATTGCTAGGTTTATTCTTTGAACCCTTTTTAAAACAATGGAACAACATGCGCAGTACGCCAATCCTCCGGCACTATTCCCGTTTCTAATGACATTTGAAATATTTTCTGTCATAGCTCCTGCTATTTCTACACTAACTTCCCTCAATGTCTAGGGAATATCCTGTCAGGACCTGGAGACTTATCCACTTTTATATTTTTCAAAGGTGTCAGTACTTCCTCTCTTTGAATCTCATAGTTTCCATAGCTATTCTACATTTTCCCCTTAACTCACCGAGTTCAATATCCTTCTCCTTGGTGAATACCGAAGAAAATAATTTGTTCAAATATCTCCCCCATCTCTTTTGGCTCTGCAGATAGCTGTCCATTCTGGTTCTCTAATGGTCCAATTTTATCCCTCGTTATCCTTTTGCTATTAATATAGCTGTAGAAACCCTTTGGGTTTACTTTCACCTTTCTTGCCAAAGCAACCCCATATCTTCCTAATTTCTTTCTTAAGATTCTTTTTGCATTCTTTATACTCCTCTAGCACCTCATTTACTCCATGCCTCCTATAATTATTGTAGATATCTCTCTTTTTTCGAAACAAGTGTCCAATTTCCCTTGAAACCATGGCTCTTTCAATTTTTACTATTTCCTTTCAAACCTAACAGGGACATAAAGATTCTGTACTCTTACAATTTCCCCCTTTAAATGTCCTCCATTTCTCTTCTACATCCTTCCCATGAAACAAAGTGTCCAATTCACTCCTTTAAAATCCTTACGCATTCCCTCAAAGTTCATTCATTCTTCAGCTGACTCATTAGTGTTGTTGATAATTAAGATATCAGCTAAATAAGCCATTACAATGTGATGATGGGCTGAATAGCACCAGCCACAGGTTTTAACAATTTAATAAATAGCCTGGGTGCTGAACTTAATCCAGGATTCAATGCTTTGTATTGCCACAGCTGTGCCATCCAATTAAATTTCAAGTACCTGCGATAATGAGTATGAATTAGCAGTGAATAATACACATTTTATTAGGCTTGTGCTATTGAGGTGGATCTATCCCTGAGATAAAACTCAATGGGAGACGTGAGACAGTATTTAGTATAAACATTATCATACATTATACAGCAGCATTCATTAGAAAACATTTGTAATCAACCTCCAATAGGAGATTGCCCAGCAGAACTTTATCGTTAAGAAAGTCCTGTACCTCTACAGTTGACCTGTAAAGCTGTTGTCTGCCTCATATTCGGATTGTAGCCGGTCTGTCTCGGTGGGTACCCTCGTTGCCCCACTGGCCTGCCGCTGCTGAGCCCAGCACCTGGATCTGACCTTCAGTATTAACCCAGGGTTGCGAAAAGGGGGCCTCGAAATGCTTGACTACATTAAGCCAATTGCTTTGGCCTCATCATGAATTTCACGAATTTTTATGACAAGGTCCGTTCCAAACCATATTTTAGGCGTTTGTACAGTAGTCGCCCTACATAGAGCAGCGAAATTTTTTGTTTAGTGTTGGCCAGATGGCGATATTCCCTGATGCAATTTCCTGAAAAATGCGTTGCATAAAATACCCAACATATCTGTTGTGAGTTTGAGGAATGATTGTCCCTTGGACCATAGTGCCAAATGCAGTAATTGCTGCAGCCACCAGTTGGAGGACGTGTTAACACCGAACCTCCTGTCCCGTCAAAGAAGGACTCATGTGTGTGCCCAGAACCTGGGTCACCATAGGCACTTTCAGTAATGCACATTAAACAGGCGTTTCATATTTGTTTGCAGTCACTTGCATCATATCTTTCTGGAACTGGTGAGGTACTACATAATTGATACTGCTGGGAAGGGATTGTTCCATTTACCCACCAGTCCCCTCCGGAATAGCAACACAGTGTCATTTCCGAGATACCCGGAGCGTAGCTCTTGTGCACGCTGGTGTTTGCACATAAGCAGGGATACCAGTATCAGGGTCAGCTGCAATCTGCCCGCTTCTCCCAAATCATATAGTAGGGAGGCATCCTCCAGTCCTAAACAAGGCGCTGGAAGGAACCCCAATATATGGACCCTCCATATGTTGGTCTTGGTATGGCCCTCTTGGACATTACTGGCCCTTGGACCCTTATGTAATGAATGTTGGAGCATCAGCTGCATGTTCCCAACCTCCACCACAGTCTTGTATGATCAGGGGAAGAGTCACCATTGTTGTCAGAGAACCCAGGTCTGTGACTTTATATTTGCCTTTTCATGGCTAGGAGCAGCCTCAGTCTGCTAGTACCCTTGGAAAATAAACAGATGGGCCAGGCTTATTTCTGAAGCAAAATTCCAATTGGCCTGCCTTTTGTCAATGGAGCTAGTGGGGAAAAGTAGCGCGCTATTTTAACTGCTGCCGGTTTTAAAACGGCACCCGGCATCGGAACCGGCGTTGCCGTGCTTATCTCCCGACCCGATCAAATTGGTGAATCCTGGACGCAGGCTAAGACGGATCTTCGGAAATGACAGCTCCAACTCCCCACTCCTACTGACTGCTCGAGCCACCTTTAAGGAGTGGAAATACTTCTAAGTAAAGTGTTTAAAACACTTAGCTTAGAAGTTCCTACTTAACGGCTGGTGGAGCTGTGCCCTCCAGCCGGTTCATGGGACGTAATGACGCGCATGCGCTTGGCGGGGCTTCTTCACGTAGTCACTCACGTGACTCCGAAGTAAAATTTCATGTTTCATGCATTATGTGTTTTTCTGCTTTTTGACTTTGGCAGATCAATTTCACTCCTGGGATACGTTAGGTTCTATCGTATCGTATCCTATGGTAAAATACACCGCACGGTGGCGCAATTGGTAGAGCCGCTGCCTCGCAGCGCCAGAGAACCGGGTTCGATCCTGACCTCGGGTGTAGTTTGTGTGGAGTTTGCACGCATTCACAGTGACCGCGTGGATTTCCTTCCAACATCCCAAAGACGTGCGGAGTTTGAGGATCTCATTGGCCCTCGATAAATCGCCCCAGTGGGTAGGGAGTGGATACGTGGGAAAACACAGAACTCATGAGAACGGCTGATGGATGGATGGCGTGGACTAGGTGAGCCGAAAGGGCCTGTATCCACGCTGTAATTCTAAAAGGAACAAAACCAACCTTAGCTGCACTAAACTAAAACCGAACTAAAACTAAACTAAATTAAAACAAACTAAACTAAAGTAAAACTAAACTTCAACTAAAAAGATTTAACAGGAAACTGAGGGGTAACATTTTCACTCAAAGGGTGGGTGGGTGTATGGAACAAGCTGTCAAAGGAGGTGGTAGTTGAGGCAGGGACAGCGTTTAAGATACAAATAGACAGGTACATGCATAAGACAGGTGTGGATTTATAAGGGCCAAACGCAGGCAGTTGGGACCAGTGTCGACGGCAGTCACAAGATGCTGGAGAGTAACTCAGCGGGGCAGGCAGCATCTCTGGAGAGAAAGACTGGGCGAGGTTTCGGGTCGAGACCCTTCTTCAGACTGATGATAGGAGAGGGAGCGGGGCAAAGAAAGAATGTAGTGTATGGGATATATTGGTCGGACATGTTGGGCCGAAGGCCTGTTTCCACACTGTATCACTCTCAGTCTTATGACTCTAAACCGTTTCGGATTTCTCTAACTAAAATACGCAATATCTTAGGAAAGCACTAGAACACTCTCGATCTGAACATATGATAGGAATCGCTGCTTCACCTGGTACACGTGTCAATCCCTGGATAAGAAACTGTCTCCTTTGATGAGGGCATTACCAATGGGGGCCTTTTGCAGAAATGGAGCAGTTGATGAAATACAGTATCATGTTTCAGTTGGTCTTTAGACATTAGCGACTTTAGAGATACTGCACGGAAACAGTCCCTTCGGCCCACAGAGTGCGCGCCGACCAACGATCACCACATCCATTAGTTCTATCCTACAGGTATACACAAAATGCTGGAGAAACTCAGCGGGTGAGGCAGCATCTCTGGTGAGAAGGAATGGACGACGTCTCGGCCCGAAACGTCGCCCATTCGTTCACTACAGAGATTCTGCCTCACCCGCTGAGTTATTCCAGCATTTTGTGTCTATCATCGATTTTACCGGCATTTGCAGTTCTTTCTTAAACATTTCCATCCGACACACTCGGAGCAGTTTAAAATTTATACCAAAGCCAATTAACCTACAAACCTGTAGGTATTTGGATGTGTGGGAGCAAACCGGAGCAACAAGAGAAAATCCACGCGGTCTCCAGGATGACGTACAAACTCCGTAAAGACAGCGCCTGTAGTCAGGATGGAAACCCAGCTCACCTGGCGCTGTAAGGCAGCAACTTCTACCGTTGCGCCACTGTGCCACCCTCAACGACTATTTTTCTATTAACATTAACCAAACGTGACCTCCCGGTGGGCTCAGCACTTCAACTCCCCCTCCCATTCCGATCTGACTTTTCTGTCCAGGGCCTCCTCCATTGTCAGAGTGAGTACCAGTGCAAATTGGAGGAACAGCACTCATATTTCGCTTGGGCAGTTTACACCCCAGCGGTATGAACATGACTTCTCTAACTTCAGATAGCCCTTGCTTTCTCTCTCCATCCCCTTCCCCTTCCCAGTTCTCCCACCAGTCTGAAAGTCTCCGCCTACATTCTATCTCTGTCCCGCCCGCTGCCCTGACATCAGTCTGAAGATGGCTCTCGATCTGAAACTTATCTCCAGAGATACTGCCTCACCCGCTGTGTTACTCCAGCATTTTGTTGAAGTTGAAAACGACTTTCAGTCCAGTCAGGGCCAGTTTCTTCCATCTTTTATCAGGCAACTGAATCATCTTACAGAAGCGTAGATCAGCGCTGAACTACTACTTACCTCGTTGGTGACCCTCGGACTATCCTTCCTCGGACTTTACTGGATCTTACTTTGCACTAAACGTTATTCCCTTATCATGTATGTATACACTGTAAATGGCTCGATTGTAATCATGATTTGTTTTTCTGCTGACTGGGTCGCACGTAACCGAAGCTTTTCACTCTACCTCGGTACACGTGACAATAAACTAAACTGATAACTGAAATCCTGCTTGATCCGTGGCTATGCATTTCTAGGTAAGGAACGTGAGAGCAATATGTTGAAATTGCAAAACCTGTGCACTGATATCAGTAGCAAAATCCCCGAAATGTCTCACAATGCAGGAAATTTCCACGTTCTGCTATTTCAGTGTTTCAGCAACGCGATTCGGACATGACTCGACTGATGCTTGATAACCACTTGAAACCTATTATGCAAATTTATAAGCAGGAAAAAAACTGGCCTTGTGGATAAAGAGTAGTGGATAACGAAAAACTGTTTCCATGTAACCTCCCTCCAGATGCAGATGATCTATATCGGTGAGACCAAGCGGAGGCTTGGAGATCGTTTTGCCGAACACTCCGCTCGGTCCGCAATAATCAAGCCGACCTCCCGGTGGCTCAGCACTTCAACGCCCCTCCCATTCCGTATCCGACCCCTCGGTCCTGGGCCTCCTCCACGGCCAGAGTGAGCAACACCGCAAGTAGGAGGAACAGCACCTCTTATTCCGCTTGGTGAGTCTGCATCCATCTGGGCTTGAACATTGAATTTTCTCAATTCTGTTAACCCTTGCTGTCTCCTCCCTTTTCCCACCCCTCCCTCAGCCCTCGGGCCTGGCATTCCCCTCTCTCTCTCTCTCTCTCTCTCTCTCTCTCTCTCTCCCCCACCCTAGTCGCACTAGCTTCTCATTTTCACACCACAAACAGCTTACAATGGCTTGTTCCCATGATCACCGATACTTTTTTGCATATCTTTCATTCATTGTTTCTTTATCTCTTCACATCACCGTCTATATCTCTCGTTTCCGTGATCCCTGACCAGTCTGAAGAAGGGTCTCGACCCGAAACGTCGCCTATTCTCTTCGCTCCTTCGATGCTGCTGCACCCGCTGAGTTTCTCCAGCCTTTTGCGTCCCCCAGTAATCAATTATAATTGTTTGTTAAGAATTCAGGCTGTCGATTTCGCTGCAAGTAACCATTGAAATTACAATCAACTGCTTGTGCAATAATACTCGATTTAAACAATGTATATTGGCATATAGTTTATATTAACTTACAGTAATACAGTTTAAATGCATTATATCAGCTATGAGAAAACATTATTTTGGAGAATTGTCTGGGGGTTAATCCCTCGTTTCCAATTGACATTAATCGCGAGGTTGCTTCAAGAACAGATATCGAGTTATAGTAGGATCACCTGTATATATTGTAGAAACAATGAACTGCAAATGATGTTTTACAAAAAAAAGACACAATGTCTGAATAAGTGTTCTGACAGAAACGTCACCTATTCAGAGATCCAATTATTTTTTAGTTCAGTTCAGTTTATTTGGGGTTAGAGAACAGCGCGGAAATAGGCCCTTCGGCCCACCGAGCCCGCACCGACCAGCGACCCGGCACACTAACACTACACTACACACACTAGGGACCATTTACATAAATACTGAGCCAATTAACCTACAAACCTCTACATCTTTGGAGTTTGGGATGAAACCGAAGATTTCGGAGCCATCCTAAGCAACTCACGTGGAAACGTACAAACTCCGTACAGACAGTACCCGTAATCGGGATCGAACATGCTTTTCGGCAGCAACTCTACCGCTTCGCCACCGTGCCGCCATAATGACACTTCATTCGCACATGTACCTTGGTGCAGTGAAATGCTTTGTTCTGCATACACTCCGGTAATAAACATGTTTTCCAGAGTTGCTGTTGGTCCTTCGGGCTGTTCCAGCACCTTCTGATCTTTTACTTCTATATATTCCTTGGTTTAACGTCAAACAATATGTCAAATTGTTCATTGGCACATTACGGAGATTGGAAATGTTTTATCTGAGATCGGGTTGCAGTGAACGCCAAGGAGAAAAGCTATAGAAGTATACAAGACCAATATCCTGAGGAGGTGCTGGCTCGGGAGAGGGGCCAGAGCAGATTTACATAAATGATCATAGGAATGGTGTGGGTTTATCATATGATGAACGTTTTAACGCACTGGGTCTGTACCAGCAGGAGTTTAGAAGGATGATGGGGGAACCTTATTGAAAACTTTCAGAAGAGTGAAAGGCTAGGATCGAGTGTACGTGGAGAGGATAATGCCATGAACGGGAGAGTCTAGGACATGAGGTCATAGCCTCAGAATTAATGGACGTTATGTTTGAAAAGAGATGAGGAGGAATTTCTTTAGTCATATGGTGGTGAATCCGTGGAATTATTTGCCACAGAAGGGTCGTCGAGGCCAAATCAGTGGATATTTGTAAGGCAGAGATAGATAGATTATTGATTAGTACAGGTGTTAGAGGAATGGGAGAAGGCCCTGGTGTGTGTGTGATCATATTGAATGCAGGTGCTGGCTCGAAGGGCCGAATGGCCTACTCCTGCACCTATTTTTCTACGTGTCTATGTTTTTCTATGTCGAGGACAGTATTAATGTGTGCGGGGGATTGCTGGTCGGCGTAGACCTGTGGGCCAAAGGGCTGTTTCCGCGCTGTATCTCTAAACTAAACTAAACTAAAACACAAGACGTGATTAATTTACTACTTAGTCAGCGTTGAAGGTAAAACTAAGATTTAGTTTAGGGATACAGGGCGGAAACAGGCCCTTCGGCCCAGCGGGTCCGCGCCAACCAGCGATCCCCCCACACTTACACCATCCTACACTCACTAGGGACAATTTTATTTTTTTTATTTTTTTATTTTTACATTTTACCAAGCCAATTTAACCTACAACCTGCACGTCCTTGGAGTGTGGGAGGAAACCGAATATCTCGGAGAAAGTCCACGCAGGTCACGGGGGAGAACGTACAAACACGTACAGAGAGCACCCGTAGTCGGGATCGAACCCGGGTCTCCGGCGCTGTGAGGCAGTAGCTCTATCGCTACTTCACCGGTAAGCAAATTATGTGGGTCGATTGCGAACCACATTTGACGCTATACTACGCTCTATAGGTTTGTAAGAACATTTAAGAGACAAATTTGGACAGGGCAGGTTTAGAGAGATACGGGGCATAAAGTAGGTGAATGGGATTCGTGTTGGTCGACATCGGCAAGAAATAATATAGGGCCGATCAATCCAGCCAGAAGAGTAAATGCAGAGTAGCCCCTTGTGATAGTGTGCAGAGAAAAATATAAAGGGTCTTGGATAACGGAGGGGGGGGGGGGGGGGTGAGAGACGTAGAGGCACTGATATTAAGAAAACAGTTTTTCACTAATCTCTTCTGAAATGCAGGAAAGAGACAACATTTTCAGGTCGATTCCTTACCTCGACTGGAGAAGGGTCCAGAACTGTAAGATTACTTCATCCATTTTCCTCTATGAGATGCTGCCTGACACGGTGACTTTCCTCCGCATTTTCGCATTTTCCTCAAGATTCCATTAGAATTGCGTTCCTTGTGCTTCCAGGACGTTGACGATTTTCAATGATGGTAGTTAATTGTCACAGTGATTGTCTTTGTTTTACATCATTTTTTGCGCGTTAAAACAAAGAGCAATACAACACAGTAAACGGGTCTTCGCGGCCCACAATGTTTGTGTGCGGAACATGATGCCAAGTTGATCTGATCTAATCTGCCCATACAGCATCCATTTCCCTTTGATTTCTGCACTCGCTTGAGTCGGTCGGGTCAGATCCCTTCTTCAGACATCGAAGACACTTCCCACCATTAGATTTGTCCCGACCGGAGGTACACAAAAATGCTGGAGAACTCAGCGGGGTGCAGCAGCATCGATGGAGCGAAGGTAATAGGCAATGTTTTTTCGGGCCGAAAACCCTTCTTCAGACCGACCGGCACGTCTTCATTGTTATCCGTCACCAGGGGAGGGCGCTCCAACCCAGAATTATGGAGGCATAACAGCACGGAAACAGGCCCTTCAGCCCAACTTTCCCATGTCGACCTAGATGCCCCATCTACACTCGTTCCCAACCGCCTGCGCTTATGCCCCCGTATCTCTCTAAACCTGCCCTGTCCAAATGTTCCTTAAATGTTTTGTTACAGGGGGGGGGAGGGGGTGTGGCATATAGAGCGTTGTGTTGGTTTTAGCGTCAAATGTGGTTCCCTGTCGAACCACAGATTTTGCTTACCGTGTGAGATAGCGGTAGAGCTGCTGCTTCCTCACAGCGCCAGAGACCCGTGTTCGATCCCGACTGGGGTGCTGACCTGTACGGAGTTTGCACGTTCTTCCCGTGACCTGCGTGGGTTTTTTTTTCTCCGATATCTTTGATTTCCACCCACACTCCAAGGACGTAGAGGTTTGCAGATTAATTGGCATGGCACATGTACAATTGACCATAGTGAGTGTAGGATACACACCAATGTGTCGGGGTGTGGGGTTCCAAGGGCCAAATGGCCTACTTCTGCACCTATTTTTCTGGATGATCGTGCTAATGTGCGGGAATCGCTGGGCGGTTGGTGGGCCGAATGGTATGTTTCTGCTCTGTAGTTGAGTAAAGTAAAACTCTCTTGTTTGCCAAGGCATCTTCCTCCTCCATCACACCCACCCCCCCCCCCCCCCCCCAGCTACGACCAGCAATGACCAAAAAGGGCAAAGGAGCCAACAATCGCCTTGAAACGCCAGCCATTTGCACTTCACGTCTCCTACCATAGGTGACATATCAATGATCCTTCATCTTAACCAGATCTACATCTATCAACGCTCTGCCAAACGACACGCTGGGAGCACTTTCACTGGCAAGGACTGTAGTGGTTCAAAAAAAGTTAGTCTTTTAGTTCAGTTCAGTTTAGTAGATAGAGCGCGGGAAACAGGCCCTTCGGCTCACCGAGTCCGCGCCGGACCATCGATCCCCGCACACTAACACGATCCTACACCCACCAGGGACAATGTTTACATTTACCAAGCCAATTAACCTACAATCCTCTACGTCTTTGGAGTGTGGGGAGGAAACCGAAGATCTCGGAGAAAACCCAAACAGGTCACGGGGGGAGAACGTACAAACTCGGTACAGACAGCGTCCCTGACGGGATCGAACCCGGGTTTCTCCTGCGCTGCCTTCGCTGTAAGGCAGCAACTCTACCGCTGCGCCCCGTGGCCGGCCGAGTCGTTACAAACTTTTCTTTCGCAAAAAAAATATTATTATGTCAAACAATAAACTACCCAGAGAAGGTGAATCGAGGAGAAGGGGACATAGGTTTCTGATAAAGGAGAAGGTGAAGGGGGGAAAGATTTAATAGGAATCTGAGGGATAACTTTTTCACACAGAGGTGGGTGTATGGAGCAAGCTTCCAGAGGAGATAGTTGAGGCTGGGGACTATCCCAACGTTTCAGAAACAGTTATTCAGGTACAAAGCCAGGACAGGTTTGGAGGGATATGGGCAGGTGGGGCTAGTGTAGCTGGGACACGTTTGGCCGGTGTGGGCAAGTTGCGCCGAATAGCCTGCTTCCACGCTGTACCACTCTGTGACAAGATGACTCTAATACATCCTGACCTGACAGAGCTGCCCTGCTCCCAAAAACGGTTG
This sequence comes from Okamejei kenojei, assembly GCA_035221665.1. Lineage (NCBI taxonomy): Eukaryota > Metazoa > Chordata > Chondrichthyes > Rajiformes > Rajidae > Okamejei > Okamejei kenojei. Next base: position 14,434,631 of record CM069160.1, read on the forward strand.
AAATAACAATAACCCCCTAAACACTAAATAGTCATACGTGGAACAGCAGGTCCAAGTTCAGAAGTGTCTTCCAACTGACGCATTATTGATGCGACTTTCTGCGCCCGATGGGAAAACAAATTTTACTCCCGCCGCTCGCTTTTAATTACTCCATTGTTTACGTCGATGGCAGTGTAATTTACAATGATATATAGCTGTTCCAGACTTGCATGAATTACTACTTCACTCCTGTCACGATTAGGATCACACCATTTGCAACTGAATGCAGCGCCGGAAACCCGGGTTCGATCCCGACAACGAGTGCTGTCTGTACGGAGTTTGTATGTCTCCCCGTGACCTGCGTGGGTTTTCTCGAGAAATTTGATTTCTCCCATTCTCCAAGGACGTGCAGGTTTGTAGGTTAAATTGCTTGGCAAATGTAAAAAAAATAAAAATTGATAAATAAAATTGTCCCCAGTGGGGTGTAGGATAGTGTGTGTGCGAGGATCGCTGGTTGGCGCATGCCCCCTGGGGCCGAGGTGCCTGTTTCCGCCCTGTTTCTGTAAACTAAACCTTAATTTACCTTCAACACCCGACCAAGTAGTAAATTAATCGCGTAGTGTGTTTCGTTTTAGTTTAGTTTAGAGAGACAGCGCGGTAAGAGGCCCTTTGGCCCTTCGGCCCACCGGTGCAACGCGACCAGCGATCCCCGCACATCAACACTATCCCACACATTAGAAAAAACATAGAAACGTAGAAAAATAGGGGTAGGAGTAGGCTATTCGGCCCTTCGAGAGCAACGACTTTCAATATGATACACACACCAGGGACAATTTACACATACAACCTACATACATGTACTTCTTTGGAGTGTGGGTGGAGACCGAAGATCTCGGAGAAAACTCACACCGTCACGGCGAGAACGTGTGTGTTCGTTGGAGTCAATTGGCGTAAAGGCGAAAGGAAATCAGAACTTGGTGTTAAATACTCGGTGTGCAACATTTCCCAAAACTTCATTGAAGTGTCGAATGTTTAAACACAGGTAACACTGCATTGTTAATTAAACAAAACACCGTTATATCATAATATCTCTCGGTCCTTCTAAATCCTCACGCAAATAGCATAGGTAATTATTTCAGTCGATATTTACACGAATGGTCATTTGTTTAGTAAATTTCATTGAATGCAATGGAGCTCGTGTCTTATCAAAATAAAAGTGTTCCAGAAATAACTGTTAGACTGCTCTAAAGCTGTTGGAATTAATTAGAAACATGGAAACATAGAATATAGGTGCAGGAGTGGCCATTCGGCCCTTTATAACTGCATTTATAAACCGATTATTTTACTGCATCTGCCATGCATCTGCCCCTCACCCAACTACCCAAGTCACCTGCAGCTCTAAGCATCATCCTCGCAGCTCACACTGCCACCCCAGCTTTGTGTCATCCGCAAACTTGGAAATATTACATTTAATTGGCAGGGTGCATAGAACAAGCTAGCGGGTTCGATCCTGACTACGGGTGCTGTCTGCACGGAGTTTTTAAGTTCTCCACGTGACCCGCGTGGGTTTTCCCCGCGCGCTCCGGTTTCATCACACACTCAAAAAACGTTCGGTTTAATTTGCGGTTTAATTTGGCTTCGGCAAAAATGGTAAATTGTCCCTAATGTTGTGTAGGTAGGCTAGTAGCGTGGTCGGCGCCGATTCGCGGGGCCGAAGGGCCTTTCCGCATTATGATCTAAACTAAGAGTGCCGCGCCGCCTAGTTACAGGTCTTATCATTCCCATATTCAGTGATGGAGAACTGCCGGACGCTGAGCATTCACGGTTGCGTTACACAACCTGTTGTTCATTTCTTCTGGGATTCTCTTCTGCTTGCTCGATGCTGGATTGTCCGTCGGAGCCGGATGTCTCAAGGCGGAGTAGACGACCGGTGTCTCCCTTCCACCTGCCGCCGATGATGGGTTGTCCGTCGGAGCGGGATGTCTCAAGGCGGAGTACACGACCGAGTCTTCATTCCACTGCTGCCGACAGAGGTCCGGCCCGCGCCGGGATCTTTGACCTGAGCCCCATTCCCTCTGGCACCGTGACCCGAACGGTGATTCCAGTTCGACTTTTTTATATTCAGGTCAGCATAGATTATATTTTTCGATGTGTCATTTCCTGGAATGCAACAGAGTATTTGTTACAAGATTTGAAACTTAAACGAGATTGGAAATTGCCCAGCACTTCATTCCTCTCTAAAGTCAAAGATCGTAACAGGTCCGTAGGAGGCCGTAGTGTCCGTAATATATCGTAAAACAGGTAGGTACTCGAGGCATCCTCCCGACTATTTTTCATTCGTGGGCATTTCTTCTCCCGCTGGAAAAAATACGTCCCGACGCCCCGAGTACTCTCGGGCTGGCATAACGAGGCGCTGCGATATATCTACGGACTCTACGGCCTCCTACGGACCCGTTACGATCATACTGCGAGTTTGAATCAAGGGGAAAATCTCGCGAGAATTACAATCGGTGAATTCGTAGAGTATTACCTTCATAAACTGGGACAGACCCTTAAGATCTGGATTATTTGTGTGCAAGACTTACGAGGATGTTGCCAGGACAATAGGGTGTGAGCTATACGGAGAGGCTTTCAGCAGGCGGGTCTCTATTCTTTGGAGCGCAGGAGGATACATGAATGAATGAATGGATTGAGGGGAGATTTATGTGGTGTGCAAAATCATGAGAGGAATAGATCGGGTAGATGAACGCGATTCTCTTGCCCAGAGGAGGGGAAAAAACGAGGACCAGAGGATGTTTGTCAAGGGTGAAGGGGAAAAAAAGATTTAATAGGAATCTGAGGAGTAAAGGACCTCGAGGTTAATGAGCCATTAGGAGGCAGTGGCCATAACATGGTCTGGTTTTATCTACAATTAGAGATGGAGAAGGGTAGATCGGGGGGTGTCATGTTTCAGTTGGAATAAAGGCGACTGTGGGGCCATGAGGTAGGAGGTGGCCAAAGTTGACTGGAAATGATACACCAGCAGGGATGGACAGTGGGACAAAAATGGCAGGTGTTATTATGAATATTTACAGAAGGTGCAGGATCAGTTCATTCCTAGGAGGAAGAAAGATTCCAAGGGGAAGAAAGGGACGACCATGGCTGACAAGGGACATCAGGGACAGTATACAAAATTAAGCGAAGAAGTAGGTAGCAATGATGAGCGGGAAGCAAGATGATTGGGTAATGTTTAAAGAACAACAGAAGGTAACTAAAATCTCAATACGGGAGAAAAGATGAGGTACGAAGGAAAGCTAGCCAAGAGAATATAAAGCAGGATAGTAAAACCTATTTAGGTAAGTGAAGAGGAAAACAAATAAGAAAAAAAAATTAAGACCAAAGTTGGACCCTTGAAGAACGAAAAAGGTGAATTTTTTATTATGGGGAACAAGGAAAATGGCAGTATGAGTTGAACAGGTACTTTGGATCGGTATTCTTAAGGAGGACACAAACAATCTTCCTGATATAGTAGTGGCCAGAGGAATCTGGGGTAGCGGAGGAACTGAAGGAAAATCCACATTAGGCAGGAAATGGCGTTGGGTAGACTGATGGGACTGAAGGCTGTTAAATACCCAGTGCCCATGGTCTGATCCCAGGGAACATAAGGAAGTGGCTCTAGAAATCGTGGATGCATTGGTGATAATTTTCCCAATGTTATATAGACTCAGGAACAGTTCCTGTGGATTGGAGGGGAGCTAATGTTATCACACTTTTTAAGGAAAGGCGGGGGGGAGAGAAAACATGGATTTATAGACCAGTTAGCCTGACATCGGTAGTGGGGAAAGTTGCTGGAACTGTGAGGAGGATGCTATGGAGAGTGCAGGGTGACTTGGACATTTTGGGGGAGTGGACCAGATGCATGGGAGATGAAGTTTAATACGGATAAAATGTGAGGTTATTACTTTGGTAACAAAAACAGGAAGGCAGATTACTATCTAAATGGCATCCCGTTGGGAAAAGGGGAAGTACTACTGGATCTGCTGGTCCTTGTATATCAGTCTATTGAAAGTAAGCATGCAGGTAAGCAGGCAGAGAAGAAAAGCGAATGGCATGTTGTCCTTTTATAACAAGAGGAATCGAATATATGAGCAAATAGGTACTTCTGCAGTTGTACAGAGCCCCAGTGAGACCATACCTGGAGTATTGTGTACAATTTTGGTTCCCTAATTTGAGTATGGACATTCTTGCTATTGAGGGAGTGTAGCGTATGTTTACAGGTTAATTCCCGGGATGGCGGGACTGTCATATGCTGAGATGTTGAATGGAGCAGCTGGGGCTTGTACACTATGGAGTTTAGAAGGGAACGAGAGGGGATCTCATTGAAGCATATAAGATTGTTAAGGGTTGGACACATTAGAGGCAGTGAACATGATTCCCCGATGTTTGGGGGAGTCCAGAACCAGTGGCCATAGTTTAAGAATAAGGGGTAAGCCATCAGAACGGAGGAAGACGAGGAAACACTTTTGCACACAGAGGGTTGTGGAATTCTCTCTGCCTCTGAGGGTGGTGGGGGCCTGTTCTCTGGATACTTTCAAGAGTGAGCAAGATGGGGCTCTCTTAAAGATAGCGGAAGTAGTCAGTGGATATCGGAATAAGGCAGCAAAGGGGTACTGCTTGGGGATGATCAGCCATGATCAAATTGAATGGTGGTGCTGGCTTCAAGGGCGAATGGCCTACTCCTGTACGTATTGTTTATTGTCTATTGTCTATTTAATTCACAAAGATACATAAAATGGCAAAAAGAGAACTACTGATCAAGTCAGAGGAAACATTTAAAGTCTAATCGACTACATACTTAGCACCATTTTCTGTCTCGGTTTCCTTTATCTGTAATTTATTGTGAACAAGTTACATATTTCAAGCAGCGAAAAACAAAATAACTACCAATAATAAAATTCGATTTCATTCAATGGAGGATGTGGCTTATGAGAATATAGTTCCTTCATTAAAACTAACTTTACACTTCATTAACATTACCTCTCTGAAATTGTGTTTTTAAGATATAGTCATACGGCAACACGAAACAAGCTTACTCCCTTCTTTCCCATGTCGCCCAAGGTGTACCAGTTACGTCGGTCCCATTTCACGGGAGTCCCCCACGCCACGGGTACCATGTAATCCGTGCTACCTCCTCCATCGTCGGGTAGTCGACGACTAAACCGTCTCCCCCACCTGGTTTGCCAAGAGGAGAGAGGGGGGCTATGGACCCCCATCAGAACTAAAAACAAGACCGTCAAAAGGCGGATGAACTTCTAGAGAGCCAACCGCCACCCACACTTCAGTAGAAGTTGCGATCACTGTCGTTACTTGGCATTAAGGATGGTGATAAAGCACACACACTACACACAACACACACACACACACACACAGACCACACACACAGACACACACACACACACACACAACACACACACACACACACACACACCCACACACAACACACAGACACACACACGTAGGCACGCACGCACGCACGCACGCACGCACAGCACGCACGCACACACACACACACACACACACACACACACACACAAACACACACACACACACACACCACACACACACACACACCAAAATATATACTTGAGCGGTGGAAGTCCGCAGGAAATGGAGGCAGAGTATGTGTGGTGCGTCCGTCACGTTCCCGTCGGAATCCAGCACACCACTGCGTCGCTAATGTTTTCAACAACGGTTGAATATCATTCGCCGCATGTCTCTAAACATTTCGTTGGCACACAAACGCCTTTGCTTCCTTAGATTGGCTTAGGAAGGTTTTGCGTGTCCCCACAAAACCCCACACAACCTCTACAGATGCAGCATTAGATAGCATTTGTCGAGGTGCATCACCAGCTTGGTTTGGGAACAGCTCCCATCCAAGACCGCAAGAAATTGCACCTTGTAATTGTGGACGCAGCCCAGACCATCACACAAATCAATCGTCGTTCTTATTGACTCCATTTATTCCCCAAGCTGCCTCGGGCTAGACCAGCTAGCATCATACATGGACCACTTCGCACCTGGCCCCATGCAAGGAAATTTAATTTTCCTATCTGGGGCACATGACAAAAAAAACTATCTTGACCTTGACTTGACTTGAGGGAGAGTACAGAGATAAGAAAGTGCAAGGTATGAGCAGGAGACATAAAGGAGGTGGAGATTCAAGGGAAAAGGGTACTGTTTCTCCTTTCCTTCTATTCCTTACGTTTTCTTTCTCTGTGTCTCCCTCTTCCTGGACTCTCATCTGATTGAAGGGTGCTCGATCTGCAAACGTCACCCATTCTTCTCTCAGAGGATGATGCCCTTGTCCCGCCTCAGTTACTCAGAATTTTGGGTACTAAACCACTCTCTGAAGTTCCTTCCCACACATGGGATAATACATATGTTATTTGCCTGCAATTTAATAATCTCCTGCGTCATTGTTTCTTCTCTCCCTCCACATTCGGAACTTGTTCCCCCTCGTATTCCTTGTCAGATGCTTCCTCGTGTACTTTTTGGGGACGGAAATAAATAGGCGAAAATCTTGCTAGTATTTTTATACACAAGATTTTTCTCGCTTCCGACTGGTGCAAAATAAAACTCTAAAAATCTGTGAATTACATTCAATTTTTTGAGAAAACGCAAAATGCTGGGCAGTACAGAGGTTCAGGCAGATCTCTGGAGCGCCGGAGACACCGTTCGATCCTGACTAGGGTGGCTGTCTGGTACGGAGTTTATACGTTCTCCCCGTGACCCGAGTGGGTTTTCCCCGAGATCTTCGGTTTCCTCCCGCACTCCAAAGATTACAGGTTTGTAGGTCACTTGTTTAAGAAATAACTGCAGTTGCTGGAAAACTCGAAGGTAGGGAAAAAATGCTGAGGAGAAACTTCAGCGGGTTGAGGCAGCGCTATGGAGGGATGGAACAAGGCGACTATGCTTCTCGCGACCCTTCTTCAGACTGATGTGGGCGGGGGGCAGGAAAAAGGAAAGGAAGTAGGCGGAGACAGCTAGTAGGGACTTGGAGAACTGGGGAGGGGGAAGCGGTAGGAGGTAAAAAGCAAGGGATATCTGAAGTTAGAGAAGTCAATGTTCCACGCCGCTGGGGTGTAAAGCTGCCAAGCGGAAATGTGATGCGCTGCTCCTCCAATATTGCGCTGGGGCCTCACTTCTGGAATGGAGGAGGCCCAGGACAGAAAGGTCAGATCGGGATTGGGACGGGGACTGTGAAGTGCTGAGCACCGGGGCCGATCAGGTAGTTATAGTTTACGACTGACTGAGCGGCAGGTGTTCAGGCGAAAACGATACGCCGAGCCTGGGCTTTGTCCTCGCCGATGTGGAGAAGTTGACACTTAGAACAGCGGATGCAGTAGATGTGGTTGGAGTAGGGTTACAAGTTAATTGGTTGGCAAACTGTAAATTGTCCCTCTTATTGCATTCGGTAGGTGTTGAGTGTGCGGAAAGTCCACTGGGCCGGAAGGGCGCCTGTTTTCCGCGCGCTGAAGTCTGCAAAATAACTTAAATAACAACATGGGCAGGACCTTTTAGAGTCAGGAGACCTAATGCTCCTCGGATTTCCTTCTGAGTTTAGTGCTTGCGTTGCAAACCAAGGAAAGAGGAAATTGCTTCCATGTCTATTACTTGGAGATCGACCGCGGGGTCGCAGGTAAATGATGAGAATCAGTAACATCCCGAGCGCGCTTGCACCCAAGAGTGCAAAATACAAGCGGAAATATATTTTTCCATTAAAAAAGGTTCCCTTGACGTCAGGAAACAGGACCCTGTTGAGAAATTAAAGTCAAAGAGTAAAAGACACAGTCACAGGTGGCTGTGCAGGCCAGTCTAATTTATATATTTTTAAGGCGGAGCATAGATAGATGCATGAATTAGTACGAGGTGGGGGTGTTATGGGGAGAAGGATTAGTATTCTTTTCAGTTTGTGCTTTAGTTTAGAGATGCAGGCGGAAACGGCCCTTCGGCCCTTCGAATCCGTACCGACCAGCAAAACCCGCACACTATGCTATTCTACACACAAAGGGACATATTTATATTGATACCAAGCCAATTATACCTACACCACCCCACTATAGTGTACGCCTCTGGAGTGTTACACCCCCAGCGGTATGATATATTTGGCTTCTACCTAATTCCATAGGAACTCTTGCATCCACGAATTCTGCGGATGCTACCCCCAACCTAGTTCTCCCACGTTTCACTGCCTCCTCACCTTGATTAATTTGACGTTCTTGGCACCTTCCCCTCAGCCACATCATCGTCCTGGTCTATAGTTTTCACAGCTCACATGCTTCTTTTGTACTTAGACTTATAGACATGAGACATAGGTGCTGGAGTAGGCCATTCCGGCACATTCAAGCCAAGCTACGCCATTCAATGTGACCATGGCTGATCATCCCCAATCAATACTCCGTTCCTGCCTTCTCACCCATACTCCCCTGACCCCCATCAGAGCCCTATCTTTAAGAGCCCCTACTATCTTGCTATCTCTTGAAAAGCATCCAGAGAACCGGCCTCCACCGCTCTCTGCAGGCAAGAGAATTCCACAGGACGCTCACAAATATCTGGGTGAAAAAGTGTTTCCTGGTCCGCAATGCAGTCTAAAATTGGCTTACTCCTTATTCTACATAACTGCGTGGCACCCTGGTTTCTGGTTTTCTCCCCAACATCGGGAACATGTTTTCTTGCCCCTAGCGATGTCCAAACCTTAATAATCTTATATGTTGTTCAATAAGATACCCTCTCATCTTCGAAACTCCAGAGTCATGCAACCAAGCCAGGGATTAACCTTGTAACCTAGGCTGCACTCTGTTTCAATAGCAAGAATGTCCTTCCTCAAATTATTTGTTTTAGGGGACAACAACTGCCACAAAATACTACTAGGTTGTGTGGTCTCCAACTAGAGGCCTTCCATATTCCTCTCTCCTGACTCTCAGTCTGAAGGAGTGGTCCCTTCTTCTGAGACAACCCGAGACGTCCCGTTCCTTTTCCGCAGAGATGCTGCCTGACCACTGAGTTACTCCAGCATTTTGTGTCCATCCAAAGGCAAGTGAAGATGGGACACAAAAAGCTTCTTATGTCTGAGGAGTCTGGGGGGGGGGGGGGAGGGAGGGAGACTAGAGATGTGGAAGAGTACAAATAGCATGTGGGGTGTGAAATCGGCAGATTAATTAAGCAGACGATTATCAAAGATGATGAATGGGTCTCCACCCGAAACGTCACCCATTCCTTCTCTTCCAGAGATGCCGCCAGTACCCCTGAGTTACTCCATCTATCTTCTAAAATATGGTAAAAAATAACAAGCATCTTGAGTTCCTCACATTTACCCATCATCCAATGCTTTCCGCCTTCCGCAAGAGAGACCGTTCCCTCCGCCAGCTCCATGGTTAACTCATGCCTTCGCACCCAAAACACCCCCCTCCCCAGGTACGTTCCCCATGGCAACCGCAGAAGATGCAACACTGTCATTACACCTCTCCCTCGACTCTGTCCAGGCACCCCGACAATCCTTTCAGGTGAGGCAGAGGTTCACCTGCACCTCCTCCAACCTCATCTATTGTTTCAGTTGTTCCTGATGTGGCCGCCTAAAACATCGTCGAGACCTAACACAGACTGAGCGATCGTTTCGCAGAGCACCTACGCACAGGCCGCACTGGACAACCTGATCTCCTGGTTGCCTAAACAATGCTAATTATTCTTCTGATTTGGGTTTGGTGCAGAGACCTTTCTGTCCTAGGTCTCCCCCATTGTCAGAGCGATGATAAATGCATATGGAGGAACAGCGTCTCATATTTCGCTTGGGCAGATTACACCCCCAGTGGTATAATATTGATTATCTCACTTCAGGTAGCCCCGGCATTCCCTCTCTCTCTATGCCCCTCCCCCAGCCACGTCGCCCAGCTTCTCGTTTTCACCCAACAGACAGCTAATAATGGCTTGTTTCCTTTATCATGGTTACATTTTTTTGCATATCTTCCATTCATTATATCTATACATCATCGCCTATATCTCTCGTTTCCTTTATCCCTAACCTGTCTGAAGAAGGGACCCTCCGACCCGAAACGTCGCACATTCCTTCTCTCCAGAGATGTTGCCTGTCAGGATGAGTTTACTCCAGTGTTTAGTGTCTATCTGCAGTTCTTTCCTGCAAACGAAGGCAAATTAAGTCGAATGAACAATGCTTTTTAGAACAGTAAAGATAAAGTTAAGGTACTGCAAACTTACGTGCGATTGTGACATCGGTGCTATACTCCAGGTAAGGTGTGACTGTGACATATGTGCTGTACGTCAATTAAGGTATGACTGTGACTTCTGTGCCGTGGCCTTTATATCATTCCCAGTGGAAAAACAGTCACCCTGGCAGTAATACTTTCCTGTCTCGTTTTCATTTTGAGGTCAATGATTTTCGATAGATTCATTTAGAATTCCCGTTGCACTATTTTTCAGAGAACACGACCAATAATAGTCGCCGCTCGTGTTTGGAAAAACGATACGAGTTCCACGTCCACGTACCAATCAATGGCCCCAACTGAACTGTTTTGTCTTGCTACAGATTAGGCCGCACAGTCCCGCCTTGCAGTAACTGTGACCTGCTTCGGTGATTGCATGATCAATTCATCGAATCCTACAGCACCTGGAACCAGAAATACTCTTATAGTTTCAGCGCTCGCCTTTCGGCCACCCAGTCAATGCCATCCATTACACCTATCTCCACGTGTTTCATGCTTTCTATGGCTCAGCAGCGTTTCAAATACTTGGCGAGACGCCTCATAAATGTCCTGAGAAAGCCCGTCTTCGATCCTGACCCCGGGTGTTGTCTGTCTGTGGTGGAGTTTGTACGTTCTTCTCCATTTTGTTGCCTGCATTTCCCCTGGACGCTCTTGGGGACTGACCCTCCACAGAGAGCATGGGGGGAAGCTCAACAGACTTGGTACTGGAGTTGGGTGTTTCAATGCCAGCATGTGGAGATGGGGGCTCCGCCAGAAGCCAGCCTGTGAATGCGGAGCTGAACAACAGACAGCCCAACCATATCATCTCTCTGGGTGCCCGCTCTCTTAAAAAATAACCACCCACCAAATGGAGCTCAGGGCTGGCAAGACATTGAGAGGGCCAACAGAGACAACAACAACCTGGCTGCTCAACACCCGCTTCAGAATCTAACTAATTCCTTTGGATTATGTTTCATTCCGCAAGAAGAAGCATGTAAATTTCCCTAGTATATGGAGGAGTCCGCGAGTGACCGTAGCGTGAATGTGAATTCTAAGAGGGACTGGATTTGCTCTGAGACGTGAAAAAAATGGCTTCCTTGCCCTTCCCTTTACTAGAAATAGGGGATTTCGCCCACAGGACAATAATCGTGTTGGTTTAGTGTGGTTTATAGAGAAACAGTGCGGATACAGTCCCTTACGGCGCGGCCCACCGAGTCCGCTGCAACCAATGATCCCCGCAACTTAACGCTATTCTACAGCACACACTAGGGACAATATTAAAAAACAAATTTTCACAGAGGCCAAATAACCTACAAAACCCAGTACGTCTCTGGAGTGTGGGAGGAAAAACGGAGCTCCCGCAGAAACCCACGCAGGAGAACGTAAACTCTGTACAGGAGTAAGACAGAATCCATAGTAAGGATCAAACCCGGGGTCCCCTGAGGCGCTGCAAGGCAGCACCTCTACCGCCGCGCCTGCGTGTTGCCCCCTCTCTTAAGCTTTCCTGAACCCACTGTACTTTCCTTACAGTTCCTCCATCTTCCCCCGCCAGGCCCACGGTCTAGTCTGCATTGAATAATCAACAAATCACTCACCTTCACATTATACCTCTCCGGCAGCACTCAGTTTGTACAACTTAATAATGTCCAATCACAACCCACCCCAGTCATCCCCCACTGGTGTTCCCCAGGGCTCTGTCCTAGGCCCCCATTTTATAATTTAGTTACATTCCCTTGGTTTTATTTTCAGGAAATACAACATTCAATTTCACTGCGTACGCAGATGACACCCAGCTCTACCTGTCCAACAAAACCCATTTCCATGCTTCCTCCCTCTTCCCGGTCTGACTGCTTATTGGAACTCAAAACCTGGTTTCCTCACACTTCCCTCATATTCAACGTGACAAAACTGAAATTCACCTTGTTGGCTTCAAATCCACCCTATCGAAATGACCTGATATTCTCACTCACCATTGACAATTCCATAGTTCCTCCTTCCCCTCAGGTCAAGAGTCCTTGGTGTCATCCTTGATAGCACACTTTCTTTTGAAAAAACACATCAATAAATCTCACTCGGTCTGGTTAATTTCACATCCGCACTATCCACCGTCTTCGTCAATCACTCACACCATAACAGCACTGCTACTCTCATCCACGCCCTCGTCACCGTCCCGTATTGATTCGTGGTAACTCTAATCCTCTCTGGTTTACCCTACACGTCCATTCCATTCAACTCCAAATGGTCTACAGCGCTCAGGTGCCCGGATATCACCAGAAACCCCCATCCACCGAACACATCACTGGCCATCCTCAAGAAACAACTGCGAGGTGGGCCCCTGTCCACTGACCGCATTGATTTTAAGATTCTCCTCCTCACTTTCAAAGCTCTCCACAATCTCGCTCCTACACACCTCTCTGAACTCCTGTAGCCTTACACTCCATCCCGAACTCTCCGATCCACTTCTCTCCTCCCTGCTCTCCACTACATCTGCCGCCTGTCCACGATGGAGTTCAGAGCCGTCAGCCGTTCTGGCCCCTCCCCTCTGGAAACTCTCTCCCACTATCCATCCGTACCACAGAGTCTCTCCCCATCTTTAAAACCTCTCTCAGAACTCACCTATTCAGACTGGTCCTATCCCACGTAACTCCACTTTCTATCAAATTCATGAATATGTTGTTTCTGTCTAATTTTATCTATATATTTGTAATTTGCTTGTTTTTCAAACCGTAAGGTGGCCTCGAGTGTTCTGAAGGCGCCCATTAAATAAAATGCATTAAATGCATTATGGTCTATATTTGTTATTCTGATTTTGTGCTTTCTAAATTCATGCATGTTGCAAGCGTCGAAAGCGGCCATGAAATCAGCTGGGATTATATCACATTATGCACCGATTCTCTCTTGTGCACATCGTCTCTTGCCCAGAGTAGGGAATCGAGGACCAGAGGACAGAGTATGAGGTTTCAAGGTGGAGGTGGAAATTTTAGTAGGAATCCGAGGGATATTTTTTCACACAGAGGGCGGTAGGTGTGGTTGAGCAAGCTGCCAGTGCAAGTCGTTGAGGCTGGGAATATGACATCGTGTATAGTAAGAATGAAGCAGTTGGAACAGGTTACATGGATAGGACAGGTTTTGAGTGTTGGGACCAAAGCGCCACGATCGCAGATAGGACCGGTGTGTCGCTGGACATTTTTGGCCGGTGTGTGCAAGTAGAGCCAAATGGCCTGTTCCATCCACGCTGTATCTCTCTATGACTCTATGACTGAATTTTGACACATTGTAATTAAAGACAAATAAACATAGAAAAATGGAGCAGGATTAGGCCATTCGGCCCTTAGAGCCAGCACCGCCATTCAATATTATCATGGATGATCATCTAAAATCTGTACACCCCGTTTCCTGCTTTCTCTCCCCAAATCTCCTGACTACTCTCTGCTTATGCTTAAAGTGCTACGATCCTTGAAAGCATCCAGTGAATCGCCCTCCACTGGTCTTCAGTGACAGAGAATTATTCCACAGATTCACAACTCTCTGGATGAAAGTTTTTTCTCGATGCTCAGTCATAAATGGCCAACCCCCTTATTCATAGTGGGACCCCTGGTTCCTATATTTATAATGATTTTCTGTGCCCTAAATAATGAATTTCTGTGCCTAAATCTGATCTGACGAAGCTCCCCCCCGTTGTGGAGGCGTGTGGTGGCCTTGTGTCCCTCCGAATGGCTTTTAGAACAGTAAAGGTAAAGTTAAGATAACGGAAAACTTACGTGTGACTGTGACTTCTGTGCCGTGGCCCGATATTATATATTTCCCTTGTTAAACCAGTTCACTCGGCAGTACTATTTTCCTGTCTCGTTCATTTTGAGATCAGTGATTTCGATGGTATTTATTTTAGAATTCCCGGTGGGAACCAGTTTTATAGAACGCGGCAATAATAGTCGCCGCCCTCATTGGAAACGGTACGAGTTTCCTCGTCTTTTGTACCAACTAATGGCCCCAATTGAACTGTTTTGCCTTGCCCAACAACTGTACAGTTTATCCGTACAGTCCCGCCTCAGTAACTGTTGATCTGCGTCGGTATTGTATGATCGATTCAACGGATCCAGCAGCACCTGATGAACCTGAAACAAACTGATAAATCCGGCGCTGACTCTTTCGGCCCACCCAGTCATCATGCCATCCATTAACCCTATCTACACAAATCCCAGTTATCACGCGTAGGGATCGTGGCCTTTCTATGGTCTCAGCTTGGCGAGACGCCTATTAAATGTTATGAGACTTCCCGGGTTCCATCCTAATCCCGGGTGCGTTTTCTGCCGTGTGGAGTTTGCATGTTCTCGCCATTATATTTGCTTGCGTTTTCACCTGGACGCTCTTGACGCTTGCCCTTTCAATCCCAAAAGACGCGCGGCCTAATAGGTAATTAACCGCCCAAAAACAACTTCTTTGCATCCATCCAGCCAACTGAGGCAAAAGCACACGGGTTAGTCACCAAGTGCTCACATGTGGAAGACAACCTCATCTCATTACACAGCTACAGCGTCTCTTTCACCAGATAAAAACTGTTCATAGGGTCTGACCTCCCCAGAGGAGCATGGGTGAAGCTCAACAGACTTGGTACTGGAGTTGGGCGTTTCAAACAACGTCAGCATGAGGAGAAATGGGGGGCTCCGCCAGAGCCCAGCCTGTGAATGCGGAGCAGAACAACAGACAGCCAACCATGTACATCTCTGGGCGCCCGCTTTACCACCCACCAAATAGAGCTCAGGGCCTGGCAGACATTGACGCCAAACACAGACAACAACCCTGGCTGCTCAACACCCGGTTTTGAGATCTATCCCATTCCTTTGGTTTATGTTTCATTCGCAATTAGTCGGAGTGACCGTATCGTGCATTGAATTAAGAGGGAACTGGATTTGTCTTCGATGGAAATAAATGACTTTTCTGCCTCTTTTTAGAAATAGGGGATCTCGGCTCGGCCACAATGGACAATAATCGTGTTGGATTAGTGAGAAAAAATTTTTTTAGAGATACAGCGTGAAAACGATGATCGTCCTTCGGCCCAACGAGTCAGCCTGCGACAATGATCACACCCCGCCAAAATAACGCTATTCTGCACACACTAGGGATAATTTACATGTATTAACCGAGGCCAATTTTACCATCCTGCAAACAGTTCGGCTTTGGAGTGTGGGAGGAAAACGGGGTCCCGGTGAAAGCCCACGCAGGAGAACGTAAAGTGCGTACAGAGAGAACCCGTAGTCAGGATCTAACCCGGGGTCCCTGGCGCTGTAAGACAGCACCTCTCCGCCGCCGTCGCCACCGTGGGGGTGGGTTTGCCCCTCCTCGTAAGCTTTCCTGAACCCACGGTACCTTCCTTACAATTTCCTCCATCTTCCCCGCCAAGTTATGGCCTTATGTTTCTTATTTCGATTTTGTGCGTCAATATTCATGGATGTTTGCAGCGTCGAAAGCGACCGTGAAATCGTCACGGAATTATCTGTAAATTAATGCACCGATTCTGCACACCTTGATCCTGGTGTACCCTGATGCACATAGACTCTAGCCCAGAGTAGGGGAATCAAGGAACCAGAGGACAGAGGTTCAATGTGAAGGGGAAAATATTTAGTAGGAATCCGATGAGTATTTTTTTTTTACACAGAGGGCGCTCGATATATGGAGCAAGCCGTCAAGGAGGTCGTTGAGGTTGGGACCATCACATCGTTTAAGAAGCAGTTGGACAGGTACATGGATAGGACAGGTTTGATGGCTATGGACCAAAGCGCACGCAGGTGGGCTAGTGGTCGCTGGGACACTGTTGACCGTTGTGGGGCAAGTTGAGCCGAAGGGCCAGTGTTTCTACTTTGTATCACTTTATGACGATGCGTGTCTGATCTGCACATTCTAATACAAAAATAAACATAGAGACACCAATAGGTGCAGGAGTAGGCCATTCGCCCCTTCGAGCTAGCACCGCCGTTCAATATGATCAGAGCTGATCATCCTAAAATGCTGTTCCCCGCTCTGCTTTCCCTCCTATCTCTTGATATCCGTTAGCCCTTAGAGCTAAATCTAACCCTCTTTTAAGCGCTTCAAGTCAATCTCCTCCACTGCCTTGTCTGTGGCCACACAGAATTCCACAGATTCCACACTCAAACGTTAAGATAACGGAAACTTACCTGTGACTGTGACTTCTGTGCCGCTGCCATTATATATTTTTCCCTGTGAAAACAGTCACGCGGCAGTAATAATACTTTTCTGTCTCGGTCATTTTGAGGTCACTGATTTCGATGGATCCGTTTAGATTCCCGGTGAAGTAATTTCCAAACGCGACCATGATAGTCGCCACTCGAGTTGGAAACGGGTACGAGTTTCAAAATCTTTGTACCAACAAATGCCCCAATTGCCTTGCCAACAAATGCACAATTAAACCGCACAGTCCGCCTTCAGTAACTGTGATCTGCTTCGGTGATTGTATGATCGAATTACATCGGATCCAGCAGCACCTGAAACCAGAAATAACATTATAGTTTTCGGCGCTGGGCTTTCGGCACATCCAGTCAATGCCATCCAATACCCTATCTACACAATCCCATTTTAGTCGCATTAGGAATAATTGGCCTTTGTATGACTCAGCATTTCAAGTGCTTGGTGAGACGACGACTCTTAAATGTCATGAGACACAACGCGGGTTCGATCCTCTCTCTCTCTCTCTCCCCTCATCTCTCTCTCTCTCTCTCTCTCTCTCTCAATCTGTCTCTCTATCCTGTCTCTGTCACTCTCTCTCTCCTCTCTCTCTCTTTCTTCTCTCTCTCTTTCTCCTCTCTCTCTCTGTTTCTCCCATCTCTTTGGTTTCTCTCTCTCTGTTTCTATCTCTCTCTCTGTTTCTCTCTCTCTCTGTTTCTCCTCTCTCTGTCTGTCATCTTCTCTCTCTCTCTCTCTCTCCTGTCTCTCTCTCTGTCTCTCTCTCTCTTCCCCTCTCTTTCTCCGCTGCTGCCCTTACCACCTCCTCCAGCTCCCTCCATCTCCTCCACTCCCTCTCCATCTCCCTCTCCCCTCCCCCCACTCTCTCTCTACACACACATCCGTCCCTCAACCCTCCCTCTTCGCTCCCCTCCCCCACAACCCCCAATCTGTCTCCACCCCGTGTGTGTGTGTGTGTGTGTGTGTGTGTGTGTGTGGTGTGTGGTGTGTGTGTTTGTGTGCGTTTTTGTGGTGTGAGTGTGTGTTTGTGTATATTTTGCTGTGTGATTGTGGTGTGTGTGTGTGTGTGGTCTTGTGGGTGTGTGTTGTGTGGGTGTTGTGTGGGGGGTGTGTGTGTGGTGTTGTTGTGTGTTGTGTGTGTGTGTGTGTTTGTGTGTGTTTTTGGTGTGAGTGTGTGTTTGTGGTGTGTTTTTGTGTGGTGAGTGTGTGTGTGTGGTGTGAGATGTGTGAGTTTGTGTGTGTGTGTTTGTGTGCGTTTTTGTGTGTGAGTGTGTATTTGTGTAGTTTTATTGTGTGTATTGTGTGTGGTGTGGTGTGTGTGTGTGTGTGTGTGTCTGGTCTGTGTGTGTGTGTGTGGTTTGTGTGTGTTTTTTGTGTGTGAGTTTGTGTTTTGTGTGTGTTTTTGTGGTGTGAGTTGTGTGTGGTGAGTGTGTGTTTGTGTGTGTGTGTGTGATTAGTGGTGGGGTGTGTGTGTGAGTGTGTGTGTGTGTGTTGTTGTGTGTGTGTGTGTGTTGTGTGTGTGTGTGTGTGGTGTGTGTGAGTGGTTTGTGTTGTTCGTGTGTGTGGTGAGTTGTGTGTGTGTTGTGTGTGTGTTGTGTGTGTGTGTGTGTGTGTGTGTTTGTGGTGTTCGTGTGTGTGTAAACCTACCAGACAATAGTAAAAAGACCAAGCAACCACGCCGCCCCACTGCATCTTTGAACGTCTACCTGTAAGGCGAAACAAAACACCACACATAGAGTCAGGCAGCATCTGCGAAGACAGGAAAATCCGCTTGAAGAGAGTCAGACCCGAAACGTCGCTTTCCATGTTCTTCTCAGATGCTTCCTGACCCGCTGATCTACTCACAGCCTATGTCCTCTGTCTTGTGCATCTACCAGCCTCTGCAGTTCCTTCCTGCCACCTCCAAGAGGCGCTGCCTGACCTGTGGGTTATTCCAGCATTTATGTTAATTTTGTGCATCAACTAGTATCTGCAGTTTCCCTTTTCCCACCTGCAGAGTCTCTGTCTGACCTGTTGAGTTCTCCACCACTTAAGTACTTATGCATTAACTACACATGTGGGTTCATTGTTTGACCTCACAGAGATGCCTGCCCTGATCCGATTAAGTTCATCCAACACGATGGGGGTTTTTTTTTAATACGTCTTGGGTGCAGCAATGTGGAAATTCCTTCAGAAGGAACAAGCCAGACCGCTTTTTTTTTTTCCGGAAGAAACAGGACGATAGCTGCCTCAAAGATGAACGAATGATTTTAAACTATTTGCGTGCAAAGCAATCCACTTAGTGGGAATATCTAAAGTTAAGAGGTTTATTGATCACTCAATTCAGAATTCGTTCATTGCCCGAACGGAGAATCGGGATCTGCACTCAGTTAGTGTAATGTCACCTTACCTAGGTACAGAGATGCTGCCTGCCCCGCTGACTTAGTTAGATCTCTTAAAGATAGTGGAATCAGGGATATGGGGAATGGCAGATTATCACCATTTAGAGAATAATCCTGCCGTCCTGTTTTGTTACCAAAGTGGATAACTTCACATTTATCCTTGTTAAACTGCACCTGCATGCAACGGTTGTTCCCCCCCCCCCCCCCCACGCGCCCACCCCCGACCCACCCCCAACCTCCCAATCAACCGCAGTCTCAGAACATCCTTTTTCACAGTTCACTCTGCCACCGCTGCTTTGTGGTCTGAATAGTCCTAATAGTATTTCGATCTCTCTCTAAAGAGAAGACAAACAATCTTCCATATGTATTGAGGACAGAGGATCTAGAAGGGGGTAGCGGGAATTGTGGGGGGGGGGGGGGGGGGGGGGGGGGGGGGGGGGGGGGGGGGTCGGAAAGACATTTTTCATTAGCGAGAAATGGTAGTGGGTAGCTTAATGGGAACCGAATGATGATAAGTCCCCTGGGCCTGATGGTCTGCATCCCAGGTCCTCAGGGAGGTGGCTCTAGAAATAGTGGACGCATTGTGACATTTTCCATAGGTCAGGATAGTGGGGGGAGTTTCCTGTGGAGTGGAGGATAGCTAATTGTTATCCCACTTTCAAGAAAGGAGTGCGAGAGAGAAAACGGGAATTACCGACCTTAGCCTGACTTCGGTGTGGGAAAGATGCTGGAGATCAATTAATTAAAGAGGGAATAATGTAGCATTTGGATAAGCAAAAAAGGATTAGTCCAAAGTCACATGAAATTTATGAAAGGGGTATCATGCTTTGACTAATCTTCTGGAATTTTTTGAGGAAGTGACACTAAAATGGAGGAAGGGGTGCCAGTGGATGTAGTTATCTATACTTTCAGAAGCTTTGGATAAGTCCCACACGGGAGCCTGGTGACTAAAATTAGAGCACATGGTATGGCGGTAGATGTTGAACATGGAATGAAAATTGGTTTGGCAACCGTCGCAAAGGTAGAGGATGGTCATTTTCAAATGCAGGCAGTGGCGAGTGGGTGCCGCATGGGCTCGGTGTTGGGGCAGCAATTGTTTACCATATATATAAATTTAATTGAAGAGGGAATAGGACAACTCTAGCAAGTTTAGCGATGACACAAACTGGTGGGGAGTGTGAATGTGAACAGGAATGAACAGTAGGTTGCAAGGGAAGCGACAGATTGAAGTGAGTGGCAGATGCTGCAGATGCAGTAACTATAGATGAATGTGAGGGTTATCCACTTTGGCGCAAGAACAAGAGGGCAGATTATTATCATAATGGGGTTAAGTTAGGTAAAACGGAGGTACAGCGAGACATGGGTGCCCTTGCACACCAGTCACTGAAAGTTGGTGTGCAGGGTAGCAGGCATATAA
>CM069160.1:14455340-14539645 GCA_035221665.1 Okamejei kenojei
AGGTTCTACTGCAGTTGTACAGGGTCTTGGTGGGACCACTGCTGGAGGTATTGTGTACAGTTTGTCTCCTAATCTGAGGAAAATACATTCTTGCCATGAGGGGAGTACAGAGGAGGTTCGCCGATTGATTCTGGGATGGAAGTATTCCATATGGAAGAATAGATTGGATAGACTCGGCTTGTTACCGCTGGAATTTAGAAGTTTTGAGGGGGGATCTTGTAGAATACTTGCAAAATTTTTAGGGGTTGTAAGGCTAGATGCTGGAGATTGGTACCGATGTTGGGGAAGTCCAGAACAAGGGGTCACAGTTTAATGATAAGGGGGGAAGTCTTTTAGGACCGAGAGGAGAAAATCATTTTTCACACGGAGATTGGTGACTCTGTGGAAATTCTCTGCCACTGAGTGTTGGTGAGGCCGTTTCATTGGCTATACATTAAGAGGGAGTTAGATGTGGCCCTGGTGCTAAAATATATCAGGGGGTATGGAGAGAAAGGCGGTACAGGATACTGAGTTGGATGATCAGAGAATCTCATATTGATTGGCGGTGCTGGCTCGAAGGGCGATAGGCCTTCTCCTGCACCTATTTTAATATGTTTCTTTTTTTTTTGTTTTTGTAAAATATTTTATTAGAAGTAAATTCATAATAAGAAGAATTAATAAAAAAAATAAAAAATAGGAAAACATATTATTAATCAATACATTTTAATATTTTTAAAAGTTTACGGGCATTCTTATTGATACTATATTTTTTATTATTTTTATAACAGTAGGAAATTAAAGAGAAATATTATAAAGATAATATGATATAAGAAAGAAATAAAAAATCAATAAAAATGAGTGGGAGTATTAAGCAAGATATCTTCATTGGAGTATATTCGTTGTTTATTGTATTTTATTTTCAATATTCCTTATTCAGGCTTCAGTCAGGGCCGCGAACCGGACCACCTTAAACCTTTAAGCATTTCAATATTGGAGGACCACTTTCCTCTGAATTGATCCCAATCCTGTCCATTAGGCCTAAGTATTTAATCTTTGCAGGTGTAGTGTCTCGACAAATTTCTGTAATCCACATTTTGATTGTGGGGGTTATGGGACTTTCCAAATTCTTAGGAATTATTTTTTTACCAATTATTAAAACTTTAACAATAAAAATTATGTGGTAATGTGTTGTTAGTAGCTGATCCCATTTCGATTATATAATATAATTAATTTTGAGACTGGAATTAAATTTGCATTAACTACATTCGAGATTATCTTAAAAATTTCTGTCCAAAAATTAGTATTTTTTGTACATTTTGGGAATGGAAATGTGTTTAGATTAGTTCTCAACTGTTGACATTCATTCACAATAGCAGAAACATTTGAGAAAATTACTGTTTATTGGATTTGAGAGGGGGGTTTGGTATCTATGTATAACTTTAAATTGTTTCAAGGATGTCTGGCATTTTAATGAGCTCCACTGGTGTATTTGTTGTAAACTTTCATTCCTTACTTCTATACTAATTGTTTGACCTAATTCATTTTCCCAGGTTGTTATATTTTTCCGAATTTGGTAAATCATTTTCCTGTAAGACATTATAAAATATATGATTATTAATTGTTCAGTTTTCGGGCTGTTTATTTAGACATTCATCTAAAATTTCTGTCTTTCTATTCCTAAAATCTGGTGTATTTGATTTATAACATTAATCTCTAATTTGTAGATATCTTAAGTATTCTTTTGAGTGTTAATGCATAATTTTGTTGTATTTCCTGAAATGAAAGAAATAATACTTTCCCTGTAGGAGCCACCCTCTTATTTATTTCCAGTTCTTCCATTAAAAAAACCTTTATCCATCAATGAAGGTTTAGAAAGTAATGTTGTTTAACAATGGAAGAGACAGTGGTATTACTCTGTATTTTAATGTTTTTTTAATTGTTTCCAAATCGTATACCACTTTCCCTATTATTGGGTTTTCCTCTATAAATGTTTCTTATGTTTTTTAGTGTTAGAAATAAAAATCGAGCTTAATTTCGAAAGAGTGAACAGTCATCCTTTTCCTTTTTAACCAATTTGGTTGTTTATCTACTTCTTTCCAAACAGAAAAATTTCATATTTATTTATATTAACTGCCCAGTAATAAAACATTAAATAGGCCAATGGCAAAACCTCCTTCATTTTTGATTTCATTGTTGTTTATTTTTAATTTATTCTATGGTTCTTATATCCCAAATAAAATTGGTAACTATTAGAGTCCACTTTCTTAAAAAAAATTTTAGGATAGAAATATCGGATCAGTTGAATCAAGTATAATATTTGTGGAGAAAAATCATTTTTCATGACATTAATTTTACCTAGCATTGAAAATAAAAATAGGTAATGTTTTCCAATTGGGATTGTCTTAAGTTGTTTATTCAATAAGGGTGGGAAATTGGATTTTAATAATGAATCAATATCTTTTTGTTCATAAAATTCAAGATATTTGAATTTTTCATTTGCTATCTTAAAAGGATATTGTTGTAATTTATGTAAGTTATTTCCATTATTGGCTTAAGTTCACTTTTATTCAATTATTCTATATCCAGAAAACGATCCAATTGAGTTATTAAATCTAATAAGTTTGGAATACTAATTGCGGCTTTGTGATATAATAGTAATATATCTTCTGAGTAATAAAAGAAATTTTTATTTCAGTTTCTTTAGTTTCATACCCATTTTATCGGATGCAATTCACGGAATTTTGCTAGTGGTTCTACTTGCCAGTTGCAAAACAGTAGTGGAGATTAAAATGACACCTTATCTGCAGCCTCGGAATAAAAGTTAAATTTAGTTGTTAACAATTGGTTTTATTAATATTCTAGCTGTTGGCTTGGTATATGTAACTTAACCCATGTTATAAACTCTCCCCAACTGAAAAAGATTTTATAAACTGAAAATAAATAAGACATTCAATCTGATCAAAAGCTTTCTCTGCGTCAACGAAATATTGATAAAATCCTTATAATGGTTATTTTTCGAGTATATAAATTGAATAATCTTATAGGTGTTTGAGGAGTATGTTTTGGTATGAATCCAGTTTGGATCTGTAATCGAATTAGTTTATTAATCACTGTATTTTATCTTTGTGCTTAGTATTTTGTTAATATTTTTTTGTCAGTATTTAAAGAGGATATAGCTCTATATTGGACCCTGGGTCATCCAGAATTTTTATCTGATTTAGGTATGAGCATTGTAATAGATTTAATTTAATGTTTCTGGTAATTTCTGTTATGTGCATAAATGTGTTCATATAGTGTCTTCAAACGTGGAGCTATCCTATCTTAAAATGTTTTTATAAAATTTTGGATTCAATACCTCTGGTCTGGAGTTTTACCATTTTTTAATGAATCTAATAACTTCTTCAATTTCTTTGGTAGTTATTTCAACGTTTAATTATTCTCTAATTCTTTTAAATCCAGTCTTTTAGATTTCCATTTTTTTTAAGAATGTTTCTAATCCTATCGTATTTTTTTCATTTATGGCTGAATATAATTTTTTATATATTGCAAAATAATCTCATCGTTTAGATCTGTAGTTTGTATAGTAATCCCTTTATGTGATTTAATCCTATAGTTATTTTTCTCCTTTCCCTTTTGTAATGACGAGGCAATAATTTATTGTGGTTTGTCTCCAATTCAAATTGTATTTGTTTAGTATATTGGTTTATAGTTTTACCAACTTGGTTGACTGTATTTTATTTAATTTATATTTCAATGCAAATATTTTATTATGTTTATCATGTTGGATAATTAACAGGTTTCTATCGTGTATAATTGTTGATCTCCATTTCCATTTGCCTGTTGTACCCTCCGATTCTATTTATTATAAAAATGCTGAGGAGGAAATAATTAATTCCTCCGAACATACGCTTTAGAAGTTTTCCCATAATTGGTCGAAGTTATTCTGGCGTTTCATTGTATTTCAAAGAAATCTTGATCTGTATTGTGATTATTCATTGAGTGATTTTGTTCTTTTAAAATTTGTGGGGTTAAATCTCCATTGTCCTTGTTTTTCCATTTTTTACCAGTTATTTTCATCATAAAAGTTAAAGGTGCCATGATCTGGATATTATAATATTGTGATTTTTTGAATTATAGTAAGGGGGATAAGTTTTAAAATCTACACAGAAATTATCTATTCTTGATTAAGTTTTATGCACAGGTGAGTAATATGAGTTTATTCTTCGTCATGTTGGTTTTTGCAATCTCCAAACTTCTTTATATATTACTCAGTATTATATATGCATTTATTAACTCACTGGTATGCGACTTAAGTTTTCCGTTTGTTTTGATATCTGTCCAAATAAGGATCTAGTGTTACAATTTAAATTCTCCTTCAATTATTAGATGTGTTGTGATATTCCGGGATGAGGATGTATTAAATATTTTTTTAAAAACAGCGGACTATCAAAAATTTGGGCCATATCATTGACAAAAATCATTTTTTGTGTTCATAATTCTCCTATTACAATATATATCTACCGTCACTTTCAGTTATTGTTGAAGTATGTTTAAATGCTGTGCCTTTACGATTAATATTGGCCACACCTCCTGAATTTGTGTGTGAAGAAGAATGATTAGGGACTTTATCAATCCATTTCGCATTTAATCTATGTTCTGGCCTCTTTTTTTAAATGTGTCTCTTGGATGAATGCACATCTAATTTAAGTGCTCTTAAATGTGCTAATAACTTTCCTCTCTATATTGGTTCTATTAATACCTTTAACATTCCAGTCTACAAAACGTTATTCCTCATTCCCCCATATTTGTATGTGATGCTTGCACTTTTATTCTAAAGAATATTAATAGAGCGAATGGTTTTCAGATCGACTATTACCCGACTTTACACATGAACTTCGAATATATGGAATTTAAAGGCTCCTTGAGTAACTCTCACATTTTTTTCTCCTTTTGCATTAATTTATAATTCCATTCAAATGGTAAATAATAATAACAAGAAATAATATTAAAAAAAAGGATAGATTAAGAGATAGTAAGGCACAAAAAAAGAAAAATAAACTTTTCATCTAGATATTGTTGTTGTTAGTGTTAGCCATACTACCATGGCAAGCAATCTAAGACTTTCCGTAGTCACTTACAGACTTAATAATCCATCTCCATGAATTCTCTAAGATTATTATTTCCATAAAAATATTTAAACCGGGGGCATTAAAACTGTGATGTGTAAAAAGTTCATAGTCAAGTATATACTAATATATATATTAATACTTATTAAAAACTATTAATAATAATAATTATATGTAAAAAAAATTATATAAAAAACTAAAAAATAAATAAAAAATTACCTGGGGGGTTAAATAAAGTCTTAGTGTATATTTTGTTGTATTTTATATTTATATTTACTTAATTCTAGGTTAATCTGCTATAATTAATGATTATTCAATAATGGTAGTTTTTAGCTCTAATTATAAATGATTCCAGGGTATTAATTTAATATTTGTTTGTATTTGTTAGTTATTTGGTAATTATTAATAATTTAGTGTGTTTGTATTCTATTTATTAGTATCCATGAAATTATGTCTGCGATTCGTATATCCTGAGTCTCCCATCCAGCATCCTTCTCCATTTCTTTAGATGAAACAAAAGTTCATAGTTATTCCAATCTTCAACCTATCGCATCTTGAAAAATACGCTTTAATTGTTCGTTTAGTTCATCTTTGAAGATTTCAATCAGTCTTACCTCTTGCTCCTTTATCCCTTGGACGAAGCTCAATGGCATCATCCTGGATTTTAAAATATTGTTCTTCTGTTGTAGGTGACTCTCAGTGGTGGTGGGTATCTCAGACTGTACTTCAGATTCTTCACTTCCCTCAAAATTCTATTGGTCTCTTTGAACGCATTTTGTTTCTTGGAGACCTCTGTGGATAGTCTCGGTAATGCTGATCAAAATCTTCTTCATATGTAAGATTTCTTACTTTTTACCAATTTTTTTCAATCATTTCCTCAAAAACGTGATCATACTGGACTTTTACTATCTTTTTGTCTTGGAGGAGCATCTTGCTTTGTGTAAACGGCCTCATTACTCTGTGTGCTGGGCTAGCAAAGGCTTTTGTTCCAGAGAAAACCTTTTGTATTAGTTTGCAGTAAACTCTTCGAGTATCTGAATTCTTTTCTCTCCCTTCTCGAATACCCACGATCCTTAGGTTCTGCCTTCTCTGGAGTCCTTCCTACTCAGTACACATTATAAGTGATTTTTGCCCGTAAGTCAGAGAATCGTTGATTTTTTCTTTGACGAATGTTTTCGTAGTTGAGTACTTAGTTTCGACTAGTTCTTCAAGGTTTTTTATGGATGTTGATTATTCCTTAATTTCTTCCACACAGATTCCATTTCACCTTATTTTACAATTTTTTTTCATTCAACTCTTACATTATACTTGCCAAATTTATCCGTCAATATTTTCTGCATTTTCCTTTCGCAGATTGTTGTATAATTTCCGTAGTCGAAAGAGTGGATATTCAGACTTTTTCCTCTTTCTTCCCATCTTGATTTTTTCCATTTCTTCCCTAATTTCATTTTTTTCCAATTTTTTTCAATCTTTATTTCCAACGTAATTTCTTTCCTTTAATTCTGCCATTCTTGTACAAAATTTTTTGAGTTCTTCCATTTCGATTTTTTTTTCAAATTGTTTTGACACTTCTTCTAGGGACAATGTTTCCTACCTGAGGCCGAGCTTCAGTCGGGCCTTGTTCTTGCTCAGCCATTTTTTCTTTGTATTACCGGGATGTAGGATTATCCACAGGTGGGCTTGCCCTTGTGTTGACATTTGGGTCGCACGGCCTGATGACGTACCTCACGGGCAGCCGGTGCAGAAACAGCGTTGCAGAAGCAGCAGCAACAGCGGTAGGTTTCTGCCGTTTTCTCCCGGTTTTTTCCTCGTTTTTTCACGGAGTTGGCTCGCGTTGCTTCTAGTCCTCCATAGCACCACCGGAAACTCTACCTATTTTACAGTTTCTTCTATGTCGATGTTTCTATTCTTAAACTGTGGTCCTGGTTCTGGTCTCCCAACATCAGGAACACGTTTCCTTCCTCTAGCTTGTCCAAACCCATATAATGTGTATTGTTTATGTTTCAATATTATCACCTCTCTCCTTCTGAAATCAGGTGTGTTACAAGCCCAGCTGCTCCATTCTCTCAGCATTATGGACTGTCCCCGCCTTCCCGGGAGTGTTTACCCGTGTTCCTAGCTGCACTCCCTCAATAGCAAGAACGTCCTTCCTCGAATTTAGGGGACCAAAACTGCACCAATTTAACTCCAGGTAATGTTTTCACGGTTTGGAAGGGTCAGTGTGGTGTGTGGGGGAGGGGGGTGTTGGGGGGAGAGGGGGGGGTGTTGTGAGTGGGGGTAGGTGTGGGGGAGGCTGACTTCAGAGTATGGGGGAAAGTAAATCGAGAGAAATCTGTTGCAGCTACTGGTTTGTCACACCGGAAGATAGAATAGGAAAAATGGTGGTGTATCTCAGCGGTGTCAGGCAGCATCTCTGGAGAAAAAGAATGCGGGCGGGTCACGGGTGGTGCTGCGTAGAGTTGCTGCTTACAGCGCTCGCAGCCCGGAGACCCGGGTTCAATCCCGATGAACGGGTGCTGTCCAGACCACACATGTCTGCGGACAGGGTGGAACGGGTCTCTGGCGCTGTTGAGGGCACCTTCTACAGCTGAACACAGCCCCGCCGCCGCCGTGTCATTCTCGCTACATTGTTGCCTGACCAGCTGAGCGACTAAGGCACTTTGTTTTTTTGTCCCATAGGTGTGTTTTGGGGCCGGTATAGATGTCTAGAAGCTTGGTAGAGTCGGGCGGGATTGTTTACTGCCGTTCGGAGAGGTATTCCAGGCACGTCTTCCTTTCTTAAAACCTTCAAATCGACAACAAAACAATAGGACACAGGAGTAGGCCATTCGGCCTTGAGCCAGGCACCGCCATTCAATGTTGTTCATGGTGATCATCCCCAATCAGTACCCGTTCCTGCCTTCTCACCATATCCCCCGGACTCCGCTATTCTTTAAGAGCTATCTAGCTCTCTCTTGAAAGTATCCAGAGAACCGGCCCCACTGCCCTCTGAAGCAGAGAATTTCCACAGACTTTCACAACTCTCTGCTTGAAAATAGTTTCTCTCTCCTGTTTTCTAAATGGACTTACCTCTTTTTTGCGCCATAAAGATTAACTCTGCTTTGTTGAGGTTGTTTATTTGCCACCCCCCACCCCCTCCCCCCACCCCCACTTCACCCTGACCCGTATATCTCTCTGCATCATCAGCAATGTCTCCAGTTTCCCTTTCCCGCGATTCTCAGTCGGAAGAAGGGTCTCGACCCAAAACGTCACCTATTCCTTTTCTCCAGGAATGCGCATCACTGTTCGTTGCTTCATGTTCTGGGGCCAATAAACTAAAGTAGTAAGATTAAATGAGAACTTACCAGTTCGAAGTTTGATCTGTATTTTATGAGGAGTTACGATGAGGGATTACGTGAAGACCCCGTCCAGTACGCATGCACGACATTCTTCAAAGCAGCGGTGTGGATTCACAGAAAAAACACAACGATTGAAATAAATATAGTAAGAAAAAATAAGTACTTAATTACCTGTTGATCTGTATAATAGGGGGTGGGAAGCATGAGAGCACGTAATCCCTCATCGTAACTCCTCATACATTATCGATCAAACTTCAAACTGGTAAGTTCTCATTTTAATCTTACTTTTTTATTTCGGAGTCACGTGAGTGACTACGTGAAGACTTCAAAGCTCTGTGATTCCGAACCGTGTACCAGCTCATGCTTCACTCACTGTCTGAAGACCTTTGAGGGAGGAAGTATGTTATCACAATCAAACGATAACCTGTTTGTGAACAATAATAGGTTTGTTAATAACAACAAAAAACAGAGAGCTCCCCCGGCTTAAATTAAATATTATCTGCAGACTCTAAAATTCTGTCTGCAAATGTAGCAGGTTCCGCCAGCGGCTTATTATAAAACATTTGGAAAGTTATTTCCGAGGACCATCCTGCTCTGGCCAGAATATGGTCCTGTACACCCTGCGTACTCCGGACATCTTCAGCCAGCCCAGACCTGGTCGCCAATGCTGCCTTCAATAGAAGGTGAAGCAATGGTCAGTGCCGTAAAGGGCACTGCGGGAGTGCCTGAGCTCCCTTGGCGAGTCTGCTGCTGCTCTCTCAGCAGACCTCGCTGGAGCATTTGCTCCATAAGCCGTTCCATTCGGCTTAGGCGGCTGCCTGTGCCGGCTCTGAGTGGCGGGCATCTAATCCGAATAGTCGGATATACTTGCTGGTGCTGGCTGCAGGTGCCTCCAGGCCGCTGCTTCAGGCTGCACTAGCGGTGCGGGCTCTGGCTCGGTAGTCAATCCTGCCGCCTCTTGCCCCCCTCCCCATTGATAGATCGCCTCCTCAACGGGAGCAGAACGGGGGCGAGCTGCAGATTTAATTCCTCTGGTCTTGCTCGTTCCTCCTGGAACACAAAGCAGCCAAAGGGAAAAAATACACACGGCCACGGTATTTAAAACACTTAACTGTCGGCAACGATTTCAAATGTGCGGGGGCGCCTTGAAACCCCGTTCGTCGCGGTGTTGCACTGCATGAACCCCGCTAATGTCGGCATTTGCGTGCTGGACGGGGTCTTCATGTAGTCCACTCATGGTGACTCTGATATAAAATTGGAAGGAAAGGCTGCGTGGCATTGGAGTCTTATAGAGTCATAAGTGGTACAGCTGGAAACAGGCCCTCAGGGCCCAACTTGCCTGCACGGGCCAAACATTTGTCCAGATACCATAGTCCCACTTTGCCACGTGTGTCCATATCCCTCCAACTGTCCTATCCATGCACCTGTCTACTGTATCTTACACCATTGGGTTGTCCCAGGCCTCAACAAACCACCTCGGCTGCTTGTTCCATACCCCTCCACCCTCTATGTGAAAAAGGTAACCCCTCGGGTTGCCTATTAAATCTTTTCCCCTTCACCTAAAACCTTTGTCCTCTGGTCGCGAGTTTCCCCTACTCCGGGTATAGTTCTGTGGTCTACCAGATCTAATCTTCTCAGTGCATTTATGCACCTCTATAAGATTCTCCCCTCATCCTCTTGCGCTCCAAGGATTAGGTTCCAGCCCGCGTAACCTCCTCCTGTTGCTCATACCCTCAGTTCTGCCAAACTTCCTCGTAAATCTTCTCTGTTCCTGTCCAGCTTGACAATTTCTTTCCTATTCTGTGGGGCCCAGTCAACACCAATACTCTTATAGTAGCCATAAAACATTGAATTCTCTATTTCCGGTAGCCCTTGCTGTCTCCTCCTTCTCAGGCTCTCCCCCAGCCCTCGGCCCTCCATTCCTCTTTCGTTTTCCTTTCTTCGCCCCCACCCCACCTCCATCAGTCTGAGTAGAGGTTTTGGCAGAAAACGTGGCCCATCCCTTCGGCTGCTGCACCCGCTGAGTTTCTCCAGCACTTTTGCCTACCTTTGATTTCCCAGCATCTGCAGTTCCTTCTTAAACACAATACTCTTGTTGTTGGCCTCAGCAACGGTCGTTATTCGTATCCAACGATTTGGTTATAATACCTTTTGAGAGAGATGCGAGTGTTGCCAAACCTCCGAATTCACTTGTCGGGGTGGAACCCTCTCCAAGACAGACCCAATGCTGAACGTGTGACCTGTTTTTACAAAATGTTAAATGGTCAGCTCGATTATCAAACCTACACTGAACCCCAACCTTTAAGAATACAGTTTAAGAATAAGGAGTAAGCCATTTAGAACGGAGACGAGGAAACGCGTTTTCACACAGAGAGTTGTGAGTCTGTGGAATTCTCTGCCACAGAGGGCGGTGGAGGCCGGTTCTCTTGATACTTTGAAGTCAGGAGGTTAACCAAGTTCTCAGGAAGCTCATACTCTCCCAAGGCTTCTGTTTACAGAAGCCTGAACCTTTTCAGGAAGTACACCCCCACTCACCACTGTGAATGGTGTTCTACTTGGTACATAACAGGAAACAGCTTGAACGGCAGTTTACTGTTTTTCCTGATACCCACATTTCTGTAAACTTCAGCTTATATCAACACCCAGAAAAAGCTGGGTTATACTCAGGCTATACTCAAGCTAATATTTTACTTAATCCAATCTCATTATACAATATTTCATTATTAACTAGGATATTATCAGTATGGCCTCCTCCTGCGCCTATTTTCTATGTTTCTATGTTTCTATGAAATGCCGAATGGCCTACTCCTGCACCTATTGTCCAATGTCTATTGTCTATTAGGAGCAGATGAGGGCATTCGATCCAATTTCAGGTACCAGCTACCAAGACAGATATGTACAGCAATTCATTCTTCTCCCGCACAATTATAGCATGGAATAGTCTTCACCCTACCATAGCTACTCAACCAGATGCAACTAAATTTAAGGTAGCTCTTGCTTGAAGAAAAAATAACCCTTTTTTGCTTCAGTCCACTCTCCGCCACCTCCAGTTTAAATTCCATTTGGAATATTTTTGGAGGACCAGGAAACCAAGAAACAATAACTGCAAGATGTCCTCTTTTCCCCTTCACTTTCAACCCATGTCCTTTGGTTTAACAGGGCCCTAGAGAGACCACACCTGGAGTATCGTGTGCAGTTTTGGTCTCCTAATTTGATAAAGGACATTGTGCTATTGAGGCAGTGCAGCGTAGGTTTACAAGGTTAATTCCCAGGATGGCGGGACTGTCATATGCTGAGAGAAATGGAGCGGCTGGGATCCATAACTCTGGAGATTTTAGAAGGTGAGAGGGGTTCTTATTGAAGCATATACGTTTATTAAGGGTTTGGACACGCTGGAGGCAGGAAACATGTCCCGTGATGGGAGGAGTCTAGAACCATGCGGCCAACAGTTTAAGAATAAGGAGTAAGCCATTTGGTGGCGGGAGGCGAGGAAAACACTTTTTTCTCCACAGAGAGTGTGAGTTTGGGACTTCTGTGCCTCAGTGGCAGTGGAGGCCGGCTCTCTGATATTTTCAAGAGAGAGTTAGATAAGGCAATACATGTGACAATAATACTAATCTGATAAACATTTGCGGGAAGACCGATGTTTGTTTGATTTATATTTTAGGTGCCTCTCAGATTGCTTCATGCCAACCCATTAACATTATATTCATTGGAGTATCTGCTGGAGTAGCGGCTGCACTGGTCATTGCATTAATTATTGTGTCTCTGCTACTTCGGAGGAGATTAAGGTATGGAGTGGTAGAGTCATAGAGTGATGCAGCGTGGAAACAGGCCCTTCAGCCCAACTTGCCCGTACCGGCCAACATGCCGAATGGTATGTTAGCTTTCATAGCAAAAGGATTTGAGTACAGGAGCAGGGAGGTTCTACTTCAGTTGTACAGGGTCTTGGTGAGACCACACCTGGAGTATTGCGTACAGTTTTGGTCTCCAAATCTGAGGAAGGACATTATTGCCATAGAGGGAGTGCAGAGAAGGTTCACCAGACTGATTCTGGTGTTCAGGAACTCTGTCGTATGAAGTAAGAACTGGATGGATAGATCGGTTTAAGTTTATTACTCTCTGGAATTTAGGAGATTAAGTGGTGATCTTATAGATACTTACCAAAATTTTATGGGTTGGACAGGCTAGATGCAGGATGATTGTTCCTGATGTTGGGGAGTCCAGACAAGGGGGTCACAGCTTAAGGATAAGGGGGAAAGTCCTTTAAGACCGAGATGAGAATGACATTTTCACACAGAGATGGTGAGTCCTCAGGAACTCTCTGCCACAGAGGGTAGTTGAGGCAGTTTGCTTTGGCTATATTTAAGAGTGAGTTGGAGTGGCCCTTGTGGCTAAGGGGATCAGTGGGTATGGAGAGAAGGCAGGTACGGGATACTGAGTTGGATGATCAGCCATGATCATATTGAATGGCGGTGCAGGCTCGAAGGGCTGAATGGCCTACTCCTGCACCTAATTTCTATGTTTCTATGTTTCTATGCCCCATCTACACTAGTCCCACCTGCCTGCGTTTGGCCCATATCCCTCTAAATCCTCTACCATAGATTCATAGAATGATACAGTGTGGAAACAGGCCCTTCCGCCCACCTTGCCCACACTGGCCAACATGCCACAGCTACACTACTCCCATCTGCCCAAGTTTGGCCCATATCCCTCTAAACACTCAATCATAGATTCATAGAGTGATGTAGTGTGGAAAGCAACTGTGAGCAGACTGAACACTGTGACCTCATAGAAGCATAGAAACATGGAATCATAGACAATAGACAATAGGTGCAGGAGGAGGCCATTCGGCCCTTCGAGCCAGCACCACCATTCAATGTGATCATGGCTGATCATCCACAAAGAGTACCCCGTTCCTGCCTTCTCCCCATATCCCCTGACTCCGCTATTTTTAAGAGCCCTATCTAGCTCTCTCTTGAAAGCATCCAGAGAACTGGCCTCCACCGCCCTCTGAGGCAGAGAATTCCACAGATTCACCACTCTGTGTGAGAAACTGTTTCCTCGTCTCCGTTCTAAATGGCTTACTACTTAAGGGCCTGTCCCAGCAGCATGCAATTCCATGCGATGAGCGCGACCTAACGTGGTCGCTTGCGCCGTCCGGCGTCGCGGGGCCGGTCCCACTTCGATCGCCGGAGCCGTGCGGAATTGTGCGGAGTTCGTCCCGACATCGCGCGGGGCTCCGAAAAACTCACCATGTTCAAAAACTCCGCGCGGCAACGGCTTGTCGGCTCGCAGTCGCCTCGACACATTACACACCGCCTCGACGTCGTGCCTCCGTGACCCTCTCTGTGTGTGCCTCTGTGCCCCTCTCTGTGTGTCCCTCTCTGTCCTGGCGAACTTACCTTTAAGACTTCGCTCCAAGTTCGCCTCACTTTGCGCCGCGTTGCGCTACTCACCCCACCTCCGCGCGGTCCCCGCTGCCGGTTTGATCGCGCTCACCGCATGGAGTCGAATGCTGGTAGGTCAGGCCCTTTATTCTTAAACTGTGGCTCTGGTTCTGGACTCCCCCAACATCGGGAACATGTTTCCTGCCTCTAGTGTATCCAAACCCTTAACAATCTTGTATGTTTCAATGAGATCTCCTCTCATCCTTCTAAACTACAGAGTGTACAAGCCCAGCTGCTCCATTCTCTCAGCATATGACAGTCCCGCCATCCCGGGAATTAACCATGCAAACCTACGCTGCACTCCATCAATAGCAAGAGTGTCCTTCCTCAAATTAGGGGACCAAAATTGCACACAATACTCCAGGTGTGGTCTCACTAGGGGTCTGTACAACTGCGAGTTGTGAGTGTGTGGAATGCTCTGCCTCAGAAGGCGGTGGAGGCCGATTCTCTGGATGCTTTCAAGAGAGAGTTAGATAGAGCTCTTAGGGATAGCGGAGTTAAGGGACATGGAGAGAAGGCAGGAACGGGGTACTAATCGTGGATGATCAGCCACGATCACACTGAATGGCGGTGCTGGCTCGAAGGGCCGAATGGCCTACTCCTGCATCTATTGCCAATGGCAATATCCTACGTCAAATTAGGAGGCCAAAACTGCACAAATCCTCAAGGTGTGGTCTCACCTGGGCCTTGTACAACTGCAGTAGGACCTATGAAACATAGATGTTTCCATCCATTGTAAAGTTGCAAACTCATAAGGGTATGACAAAATATTGATCATTATAATATTATGGCAATTATTAAGGGACAATGCCAAGCATTCAAATGCCAATGGTTGAACAACCACACCATCCCCTCTTAATGACTCCTCCCTCCCAGTTGAACAATATGAATTCAATTAATTTAATAAAATGCTGTCTTAAATAGCGTTAAATCACGACGTTCCTCCCTTGTCAGTATTTAAAATATATTATCGTAAATTCAATTCAAGTGAAGGGCATTCGGGGATGGTTATTAAATGCAAGCTTTGTCTATAAAACGCAGCATTAGAGTTGCTGCCTTATAGCGCAAGAGACCCGGGTTCGATCCTGACCTCCTGGTGCTGTCTGCACGGAGTTTGCACGTTCTCCCCGTGACCGCGTGGGTTTTCTCCGGGTGCTCCGGTTTCTCCTGTGAAATAAATTGTAAAGTAAAACACTGTACTAGCTAATTGCCATATGTAGCCTTAAAATGTAACCAAGTCATGCTGAATCTTGCAAGAGTCAATATGTGCCAGAGCACATATCAAACTGCTGATGATCCATCCGATTTGGAAAAAACATGAACCATCTGTGCTAAAAACAAAAACACGTAGCTCTTAGTAACAGCAAACGCACCCTCCCGACAGTTGACCCTTGCAAGATTAAGCTGTATGTGTGTGAGGATTGCAATATCTTATTACACAATGACTTGTTTACTACATTGCATAAAAAGCCTACACGTAGCCCCCCCCCAAAAAACCCGGAGAGACTCTTACAGTCACTGACCTGCTTGTTGTATGGCTCTTCCCCAATAAAACTGCGTTGTGAGGAACTGCCATCTCCTCTGCTGATTAATTGATATAAGGAATACGGTACGGGCAAATAAATTACCGACACTACCCACATACCTAAGACGCGCAGGTTTGTGGTTGTGTCGGAAGGAACTGCAGACCGGTGGAACTGGGTTACACCGAAGATAGACACCAAATGCTGGAGTAAAGCGCCTGTCCCAGCTGGGCGTCATTTGCGCGTAATTTACACGACATCGTTTACGCGTCACGACACACGAAGTACGCATCGTGCCGCGCACGCGATGCGCGCATGGTGCGTGGTGACGTAGGCAGAATTTTGGGATGTACAAAATCTTTGCGCGCCATCTGCGTGAATCGCAATGACACCCAAGTGGGACAGGCCCTTAACTCAGCGGGCCCAAGGGCCTGTTTCCGCGCTGTATCTCTATAAAAAACATGTCCCACGTAACTTCAAACGCTAACAGCAGGGACACGGGGAAACAAATATGTCTGCGATCACGTTGTAAAATAGTAAGATTAAACGAGAACTTACCAGTTCGAAGTTTGATCGTTATTTTACGAGGAGTTACGATGAGGGAATACGTGAAGAGCCTGCCTCACGCTGGTAACGGCATACTTCAAGGCAGTGGCATGAAAAACACAGAACACCAAAGCCGGAGTAACATAGTAAGGCTCATAAAAAGACTTAGAACTACCATTTGATCATTTATTTTACGAGGGCGGGAGTGGAGGGCACGTATTCCCTCATCGTAACTCCTCGTAAAATAACGATCAAACTTCGAACTGGTAAGTTCTCGTTTAATCTTACTATTTTACTTCGGAGTCACGTGAGTGACTACGTGAAGATTTTAAAGCTTTCTGTGTTTTTTATGTCGTTAAATTAATCCGTACGACAGTCCGGCTAAGTAAACACATACATGAGAAACCAGACTAATGTTAGATCTTTTCACAATTAACTTTTTTAATGGTTGAAAGACCATATAATACCCTCCTTATATCTGAGGGAAAGTGATTACAAGTGATAAAGATATAAGTGACTACACAACTGATTTATAGCAATTAATAGCAATTAATAGCAAACAAAGCAGGTGATTATAGTGCTCCCAACACGCGTGTCCAAAGCTTGTTCATAGTGTGACAGGTTTGTTGTAGAACTTTGAAAAAGTTTCTTCTTTACAAAACCACCCTGCGATTTTTAAAATATGCTCGAGAGGTACGTCCCGCCCCTTCGCCGCGGACGTAGCTGCCGCCCTGGTGGAGTGAGATTTGAAGACATCAGTGTCTACTCCCCGCTAAAACCAACACCTGTTTCAACCATTTTGAGAATAGTTTGAACTGAAGCTTTTGTGTGTGGCTTTTGTGCGTAAGCATTAACGTCTTTTGTTTCCTCGAAAAGTGTCCGTAACTTTAATATATTGGTTCAAATGTCTAACCACACACAAGGCAGGCTCAATATGCGATAAGCTTGATAGGTTACCTTTATCCAGATCTCCCTGGTCTGCTTTGTTTGATCAGCATCGTAAACATAGAACACAACGTTATCTGTAGTCACATGCATACAGTCTAAACGCAACATTTGTAACGTTTGCAGTCTTTGAGCTGAGACCAGTGACATTAACATAACCAATTTCATGTTAATCTTTCCAATGTCAACCCTTCAATGGAGTCCACTTTCTAAGTAGAGTAAGTACAATGCTCACATCCCAAATTCTGTGTATCTAGGTTTGGGTGGATTCATAAGAAAGATCCCTTTCATGAATCGTGATATTAATGGATGCGGACCCAATTGATTTCAGATCAGTCATAAGGTCCTAAATAGGACGACAAGGCACTGCGTGCAGTGTTAATGCACTGTAACTTAAATGTTGCTCAAAAGTGCAAGTTGGCAAGGAATTCCAAAACATGAGTAATATTTACAGTATCATAAGTGGAAATATTTGACTGTGTGCAAAATTCTTCCCAGTGGTGTTCTTCAATATGTGTCATATATTGTTTTTGGCGTGCTGGGGGGGATCCCTCTTGGGGGGGGGCCATGATGCGACAATAACTTCCATAGTTTTGTCCGACAATCCCAGTTCCTGTAGTGGTCTGGTCAAAACTGCAGATTAACAAATTCATATATGCATAACAATGGGTAAAACTTCATTAGTTACTGGATTAGTCAAGATATCACTTTTACAGTTAGGAATCGGCATATATGGTTCTTTAATCATATTCAGCATAACTGGGAACCAAGGTTGAGTTGGCCAATTTGGAACTACCAACAATCCAGAAGCAGAATCTTGTTCTATTTTCTTCAGGTATCTCTGAATCAGAGCAAATGGTGGAAAAGCATAAAAAAAAACATCTTTCCCCAGTGTAATGAAAAAGCATCTACTCGACTGCGTCTGGATCGTGTTCCCAAGACACATAATGAGGCAATTGATGATTAAGCCTGGATGCAAACAAATCAATTTCTGGCAACCCAAATCGGCTTACAATATTCTTAAATATTGCTGGCTTAAGCATCCATTCCGTATTATCTTTAAAAATCCTGGACCTCTCATCTGCTACCACATTGTCCTTACCTGGAATGTAGCTTGCTGAAATCCATATCTGCCGACCAATACACCATTGCCATATCTCATTGACCAGACAAATCACATGGTACTGATCTAACGCCCCCCATGTGATTAATGTAAGAGCCACAGCCGTTTTATTGTCTAACTGTTATTAACACATGTAGTAACCTTGTTTAAGCACAACAATATTTTTAAGCCCATAAAAAGCACCCCAATAACTCCAAATAGTTAATACCATACTCTTGAAGAAACACTTCTTCTTGAGCTTTCCATCTACCTCCACAACTGGAGGATAAATCTGTAGCCCCCCATCCGAGAGCACTAGCATCCGTTTGTAAAACCATTTCAGGTTGTTTAATCATGATATTCATAGCAGCTTGTGGACATTTGTCAACCCACCATTGCAATTCCAATACTGCTTTTCTTGTTAATTGCATAGGCCTGTCAAAATGACCTGCCTTCTCTTTAAGAGCCCTTATTTTGTCCCTTTGAAGATTTTGATAATGTGGGACCAAATTCCACTGCCGGAAATGCTGCCACCAGTTTACCAATGGCTTTTGCCACTTCTCGGATGGAGGGATAAGGTTTGTGAATGAGGTAATTACAAATTTGCAAAATATCATTTGCCTTCTCTGTTGGCAAAGTAACTAACATAGTCACTGAGTGTTAATTACAAACCCAGAAAGTTAATTGATTGAACTGGCTGCAGCTGGGACTTAATTAGATGAATTAAGAACCCTAGCTCTTCAAAACAAAAGCTTTAGGTAACTGAAACTGAGTGCGCAGCTGACTCTTGACTATCGGTAATAATCAGAAAATCATCCAGATAAGCCATTACAATGTGTTTCTGTGCTCTTAATTGGGCTAAAACGTTTCAATAGTTTTGTAAAGAGTCTAGGAGCCGAACTCAATCCATTTGGTAAAGCTTTGAACTGCCATAATTGCCCCTGCCAATTAAACTTTAAGTACCTCCGAAAGAATTGATGAATTGCTACAGAATAATAGGCGTCCTTCAAATCAATATTAGCCATATAACAACCTGCTGAAATCAGATATTTTTACAGTACTGAATGTCTCCATCTTAAATGTTTGTATTCTAACAAACTCATTTAGATCTGTAAGGTCCAGAATAATTCTACAACCACCATCTTTCTTATCTCTGCGAAAATATATTAGAGACAAATTGATGCTTATGTTCATAAGTTTTTTTTCAAATACCCCTTTTCCGGATTAATTTGTCAATTTCCACATTAATCTCCATTCTTTCCTCTGCAGAAAACACATAAGCATAAGCAGGTTTATTCTGTACAGGAGGATTGACCCCTTCTTTAAAAATAATAACGGCTCCGAAACTGCTTGTAATATATATCGATCTGAAGTATTTAAGCCAGGCATTATAAAACTTTGCAATCTCCCTCCAACTGGAGATTCATCCACAGTTTCTTTAAGGATAGAAGTCTTTAATACCTCTCCATATGAGCGTGATGGTCTCCACCTTCCCGAATGCAGGGAAGCACTGGCCTGCACAGCACGATAATATTTTCGTGACAAATTTCTGCCTCTATAACGAAAATCGAAAAACCCTTCGGGCCGAAAACCCTCTTCTTTGTCCAAGACAAAAGGCTTAATAGTGCTAAAATATTTAGCTTCTTCATCCAACTGTTTCAGCTGTTTCGGCAGATTTTCTCCAAACAAATACCCAGGAGCTTGAACTCCACTTTCTTGACACAGGCTTGCAAATCTAGGGTGAAATTATGGGCCGAATCGCCATTTTCCTCATGCAATTAATTTCATAAAACGAATTGCACAATAAGCCCAAAGTATCTTTTTGAATCTTTTCCATTTCCAGATTCTCCATTTGCCTGCCATATGCCGTAATGGCAGCAGAAATTAATTTCAGCACCTTTTGAAATTTCACTTCTTGGGCTCTCATACTCGGAGTCATAGACGCCCATACCATCGGATTCACCGTAGGCACTTCCAATGAGGCACAATTGCCTGGTGCGTTAAATAATTCTGATAATTCATTCATCACAGAATTGTGAAGTTGGTGAGATACCATATAATTTATGTTGGCAGCTAGGTTTTCTTCCATAGCCTCACCACTTCCTTCAGGTTTAAAAAAATCAAAATTAGCAAAATCTTGTGCTATCCCAGGCACATCAGGCCTTTTCTTTTTACTTTGTGGCGTGCTTTCAAAAGCCATTTCATCATCAGCAGGGTCTGCCTTCTGCAGGCCCTAATTTCCATCGGGAATATCATCCCATGAGACTTCTTCCAGCCCAAATCCTGGGTCCGGAGTATCATATTCCCAACTTGGCCCACAGCCATATTCATCATATTCAAACCCCTCAGGGATTTTTTGGGATACATATGGGTACTTTGACCCTTGTCTCATAATAGTTTGGAGAACTTTCTCCATATGCTCCATTTTTAGCCACATAGTTTTATTGTCTGGAGGTCTTTCAGAATCAGAATCATCAGAAACTACGGGCCTCACAGCTTTCTTTTTGCATTTCTTAGGAGCATTTTCCTCCGTGGTTATTATTTCTGGAGAATCTGGAAATTCTATATCGGGTAAATCAGTGGCCAGCGGTATCGGAACCGGGTCCACTCTAGCTTCGCGTCCCGTATTTTTACTTTCACCCCGGGAGGATCTCTTTACCCGCGAAAACTTCTTTCCCGATATCTCCATTTTTGTTAACTAATCTGTGCTCAATCAGCACGTTTACGTGGCTCTAACTTTACTTTTACTTTAGTTGCTGGAGCCACCCAGCGTAACCTAAGAACCGCCCCGATGTAACTTCACTTACCTGCGGGCCGTTCCGACCGCTGCGAGGAGCTGCTCCTTACCGCAGCTCCTCCTTCCGCCGTCAGCGTTGACGTCATGCCGTTACCAGCGTGAGGCGGGCTCTTCACGTAGTCACTCCCGTTCCTGCCTTCTCCCCATATCCCCTGACTCCGCTATTTTTAAGAGCCCCATCTAGCTCTCTCTTGAAAGCATCCAGAGAACCGGCCTCCACCGCCCTCTGAGGCAGAGAATTCCACAGATTCACCACTCTCTGTGAGAAACTGTTTCCTCGTCTCCGTTCTAAATGGCTTACTACTTAAGGGCCTGTCCCAGCAGCATGCAATTCCATGCGATGAGCGCGACCTAACGTGGTCGCTTGAGCCGTCCAGCGTCGCGGGGCCGGTCCCACTTCGATCGCCGGAGCCGTGCGGAATTGTGCGGAGTTCGTCCCGACATCGCGCGGGGCTCCGAAAAACTCACCATGTTCAAAAACTCCGCGCGGCAACGGCTTGTCGGCTCGCAGTCGCCTCGACACATTACACACCGCCTCGACGTCGTGCCTCCGTGACCCTCTCTGTGTGTGCCTCTGTGCCCCTCTCTGTGTGTCACTCTCTGTCCTGGCGAACTTACCTTTAAGACTTTGCTCCAAGTTCGCCTCACTTTGCGCCGCGTTGCGCTACTCACCCCACCTCCGCGCGGCCCCCGCTGCCGGTTTGATCGCGCTCACCGCATGGAGTCGAATGCTGGTAGGTCAGGCCCTTTATTCTTAAACTGTGGCCCTTGGTTCTGGACTCCCCCAACATCGGGAACATGTTTCCTGCCTCTAGCGTGTCCAAACCCTTAACAATCTTGTATGTTTCAATGAGATCTCCTCTCATCCTTCTAAACTACAGAGTGTACAAGCCCAGCTGCTCCATTCTCTCAGCATATGACAGTCCCGCCATCCCGGGAATTAACCTTGTAAACCTACGCTGCACTCCATCAATAGCAAGAGTGTCCTTCCTCAAATTAGGGGACCAAAACTGCACACAATACTCCAGGTGTGGTCTCACTAGGGCTCTGCACAACTGCGAGTTGTGAGTGTGTGGAATGCTCTGCCTCAGAAGGCGGTGGAGGCCGATTCTCTGGATGCTTTCAAGAGGTGAGAGTCTAGTTTTTTTTTTTAGTTTATTTTTTTCTTTTGTTAGATTTTTATTTTTAGAGCTTTTGTTTTTTTTTTTTATTATTTTTTTTGTTTTTTTTTTTTATTTTTTTTTTTTTTTTTTTTTTTTTTTTTATTGTTTTTTTTTTTTTTTTTTTTTTTTTTTTTAGATAGAGCTTCTTAGGGATAGCGGAGTTAAGGGACATGGAGAGAAGGCAGGAACGGGGTACTAATCGTGGATGATCAGCCACGATCACACTGAATGGCGGTGCTGGCTCGAAGGGCCGAATGGCCTACTCCTGCATCTATTGCCAATGGCAATATCCTACGTCAAATTAGGAGGCCAAAACTGCACAAATCCTCAAGGTGTGGTCTCACCTGGGCCTTGTACAACTGCAGTAGGACCTATGAAACATAGATGTTTCCATCCATTGTAAAGTTGCAAACTCATAAGGGTATGACAAAATATTGATCATTATAATATTATGGCAATTATTAAGGGACAATGCCAAGCATTCAAATGCCAATGGTTGAACAACCACACCATCCCCTCTTAATGACTCCTCACTCCCAGTTTGAACAATATGAATTTCAATTAATTTTATAAAAATGCTGTCTTAAATAGCGTTTTTAAATCACGACGTTCCTCCCTTGTCAGTATTTAAAATATATTATCGTAAATTCAATTCAAGTGAAGGGCATTCGGGGATGGTTATTAAATGCAAGCTTTGTCTATTAAAACGCAGCATTAGAGTTGCTGCCTTATAGCGCAAGAGACCCGGGTTTCGATCCTGACCTACTGGTGCGTCTGCACGGAGTTTTGCACGTTCTCACCCGTGACCGAGTGGGTTGCCCCCCCCCTCTCCGGTGCTCCGGTTTCTCCTGTGAAATAAATTGTAAAGTAAAACACTGTACTAGCTAATTGCCATATGTAGCCTTAAAATGTAACCAAGTCATGCTGAATCTTGCAAGAGTCAATATGTGCCAGAGCACATATCAAACT
Source organism: Okamejei kenojei (assembly GCA_035221665.1). Classification (NCBI taxonomy): domain Eukaryota; kingdom Metazoa; phylum Chordata; class Chondrichthyes; order Rajiformes; family Rajidae; genus Okamejei; species Okamejei kenojei. The sequence goes on from CM069160.1 coordinate 14,478,279, forward strand.
GCTGATGATCCATCGATTTGGGAAAAAACATGAACCATCTGTGCTAAAAACAAAAACACGTAGCTCTTAGTAACAGCAAACGCACCCTCCCGACAGTTGACCCTTGCAAGATTAAGCTGTATGTGTGTGAGGATTGCAATATCTTATTACACAATGACTTGTTTACTACATTGCATAAAAAGCCTACACGTAGACAAAAAACCCAGAGAGACTCTTACAGTCACTGACCTGCTTGTTGTATGGCTCTTCCCCAATAAAACTGCGTTGTGAGGAACTGCCATCTCCTCTGCTGATTAATTGATATAAGGAATACGGTACGGGCAAATAAATTACCGACACTACCCACATACCTAAGACGCGCAGGTTTGTGGTTGTGTCGGAAGGAACTGCAGACCGGTGGAACTGGGTTACACCGAAGATAGACACCAAATGCTGGAGTAAAGCGCCTGTCCCAGCTGGGCGTCATTTGCGCGCTAATTTACCACGACATCGTTTACGCGTCACGACACAAGGGGATAAAATTAAGTACGCATCGTGCCGCGCACGCGATGCGCGCATGGTGCGTGGTGACGTAGGCAGAATTTTGGGATGTACAAAATCTTTGCGCGCCATCTGCGTGAATCGCAATGACACCCAAGTGGGACAGGCCCTTAACTCAGCGGGCCCAAGGGCCTGTTTCCGCGCTGTATCTCTATAAAAAAACATGTCCCACGTAACTTCAAACGCTAACAGCAGGGACACGGGGAAACAAATATGTCTGCGATCACGTTGTAAAATAGTAAGATTAAACGAGAACTTACCAGTTCGAAGTTTGATCGTTATTTTACGAGGAGTTACGATGAGGGAATACGTGAAGAGCCTGCCTCACGCTGGTAACGGCATACTTCAAGGCAGTGGCATGAAAAACACAGAACACCAAAGCCGGAGTAACATAGTAAGGCTCATAAAAGACTTAGAACTACCATTTGATCCATTTTATTTTACGAGGGCGGGAGTGAGAGGGGCACGTATTCCCTCCCCCATCGTAACTCCTCGTAAATATAACGATCAAACTTCGAACTGGTAAGTTCTCGATTTAATCTTACTATTTTACTTCGGAGTCACGTGAGTGACTACGTGAAGATTTTAAAGCTTTCTGTGTTTTTTATGTCGTAGAATTAATCCGTACGACAGTCCGGCTAAGTAAAACACATACATGAGAAACCAGACTTAAATGTTTAGATCTTTTCAACAATTAACTTTTTTAATGGTTGAAAGACATATAATACCCTCCTTATATCTGAGGGAAAGTGATTTACAAGTGATAAAAGATATAAGTGACTACACAACTGTTTTTAGCAATTATAGCAATTAATAGCAACACAAAGCAGGTGATTATAGTGCTCCCACAACACCGCGTGTCCAAAGACCGGCTTGTCATAGTGTGAACAGGTTGTTGCTGTAAGAACGTTGAAAAAGTTTCTTCTTTACACCACCCTGCGATTTTTTTAAAAAATATGCTGGAGAGGTACGTCCGCCCCCTTCGCCGCGGACGTAGCTGCCGCCCTGGTGGAGTGAGATTTGAAGACATCATGTTGTCTACTCCCGCTAAAACCAACACCTGTTTCAAAACCATTTTGAGATAGTTTTGAACTGAAGCTTTTGTGTGTGGCTTTTTGTGCGTAAGCATTAACGTCTTTTTGTTTCTCGAAAAGTGTCCGTAACTTTATATATTTGGTTCAAATGTCTAACCACACACAAAGCAGGCTCATATGATAAGCTTGAAAGGTTACCTTTGTTCCAGATCTTCCCTGGTCTGCTTTGTTTGATCAGATCGTAAACATAGAACACAACGTTATCTGTAGTCACATGCATACAGTCTAAACGCAACATTTTGTAACGTTTGCACTCTTTGAGCTGAGACCAGTGACATTAACATAAACCAATTTCAATGTTAATCTTTCCAATGTCAACCCTTCAATTGGAGTCCACTTTCTAAGTAGAGTAAGTACAATGCTCAAATCCCAAATTCTGTTTTTTGTATCTAGGTTTGGGTGGTTCATATGAAAGATCCCTTTCATGAACTCGTGATATTAATGGATGCGACCCAATTGATTTTCTGATCAGTCATAAGTCCTAAATAGGACGACAAGGCACTGCGTGCAGTGTTAATGGCACTGTAACTTAAATGTTGCTCAAAGTGCAAGTTGGCAAGGAATTCCAAAACTGTGAGTAATATTTTACAGTATCATAAGAAAATATTTGACTGTGTGCAAAATTCTTCCATTTCTTAATATGTGTCATATATTGTTTTTGCGTGCTATCTCGCCATGATGCGACAATAACTTACATAGTTAGTTTTTGTCCGACAATCCAGTTCCTGTCGTGGTCTGGTCAAAACCTGCAGATTAACAAATTCATATATGCATACAATGGGTTAAACTTCATTTAGTTACTGGATTAGTCAAGATATCACTACAGTTAGGAATCGGCATATATGGTTCTTTAAATCATATTCAGCATAACTGGGAAACCAAGGTTGAGTTGGCCAATTTGGAACTACCAACAATCCAGAAGCAGAATCTTGTTCTATTTTCTTCAGGTATCTCTGAAATCAGAGCTCAAATGGTGGAAAAGCATAAATAAAAAAAAACCATCTTTCCCCAGTTGTAATGAAAAAGCATCTACTGCGACTGCGTCTGGATCGTGTTCCCAAGGACACATAATGAGGCAATTGATGATTAAGCCTGGATGCACACAAAATCAATTTCTGGCAACCCAAATCGGCTTACAATAATTCTTAAATATTGCTGGCTTAAGCCATCCATTCCGTATTATCTTTAAAAATCCTGGACCTCTCATCTGCTACCACATTGTCCTTACTGGAAATTTAGCTTGCTGAAATCCATATCTGCCGACCAATACACCATTGCCATATCTCATTGACCAGACAATCACATGGTACTGATCTAACTCCCCCCATGTGATTATGTAAGCCACAGCCGTTTTATTGTCTAACTGTATTAACACATGTAGACATTGTGTTGTTTAGCACCAACAATATGCATTAAGCCCATAAAAAGCACCCAATAACTCCAAATAGCTTTAATACCATACTCTTGAAGAAACACTTCTTCTTGAGCTTTCCATCTTAACTCCACAACTGGAGGATAAATCTGTAGTCCCCCCCCATCCGAGAGCCACTAGCATCCGTTTGTAAACCATTTCAGGTTGTTTAATCATGATATTCTTAGCAGCTTGGGGACATTTCAACCCCACCATTTGCAATTCCAATACGCTTTTTCTTGTTAATTGGCTAATAGGCCTGTCAAAATGACCTGCCTTCTCTTTAAGAGCCCTTATTTTGTCCCTTTGAAGATTTTGATAATGTAATGGACCAAATTCCACTGCCGGGAAAGCTGCCACCAGTTTACCAATGGCTTTTTGCCACTCTCGGATGGAGGGATAAGGTTTGTGAATGAGGTAAAAAATTACAAATTTGCAAATATCATTTGCCTTCTCTGTTGGCAAAGTAACTAACATAGTCATGAGTTAATTACAAAAACCCACAGAAAGTTAATTGATTTGAACTGGCTGCAGCTGGGACTAATTAGATGAATTAAGAACCCTAGCTCTTCAAACAAAGCTTTAGTAACTGAAACTGAGTGCTCAGCTGACTCTTGACTATCGTTAATAATCAGAATATCATCCAGATAAGCCATTACAATGTGTTTCTGTGCTCTTAATTGGGCTAAAAAACTGGTTTCAATAGTTTTGTAAAGAGTCTAGGAGCCGAACTCAATCCATTTGGTAAAGCTTTGCGAACTGCATAATTGCCCCCCTGCCAATAAACTTTAAGTACCTCCGAAAGAAATGGAGAATTGCTTACAGAATAATAAGCGTCCTTCAAATCAATCTTAGCCATATAACAACCTGCTGAAAATCAGATATTTTACAGTACTGAATGTCTCCATCATAAAATGTTTGTATACTACAAACCATTTAGATCTGTAAGGTCCAAATAATTCGGACAACCCACCAATCGTTTCTTATCTCTGCGAAATATATTAGAGACAAATTGGGATGCTTATGTTCATAAGTATTTTTCATTACCCCTTTTTTCCGGATACTTTTCAATTTCCACATTAATCTCCATTCCTATCTCCTCTGCAGAAAACACATAAGCATAAGCAGTTAATCTGTACAGGAGATTTTGACCCCTTCTTTAAAAATAATAATGGCTCCCGAAACTGCATGTATATATATCGATCAGGAAATATAGATTAAGCCAGGCATATATAAAACTTTTGAGCAATCCTCCCTCCCAACTGGAGATTCATACCACAGTTTTTCTTTAAGGATGAAGTCTTTAATACCTCTCCATATGACGTGAAGGTCTCCTCCTTCCCCCGAATGCAGGGAAGCACTGGCCTGCACAGCACGATAGATATTTTCGTGACAAAATTTCTTCTGCCTCTATAAACGAAAAACAAAACCCCTATCGGGCCGAAACCCTCTTCCATTGTCCAAAGACAAAAGGCTTAATAGTGCTAAAATATTTAGCTTCTTCATAACCAACGTTTCAGCTGTTTCCGGCAGATTTTCTCCAAACAAATACCCAGGAGCTTGAACTCCACTTCTTGACACAGGCTTCAAATCATAGGGTGAAACGTATGGTCCGAATCGCCATTTTCCTCATGCAATTAATTTCTTAAAACGAATTGCACAATAAGCCCAAAGTATCTTTTTGAATCTTTTTCATTTCCAGATTCCTCCCATTGCCTGCCATAATGCCTAATGGCTACAAAATTAATTTCAGCACTTTTGAAATTTCACATTCTTGGCTCTCATACTCGGAGGTCGTAGACAGCCCATACCATCGGATTCACCGTAGGCACTTCCAATGAGGCTCAAATTGCCTGGTGCTTAAATAATTCTGATAATTCATTCATCACAGAATTGTGATGTTGGTGAGATACCATATAATTTTATGTTGGCAGCTAGGTTTTCTTCCATAAGCCTCACCACTTCCTTCAGGTATAGCAACAATCTTGTTCTATCCCAGGCACATCAGGCCTTTTCTTTATTACTTTGTGGTGTGCTTTTCAAAAGCCATTTACATCCTCAGCAGGTCTGCCTTCTGCAGCCCTAAATTCCATCGGATATCATCCCATGAGACTTCTTTCCAGCCCAAATCCAGGTCCGGATAATCATATTCCCAACTTGGCCCACAGCCATATTCATCATATTCAAACCCCTCAGGGATTTTGGGATAACATAGGGGTACTTTGGACCCTTGTCTCATAATAGTTTGGAAGAACTTCTCCATATGCTCCATATTTATCCACATAGTTTTTATTGTCTGGAGTCTTTCAATCAGAATCATCAGAAACTACGGGCCTCACAGCTTTCTTTTTGCATGCTTAAGAGCATTTCCACCTCCGTTGGTTATTATTTCTGGAGAAATCTGGAATTCTATATCGGTAAATCATGTGGCCACGGTATCGGAACCGGGTCCACTCTAGCTCGCGTCCCGTATTTTTACTTTCAACCCCGGGGAGGAATCTCTTTACCCACCCCGAAAAACTTCTTCCCCATACTCTCCATTTTTTTGTTAACTAATATTTGCCAATCAGCACGTTTACCGTGGCTCTAACTTTACTTTTACTTTAGTTGCTGGACCACCCAGCGTACCCCTAAGAACCCCCCGATTGTTACTTCACTTATTACCTGTCGGCCGTGTCCGACCGTCCTGCGAGGAGCTCTCCCTTACCGCAGCTCCTCCTTCCGCCGCAAGCGTTTGACGTCATGCCGTTACCCTAGCGTGAGGCGGGCCTTTCACGTAGTCACTTCCCGTTCCTGCCTTCTCCCCATATCCCCTGACTCCGCTATTTAAGAGCCCCATCTAGCTCTCTCTTTGAAAGCATCCAGAGAAACCGCCTCCACCGCCTCTGAGACAGAGAATTCCACAGATTCACCACTCTCTGTGAGCAAACTGTTTCCTCGTCTCCGTCAAAATGGCTTACTACTTAAGGGCCTGTCCCAAGCAGCTTGGCAATTCCTTGCGATGAGCGCGACCTAAACGTGGTCCGCTTGAGCCGTCCACGTCGCGGGGCCGGTCCCACTTTCGATTCCGCCGGAGCCGTCGGAATTGTGCGGAAGTTCGTCCCGACATCGCGCGGGGCACCGAAAAGCTCACCATGGTTCAAAAAACTCCGCGCGGACAAACACGGCTTGTCGGCTCGCAGTCGCCTCGACACATTACACACCGACTCGACTCGTGCTCCGTGACCCTCTCTGTGTGTGCCTCTGTGCCCCTCTCTGTTGTGTCACTCTCTGTCCTGGCGAACCGAATACCTTTAAGACTTTGCTCCAAGTTCGCCTCACTTTGCGCCGCGTTGCGCTACTCACCCCACCTCCGCGCGGCCCCCGCTGCCGGTTTGATCGCGCTCACCGCAATGGAGTCGAATGCTGGTAGGTCAGGGGCCCTTTATTCTTAAACTGTGGCCCTTGGTTCTGGACTCCCCCAACATCGGGAACATGTTTCCTGCCTCTAGCGTGTCCAAACCCTTAACAATCTTGTATGTTTCAATGAGATCTCCCTCATCCTTCTAAACTACAGAGTGGTACAAGCCCCGATGCTCCAATTCTCTCAGCATAAGACAGTCCCCCTGCCATCCCGGAATTAACCCTTGTAAACCCTACGCTGCACTCCATCAAATAGCAGATGTCCTCCCTCAAATTAGGGGACCAAACTGCACACAATACAACCTGGTGTGTGTCTCACTAGGGCTCTGCACAACTGCGAGTTGTGAGTGTGTGGAATGCTCTGCCTCAGAAGGCGGTGGAGGCCGATTCTCTGGATGCTTTCAAGAGAGAGTTAGATAGAGCTCTTAGGAAAGCGGAGTTAAGGGACAAGGAGAGAAGGCAGGAAACAGTGGGTACTAATCGTGGATGATCAGCCACGACACAACTGATGGCGGTGCTGGCTCGAAGGGCCGAATGCCTACTCCGCATCTATTGCCAATCAATACCTACGACAAATTAGGAGGCCAAAACTGCACAAATCCTCAAGGTGGGTACTCACCTGGGCCTTGTACAACTGCAGTAGACCTATGAAACATAGATGTTCCATCCATTGTAAGTTTGCAAACTCATAAGGGTATGACGACAATATTGATCATTATAATATTATGGCAATAATTAAGGGACAATGCCAAGCATTCAAAATGCCAATGTTTGAACAACCACACCCTCCCTCTAATGACTCCTCCCACCCAGTTAACAATAGAATTCAATTAATTTAATAAAATGCTGTCCTTAAATAGCGTTAATCCACGTTCCTCCCTTGTCAGTATTTAAAATATATTACGTAAATTCTATTCAAGTGAAGGGCATTCGGAGGATGGTTAATAATTGCAAGCTTTGTCTATAAAACGCAGCTTAGAGTTTGCTGCCCCTTTATAGCGCAGAGACCCCAGTGTTCGATCCTGACCTCCTGCTGCTGTCAGCACGGGTTTTGCACGTTCTTCTCCCCGTGAACCGCGTGGGTTTTCCCTCTCCGGGTGGCTCCTTCCGGTTTCTTCCATGTTGAAATAAATTGTAAAGTAAAACACTTTCAAGCTAATTGCCATATGTAGTCCTTAATATGAACCAAGTCATTGCTGAATCTAGCAAGATCAATATGTGCCAGAGCAACAAACAAACTGCAGATGATCCATCCCGATTAGGAAAAAACATGAACCATCTGTCTAAAAAACAAAAACACGTTAGCTCTTAGTAACAGCAAACGCACCCTCCCGACAAGTTGGCGCTTGCAAGATTAAGCTTATGTGTGTGAGGATTGCAATATCTTAATACACAATGATTGTTTACGACATTGCATAAAAAACCTACACGTAGAAACAAAAAAACACCAGAGAGACTCATACAGTCACTGGACCTGCTTGTGTATGGCTCTTCCCCCAATAAAACTGCGTTGTGGGAACTGCCATCCTCCTCTGCTGAATAATTGATATAAGGATTAACGGTAACGGTCAAAAAATTACCGACACTACCCACATACCTAAGACGCGCAGGTTTGTGGTTGTGTCGGAAGGAACTGCAGACCGGGGGAAACCTGGGTTACACGAAGATTTAGACACCAAAATGCTGAGTAAAGCGCCTCCCCAGCTGGCGTCATTTCGCGTAATTTTACACAAACATCATTTAGAGGCGTCAAGACAACAACGACGTGGCGCATCGTGCCGCGCACGACACGCGATGCGCGCATGTGAGCGTGGTGACGTATGCAGAAGTTTTGGATGTACAAATTCTATGCGAGCCATATCTGCGTGAATTCGCAATGACAACCCAAGTGGGACGGGTGGGACCGGGGCCCTTAACACTCAGAGCGGGCCCAAGGGCCCTGTTTCCGCGCGTAACTCTATAAAAAACATGTCCCACGTAACGTTCAAACGCTACAGCAGGGACACGGGGAAACAAATATGACTGCGATCACGTGTAAATGTCCATTCAAAATGCTGGACTGCAACTGCAAAAGCAATTCTACACATTATTCTTCAGGTAAAATTTCCAGAAGTGCAGAATAAGGAAATTAATTTTAAAAATGTATAAAAAATGCGATTTATTTATTTAAGGTACAGTAAAATTACATCAGGTACACCCCGAATATATTATTTACAATCCATGTCGCCCCTTCATTATCTCTCTACGTCCCTCGTTTCCTTATCCCAACCAGTTCTGGAAGAAGGTCTTCGACCCAACGTCACCCATTCCCTTCTCTCCAGACATGTGCCTGTCCCGCCGAGTTACTCCAGCTTTGTGTGTCTATCTGATATGTTAATAATATGTACATGTATGTCTCAATCACAGAATTCATATAGTGATGTAGTGTGGAAAAGCACCTGTGAGGGCAGACTGAACAATGTTGACCTCATAGAAGCATAGAAACATGAATCATAGACAATAGACAATAGGTGCAGGAGGAGGCCATTTGGGCCCTTCGTAGCCACACCGCCATTCAATATGAAATCATGGCTGATCATCCACAAACAGTTAACCCCCTTCCTGACTTCTTCTCCCCCATATCCCCTACTCCGCTATTTTTAGAGCCCCCATCAAGCTCTCTCTTGAAAGCATCCAGAGAACCCGGCCTCCACGCCCTCTGAGGCATAGAAATCCACAGACTCACCACCCTGTGAAGAAACTGGTTTCCTCGCCCGTTCTAAATGTGGCTCACTACTTTAAGGGCCTGTCCCAGCAGCATCAATTCCATGCGATGAGCGCGACCTAACGTTGGTCCTTTGAGCCGTCCAGTGCGTCGCGGGCCGGTCCAACTTCCAATCGCCGGAGCCTGTGCGGAATTGTGCGAGTTCGGCCCGACACCTCTGCGCGGGGCTTCCGACAAACTCACCAAGTTCAAAACCAATCCGGCGCTGGCAACGGCTTTGTCTCTCGCAGTCCGCCTCGACACATTGCACACCGCCTCACACGAGCCTCCGTGACCACACACTGTGTGGTTCCTCCTGTGCCCTCTCAGTGTGTGCCTCTGTTGCCCTCTCTGTGTGTCCCTCTCTGTCCTGGCGAACTTACCTTTAAGACTTCGCTCCAAGTTCGCCTCATTCTTTGCCCCGTTTGCCGCTACTCACTCCCACCTCGCGCGGCCCCCGCTGCCGGTTTTGATCGCGCTCACCGCATGGAGTCGAATGCTGTAGGACAGCCCTTTATTCTTAAACTGTGGCCCTTGTTCTGGACTCCCCCAACATCGGAACATGTATCCTGCCTCTAGCGTGTCCAAACCCTTAAACAATTTTATGTTTTCAATGAATCCTTCTCTCATACCTTCAAAACTACAGAGTATACAAGCCCACTGCTCCATTCTCTCAGCTAAGACAGTCCCGCCATCCGTGAAATAACCATGCAAAACCTAACTGCACTCCATCAATAGCAGGAGAGTGTCCCTGTCCTCAAAATTAGGGGACCAAAATTGCACACATACTACCAGGTGTGGTCCACTAGGGGTCAGTACAACTGCGAGTTGTGAGTGTGTGGAATGCCTCTGCCTCAGATGGGCGGTGAGGCCGATTCCTCTGGATGCTTTCAAGAGAGAGTTAGAATAGAGCCTTAGGGATAGCGGAGTTAAGGGACATGGAGAGAAGGCAGGAACGGGGGTACTAAGCGTGGATGATCAGTCACGATCACATTGAATGGCGGGTGCTGGCTCGAAGGGCCAAAATGGCCCTATCTCCTGCATCTATTCGCCAATGGCAATATCCTAACCCCTCAAATTAGGAGCAAAACTGCACAAAATCCTCAAGGTGTGGTCTCACCTGGGCCTTGTACAACTGCAGTAGGACCTACTGAAATATAGATGTTTCCATCCATTGTAAAGTTGTCAAACTCCATAAGGGTATGACAAAATATTGATCATTATAAAATTGGCAATTTATTAAGGGATCAATGCCAAGCATCTCAAATGCCAATGGTTGAACAACCACACCATCCCTCTTAATGACTCCTCCCTCCCAGTTGAACAATATTAAGAATTCAATTAATTTAATAAAAGCTGCATGTATAAATAGCGTTAAATCACGACATTCCTCCCTTGTCAGTATTTAAAATATATTATCGTAAATTCTATTCAAGTGAAGGGCATTCGGGGATGGTTATTAAATGCAAGCTTTGTTCCTATATAAAACGCAGCATTAGAGTTGCTGCCTTATAGCGTGGGCAAGAGACCCGGGTTCGATCCTGATCCTCCAGGTGCTGTCTGCACGGAGTTTGTAACGTTTCTCCCCGTGACCGCGTGGGTTTTCTCCGGGTGCTCCGGTTTTCTCCTGTGAAATAAATTGTAAAGTAAAACACTGTACTAGCTGAAGCCATATGTAGCCTTAAAATGTAACCAGTCCATGCTGAATCTTGCAAGATTCAATATGTGCCAGAGCACATATCAAACTGCTGATGATCCATCCGATTAGGAAAAACATCGAACCATCTGTGCTAAAACAAAAACACGTAGCTCTTAGTAACAGCAAACGCACCCTCCGACCGACAGTTGGCGCTTGCAAGATTAAGCTTGTTATGTGTGTGAGGATTGCAATATCCTTATTACACAATGACTTGTTTACTACATTGCATAAAAAGCCTACACGTAGACAAAAAAACCCGGAGAGACTCTTACAGTCACTGACCGCTTGGCAAGTTGTTTGCTCTTCATCCCCAATAAAACTGCGTATTGTGAGGAACTGCCATCTCCTCTGCTGATTAATTGCATAATAAGGAATACGGTACGTGCCTAGCAAATACAATTCCCCGACACAACCCGTGCCCCACCCACAACCTAAATACGCGCAGGTTTGTGTTGTGTCGGAAGTGACCCCCTCCGTGTCCCAGCCGCCCGGTAGCCCGGGGATCCCCCCTAATAACGTCCCACCACCAGCCTGGCTTACCAGGCCTTCCCCGCAGGTGCGACCAATTGCGGCGTAATTACACGACATCATTTACGCGTCACGGACACACGAACGTGCGCATCGTGCCGCGCACAATTAAGCGATGCCGCACGTGCTTGTGACTTAGGCAGAGATTGGTTATGGGGTATGTAGGGGGGGGGCAAAACTTCGCGGCCATCTACATGACGCCAATGACGCCCAAAGTGGACGGGCCCGTTAACTTCAGCGGCCCAAGGTCCTGTTTCCGCGCTGTATCTTCTATAAAAAAAAAACATGTCCCCCACGTACTTCAAACGCTAACAGCAGGACCACGGGGAAACAAATATGTCCTGCGAATCACGTTGTAAAATGTCCATTCATAATGCTGACTGCAACTGCAAAAGAAATACTAACATTATTCTTCAGGTAAAATTCCAGAATTTGCAGAATAATGGGAAATTTAAAAATTAAAAAATATATGTATTTTTATTTATTAAAAGTACAGTAAATTACATCAGTGTACATCCCGTATATATTATTAGATAGTTGTACCCCTTTATTATCTCTCCTACGTCCTTCATATCCTTAACCCTAACTAGTCTGAAGAAAGGGTCTCGACCCTAACGTCACCCATTCCTTCTCTCCAGAGATGCTGCCTGTCCTGCCGAATTACTCAGCTTTGTGTGTCTATCTGATATGTGGATATATGTTACATATCGTACCACATATGTACATAAATAGATCTGGCGTCATGGTGTACCTGGTGGACAAAATATCACCAGACCTTGAAGTCCATCTCAAGCCCATCGCATTGTACTGTTAAAATAGCCCAACGATTGCAACAGATGTAAGTAGAACAGCTGGCCCTTTGTTCGTTAGTCAGTAATGAGTCGTCCTCGCTCGGTATAACTTGTTAAGGTGGCAGGACCCCGCACTGGGACCTTCCACTCATAGAGTCAAATCTGATATAGAGAGGATAGAGGCCCTTCTGGCTTAACTTGCCAACCGACTAACAATATTTCCCATTACACCACCTCACCAGCCCACCCGTTGGCCCAAATCCCTCCAAACTCCTGTCCCTATCCACTACCTTTCTAACTGTTTATTACAAATGATGGGATATCCCAGCCTCAACTACCTCCTCGTGGCAGCTTGTTTCCATACACCCACCACCCACATGAACGGAAAAGTTACCCCTCAGATTGATATAATTTTTTTTCCTCCACTCTGTCCTCCTGGTCTTCCTACGCCGATTTAGGCAAGAGACTCCATCCCCAACTATTCCTCACAAGATTTTAATACACCAGAATAAGATCACGTCTCTCCTCTCCACTCGAGGAATAGAATCCAGGCTACACAACTCTCCCTTTTTCTTCAGACCCTCTAGACCTGACAGCGGTCCTTGTAAGTCTTCTCTACTCATTCCGTGCTTGTTACCATTTTCCTAAAACAGTGGTCTGCCGAACTGGACACAATACTCTAAGTGCTACCTCACCAACGTCTCGTACAACTGCAACAAGTTCTCCCAACTTCTATACTCAATGATATGGTGAAGGTAGCCGAACTAGCTCATTGGGAGAGCGTTAGGTCTGAACAACTAAGGGTCCCTGAGTTCAATCCCGGTTTTTCGGCAATGGTATTTAAGACCTTAACATTTAAAATCACGTTTCATAGATAATGATTTAGCCATATAGAATGGAGGCGAGAACACTTTTCTACATCAGGAGTTGGGGTGGGAGTGCGTGAATGATTCAGCGCCTCAGAGGGCGGTGGAGGCCGTGATGCTGGCGTGATGCTTAAGCAAGAGAGAGTCGAAGAGCATAGCGTGTGGGATGGGCGCTTAAAAAGAGTGAGGGTAGGTGGGAGAGTCAGGGGAAATGGGGAGAAGGCTAGGGTCAGCGTGGTCATTTGGCAGGGCTGAGAGCATATGTGGAATGGATGATGGCGTGGGTGTCGCACATTATTGGTCACCATCATGTGGATATAAATGGGGTGCGGTGTGCTGAGACGTCGCGCAGGTGAGGCTTCGAACAGCATCTCGACAGCACATCTGCTCTGCTCATTATATAAATCAACACTGAGGTCATAAGCAGCGATGCTCGTGGAGACCTATCACAAGGCGCCTCTCAGACATCTGTAACCCCCGTACAGCTAGACGGACCCCATGGGAGAGGAGAGGACAGTCACTAGCGCCGAGATTCGCGATGACCGCCGATGATGATACTCAAATAGATCTGATCAGCATGACACACGGCCAATGTGCCAAACGCCTTTTCACCTGCGTCTACCACCTTCCAAGGAACTAACGAGGTACCAGCACGCCAGCGCGAGCAGTCTGCTCTACAACATTCCCAGAGACTCCAACCATTCACTGTGTAGGTCCGCTGTCCTTGTTTAGACATCCCAAATGCAACACCTCATATAGCTCTATATTAATATGCCGTCAACCAATCCTCAGCCCACCTGGCCAATCGATCAAGATCTTGCTTGCAACATTTTTCACAACCATCTCGATCATCTGCAAAACGCCCACTTAGTATCTTCGTGCAACAAACACTTGCTAACATCTGCCGTCCTGCTTGCCCATCCAAATCATTATTATAGATTACTAGAGCGGACTGCAGCCAATGCACTACAGCGGCTGCCCCGCGACCACCGCAAACGTGCGCTGCCGCACAAGCTGCGCTCGCATCCGCTCACTCGCCGCCCGGGCTGACTGTTTGGGGCCGTCGCGCAGCTATTTTCACACTCCGGTGTACGAGATCGAATACTTAAATTAAAGACATCAGTGATCACACGAGTAGGGTTGAGTCAAGCAGATTACGCAACAAGTAAACGAGCTTGCTCATCTCTCCTCTCTAATCCAACACACAACCACACTCCCTATCCAATCCATCATCTATGATACGTTGCCTGTCCATTCCCCTCCCAGGTGATGACTAGGGGAAAGGGGGGGGTATGGTGTTCATCCTGCACTTTTGTGAAACAAGGGTAATCTATTTGTGGAGCCGCGTGAGGTAGGCATGATCCCTAGCTGATACTTTTTTGGATTCACAAAGAGGTTGCTGCATAGATGGTCAGTTCATAAAGGGATACGTTAAATAGCCTGATATGGAGCATGTACAAGCAGATGAGATCATTTAACTTGGCACCGAGTTTTGCATGAACATTGTGGGCTGAGGAATTTTGTACAGGGTTTTGGTGAGACCACACCAGAGTATTGCGTACAGTTTTGTCTCCAAATCAGAGGAAAGACATTCCTTCCATAGAGGGGGTACTGAGAAGGTTCACCAACGATTCCTGGGATGTCAGGACTTTTCATATGAGGAAAGACTGTATAGACTCGGCTTGTACCCGCTAGAATTTTAGGAGATTGAGGGGGGATCTTTATAGGAAACTTACAACATTCTTAAAGGGGTTGGATAGGCTAGATGCAGAAAATGTTCCCGAATTTTGGGGTGGGTCCAGAACAAGTGGTCACAGTCCTAAGGATAAGAGGAATTCCCCATTAGACAGAGGATGAGAAAACATTTTTCCACACAGAGATTGCGGCTTTGGAATTCGCTGCCACAGAAGGAAGTTGAGGCCATTCATCGGTTATATTAAGAGGAGTTAGATGTGGCCCTTGTGTCTAAAGGGATCAGGGGTATGGAGATGTAAGGCCAGGTACAGGATACTGAGTTGATGATCACATGTCATATGAATCACCGGTGTACAGGCTCGAAGGGCCCGAATGGCCAACTCCTGCACCTACATTTTTTGTTTTCATATTTGTACTGTTCTATGTTTACAAACCTTTGTTAGGCCACACTTGAAGAAATTGTTTGCATTCTTGTTCCACCCCATTACAAACAGGATTGGATGCTTTTTCAGATGGGGTTCAAAAAAGAGGTTTGCCCAGCATGGATCGAGAGAAAATTAGCTGAAGAAGAGGTTGGACAAACTTTGGTTTGATTAATACTGGAGATTGTTTTTCACAAGAGCAATGCCAAGTGGATGATAGCTTGTCATCTGGACCTCGAAACATATAAAGGGAATCTGAGTGACAGGAGATTTACAAGAGAGTGGTTTGATATCTGGAACTTGTTACCAGAGGGGAGTTGGATGAGTCCGGACACAATCATCATGATTAAGGGACATTTTAACATGCAAAGATAGCAAACATAGAAGGATGTGCTCCAAGTGCACTCATCCCATTTTCCTGCACTATCTTAGGGGGCGAAGGGCCCATTTCAGTGTTGTATGGATTTGATCCGACAATATTATTTGTTTCTTTATTGATTATCCAAGATTTGGGCAATGCCATCAAGGCTGGTAGAGCTGCTGTCCCAGTGCCGGAGACCTAGTCTCGATCATGACCACGGGTGCAGACTGTGTGGAGTTTGTACGTTCTCCCTGTGACCTAATGGTGCACCAATTTCCCCCCACATCACAAAGACGTGCAGGCCTGTGCACACAATTGTCCTCTGTAAACCGTCTCCAGGGTGTAGGTGGGTGCTGTAAACTGGGTGATCAATGAAAATGTGAGGAGATTAAACAAATCGAAATTGTGTGGGATCGGTATAAAGAATTTAGAGGAGAGAATAGGCAGGAGAATGGTGGAGATCGAGGAAGGAGGGTTGGTTTAACTGCATGTATGTTTAATGCAAGGGGCCCTGACCGGTAAGGCAGATGAGGCAAAAGGCATGATTGGTACGAGCGACTGGTTGTTGTAGCCAATATGAACCCTGGTTAAGAGAGGGGCAGCACTGGCAGCTCAATGTTCCGGAGTACAGGTGCTTCAGGAGAGACAGGTGAGGGAAAAATAAAGAGGGGGGCAAGCATTATTGGTTCGTGGGAATGTCAAGGCAGTGGTCAGAGGTTCGTCTAGTGAGGCTATACTGTATGTGTGGAGCGGAGGAAGAAAGAAAGGATGATCACCTTGTTGGGGGTATAATACAGATCCCCAAATAGTCAACGGGAATTAGAAGAACAAATATGCCAGGAGATTGCAGACAGCTGCATGTCAAATAAGGTTGTTATAGTAGGGGATTTTAACTTTTCCCCAATATTGACTGTAAAAACCGAAGTGTGAAGAGTTTTAGAATGGGTGCAATTTCACAAAGTGTCAGAGAGTTTCTGCAGCAATATGAAGAGGCCACCACACAGGAAAGGGCAACACTTACTATCTTGGGAAAATGGGAATGCAAGTTAATGAATGGTTCGTGGAGGAGCCTATAGGTACCAGTGAACACAGATTCAATTAGATTTAAGATAGTATATTGATATGGACAGAAGACGTGTTTAAAATGCTCATGTGTAAAGTCTACTTTGAGGGTATGAGAGAAGGTCTCTCTCAAGTTGATTAGAGCGGTTATTAGAGGGGAAAGAACATCAGCCAAGTGGGATGTTTTTAAAAGAGTCCTGACCAAAGCTCAAATAAGCACGACCCTTTTAGAGTGAAGGGGCAAGGCAGGCAAATGTTATAAGGAAACTTGGCTGTTGAGGGAAATGGTGGCTCTGTCTAGACAACATAAGAAAGGATGCCATGGGACAGGTAACTGGATCAAGTGTACCCCTGGAGGAGTTTCGGGAACGAAGGAGCAAACTCAAAAAGGAACTCAGAAGGGCAAAATGGGCCATGAAATAGCTCTGGCAGATAGCATAAAGGACAATCTCAAGATATTTCATAAATATACATGAGGAGAAAATTAACTAGAGAGAGAGTGTGTCCCCTCAGAATCCAAATCGGTCACCTCTGTGTTGGCCATAGGAGATGGGCAAGGTCCTCACTGAGTATATCACTGTATTTACCAAGGAGAAAGGCAGGAAGACGGAGGAACTTGGGACAGTCAATGGAAGTGGCTTGAGAGCA
Organism: Okamejei kenojei; assembly: GCA_035221665.1. Taxonomy (NCBI): domain Eukaryota; kingdom Metazoa; phylum Chordata; class Chondrichthyes; order Rajiformes; family Rajidae; genus Okamejei; species Okamejei kenojei. The sequence goes on from CM069160.1 coordinate 14,495,541, forward strand.
GTCAGTGTTACGGTCGAAGAGTGCTGAAGGTACTATCACTTTGAAGTGACAAATCGCTAGGGCCTAATCAGCTATATCTGAGTACGTTGTGGGAAACTAGGATGGAAATTACTGGAGCCCCGGTTGAAATTTACGAGTCATTTTGAAATACAGGAGAGGTGCCGGAAGACTGGAGGCTGGCAAATGTTCTGCCTCTATTCAAGAAGGGCTGCAGGGAAAATGTTGGTGGAACAATTAACCCCGTGAATTAACATCTGTAGTTGGAAAGTTACTCGAGAGTATTCTGAGAGAGAGAGGATATACATGGACGGCATGGTGGCACACCGGTAGTGTTGCTGCCTTCAAGCGCCAGGGACCCGGATTTAATCCTGACTATGGTGACTGTCTGTACAGAGCTTGTATCTTCATCTGGTGACCATGTGGGCTTTCATCATGTGCTCCATTTTCCTTGCACATTCCAAAGACGTACAGGTTTTTATGTTAATTGGCCAGTAAAATTGTATATTGTCCCTCGTGTGCAGGATAGTGTTAGTGTGTGGTCAGCGTGGACTCTATCTCCGCAATTGGTCAGCGTGGACTATTTCCGCAAACTATCTCAAAACAGGCATTAGATGGACAAGGGTTAATTAGGGATAGTAAGCATGGTTTTGCACATGGGAGGTCGTGCTTTCAGATCTTATTGAGTTTTTTGAAGACATGACAACAAAGGTCGATGAGGGCAGAGCTGTAGATGTTGCATATATGGACCAGCAAAGTATTCGACAAGGTCCCACATGGTAGGCTGCTTTGAAAGGTTTGATCGCATGGGATAGCTGATTGGATCGAAAATTGGCTTAATGGAAGGAGGCAAAGGATGACGATGAAAGGTTGCTTCGTGGACTGGAGGACTGTGACGATTGGTGTGCCTCAGGGTTCGTCGCCGCCCGTACTGATTTTTCAAGTGATTTGGGAATAAGTCATATGAGAGGATACATGTATTTAAAACTAATTTAAGAATATAATAAAAAACGCAGGGCAGCCCAGGGGTGTCAGGTCTCAAACTAGTTCTCATGGTATAACCCATGCACCTTCGGTTTGTCAATGATTTGGATTAGAGCAAGATGAGCAAGTTTGCAGATGATACAAAAGTGGGCGGTTTTGCAGATAGTTTTAAAACAATAGAAATGGAATTAAATGAGAAACTTACCAGTTAGAAGCTTGAATTTAAAATATAAAAGATGAGTTACGATGAGCGATTACGTGAAGAAGGCCATCAGGCCGCATGCGCGTCAATCTTCAAAGCAGCGGTGTGAAAGCACAGATAACAGTAGTTGAACTAACATAGTAATATTAGAGATGACTAGAACTACCATATGGATCTTATGATATGAGGGTTGGGAGCGGAGGGCACGTAATCGCCATTGTAACTCTCATAAAATAAAGATCAAACTTCAAACTGGTAAGTTCTCATTTAATCTTACTATTTTACTTCGGAGTCACGTGAGTGACTACATGAAGATTTTGAAGCTGTGATTTCATGCTGTGGAAAAACGAGTCCACACAAGCACGACTGCATCAGTTGACCACAGATAAGGGAAAACATTCATAATGCATACAGACATGACATAGATTTAAAACATGCTGATGCTGATAAATGAAGAAAAATAATAATAGTAACCCCTCTCATCCGGGGGAAAACTATAAAATAGAACCTAAAATAGAGTTGGCAAATACCCCTGGCAATGGGTTAAAATAAAATGTTTTGAAAATTCGTTCGTTAGACCATCCTGCAGTCGGCAGGATGTGGTCCAGAGGACCGTACATAACCCTTGCTGCTGATGTTGTAGCAGCCCTGGTGGAGTGAGATTAGAGAATTAGTATCTACTCCTATGTAAGCCAGAACCCCGTTTAACCACCTGGAGATTGTCTGAACTACCACCCCTCTTATGAGGTTTTTAGTACCTAACCAAACATAGGGAGTATGAATAGCTCTAAGTCTAAGGTGACCTTGATGTAATGCAGGTAAATGTGTGACCACACATAACCGAAGGAGCCTGGGATATACCATGAGATTATTTGAGACATGAACCCCCTGGGCTGCCCAGCTAACTAAATCGTAAATATGAAATATTTATATGATTAAGCAGGGTATAACGCATCCTGTCCAGTCCGCAATTTTATGTAAAGACTGACCCTTGCGCTGAGAACAGCGCCAAGGGGATAACTACCTAATGAGAGCAGAGCCCATAATAGGGATATAGCTGGAGCCCCTGGTGAAATAGAGTATAACAGAATGTCAATATCCCATATTCCCATGTACTTGGTCTGGGAGACTTGTGTAAAGATTTCCTTAATAAACTGGAAACAAAGAGGTGAGACCCGCTCGTTCCTGCTCCGCTGCAGCAAATAGATAAAAGCACGTTGGGCACAGTTAATGGGAACTATGGACATAATTTAAAGTCAAGTGCCCTTGAAAATAAACACTCAGACATCAGTAGTCAGTTGCATATTAATATGTAACATAGCATTTAAACAGAAAACTCCCATCCTCTTGAATAGGGAAATGTTACAGCTTTTTGGTGCTATCCCTGCGCTCTCCAGTGAGCACATACATGGATCAGTCTGACAATCCGAGCCGCAGGAGCTGTCTTCTCAGATTCTGTAAGGCAACGAATTGATGCAGAGGCTGGTCCCCCGAGGCCCAGGCTAAACCAGCAAAGTTTTATGTTGACAAACCCCACATAAGCTTCTACTATAATTCCCAACATTTGCGGGAAACCATGGCTACATAGGCCAGACAGACATTACGATACCCCTGAAGCAGGATCATGCTGATACTTATTGCAAACCCCGACTGATGAGGCAAAATGGAGCAACGACATAAAATAACATTCCTCCCCCGTGTAGCGAGAATGTATCTCTCACCACTGTGATGCCACATGTCTTTACAACCGGTGAATGAGCCTGGATGCAAACATAACGGTATGCGGAGTTCCATCAATACAAAATGTCATAAAATAACTGTGAACTAACATCCATTCAGTGGTGTTATTGATTTAACTAGATGGTACACCATACGCCAAAAAGGTTGGGTAAAATTATGACAGGAATACTTTTGGCTTAGTTTGTACTCATGTGACCAACATATGCACCACCCACAGTGTATCAACCCTGGAACTGACATGCAGAACATCATATCAGCACAATAACCCCTTCAACCCATAGTAAGCACCTTAGTGTCTAAAAGGTATTGCACAAAAACTGAAGAATAGGTAATCCACAAATCCAATCGCCTCCGAATTAGAGCAGGCATTCAACTTACCCATCTTTGAGCACAACATTAGTCTGTAATAACTGAAGGATTTATTACCACACTAACTGAGCAAAGTGTTTGAATATTGTTCGTCCACCATTGTGACATTGTGGATTCAGCTGTAAATCAAAGGTCTATATACCAATGACCTATATGGCACTTGAGAGGTTACACTTTGCACGTTGTAAGTTCTGATAATGCGAAAGGCCCCCAATTGCACAGCTGAAACACAGCTGCTATAGCCAATTACAATGAAGAATAGAAACTCTTGATAACAAGGATGTTACATGTACTTCTATTGATTGCAATCTCTTGCCCCAGGGCGGAGTCACAGATAAATTAATAGATAAAAGCTAAAACTGAATAATCAAAAAACTGTAGTTATGGAATCAACTTAATTTTAACCGGATTGACGAGGGAACCTGGCCAAAATGCCAAACACATGGCATATTAGAATATATCCAGATAAGCCCTAACAAGTGTTTTTGAGCTCTGACAGTGCCAGCACTGGTTTAGAATTTGCTAGATGCCCTGGAAACTGAAGTTGGCCCTTAGCAATGCAATAACTTTATCATTGCCCCATCCAGTAAAAATTCCAAATGTCTCCTGGGATCCCTAGTGAATGGACCTGAATAGCCATTCCATCTTTGAAATCAATGCATGCCATAAAGATCCAAAGGTAATCGTTTGGTTAACAGTATTGCAGTTCCATAAACTTAAAAATCTATGTTAGCATGCGAGTTTAAATACAATTATAAACTCAACATCCTCCATCTTACACAATGAACAGGCACACCTGCCATAATTCCGTGCCTGCCCTTGAATACAACTCTGCCATATTTCCCGAGCCTGTCTCGAAAGGTGATCCAGGCCATACTACTGAGCCTGCCTCAAAAGACAACACTGGCCACAATACAGGGCCTGCCTAGAAAGTCTACTCCGGCATAATTCTGAGCCTCTCTCGAAAGACAACTCTGGCCAATATTCTGAGCTTGTGTCGGAAGGCAATCCGTGGCCGTAATACTGAGCCTGCCTCGAAAGACAACTCTGGCCTCAATTCAAGCCAAGCTTGGTACCCTGTACTGTGCAATAATAACCCAATCTCATGCTATCATTATCATATTGACAAAAACAATTGAAAATACTATCCAACTTGTAAGATGGACCACATACCCCATGTTTTCTGAGAACCAGACCCACCTACCCCATGGTTTACCGGTGGTCTATGGAAATCTCAATGGCCCCTGATGAGTGTTCTATTCCCGTCCTTGACTGGAGAGTAGGAAGGTAAAATTAATGTGATTCCAATTTCCTAGACCGCTAGGACCTTGGGGCCCTGAAAGGCCTCTGCGCAGCTAACAGCTGCCACCAGTTTAGATGAACGCTGCAGCTGATTAGCTTGGGGAGTGTCGTCCCGCGATTCGAGGAAGCTTTGTTTTCATACGTTTGGTACCTTGATCAGCCCACCATTTGTTGCTAACCTCATCTGGGTATGCCTGTGAATAATTTTACCTGAACAGAATATTCGGCGACTGGTTTAATTTCCTCCAATGTCACCCCTGATAGCGCTGTTTCACTGCCGGCGCTTTAGCGATAGGGGAACTCTGGCCCCTCCGGTTTTCTGGCCACGGAGGTAAACCTTTCATTTTGCGTAATGCTTGGAGCCATATGCATGTGCTGCCAGTATGATCCACGTACATACTTAGAATTTGAAGTAAGTTACACACTGATCACTCCGCCACCCCTCCCACAGCGAGTGCGATTCGAAATGCAGCCCTTAGAACAGGTGTCAGCCGCATGCCCCAGAAGATATCTGCGCTGACATGGCCCCTCCTACGACCCTATACAGAATTTTCTTTGAGTCAGACTGAAACTGACCTTGAATGCACCCCTCCTCAGAGAGGGAGACATTGTGCAGCCCTGAAAAAGGTGCAACTGCCGCGGGCCCCCGCGGAGACCCGTGCTGATAACTCCCTCCTTTGGAGTATATCATTGTGGAGCACCTCTCCATCAGGTGCTCCATGTGGGTTAGAATGTTCAAAGACGTTACCCATTGAAGGAGGGGATCCTCTCCATCAGGAATCCTCCTGGCCCGACTCATTTGAGTCAACGGACCTCCTCCCTCTGCTCCCCTCCTCAGAGAGGGAGATATAATTTAGTGGCTAACCCTCCAAGCGGGGTTCCCTAGGTGCTACCGGCACCAGTCTGAAGCCGCTGGCTCCACCGCCAGCGCCTCGAAAAAACGAATTCGACCGCCGCCCGCTACCCGCAGTTTCTGCGGTAACCGTAGCGGGTTTCCGGCGGTCCGTGGCCGGTATTCCTCGCGGTCCATAAAGGCTCCCCCCGGCCCGGACTTCGCCCCGAAATTCAGCAAGGAAAACTCAGTAAGTAAAATCCTGCAAAAGAAAACATAACCTGGGAGTAAGTATTAAAACATACCTCAGTTTAAACTTAATTGCAGGTAGGACTGGCGCGTCTGCCAGGCGACGTTGCGCAATGCCGGTGGACGTAAAGACGTGCATGCGGGCTGACGGCCTTCATTCTCGTAGTTCACTCATATGGCTACCGAAGATAAAATAGCAGCAGGAACTTGATTAATTGGCCATTTGGGCTGAGGATTTATACAGAAAAATGTGAGTTTATTGCATATGGGGATGTCTAAAACAAGGCAGGAGCTTACATAATAGAATGGTAGGGTTCTGGGGAGTATTGTAAAGCAGATACCATGAGGTATGCGTCACAGGTAAATGGGGGTTTGTCAAAAAGGCTGCCTATAGCTGTCCCAATGATCCTTCTTGTTTTTTGACGTTTTGGGTCAAGACCCATCTTCAACAGAAGCAGGTCTCGACCCGAAACATCGCCTATCCCTTCGCACTTAATAGCTGCTGCACCCGCTGAGTTTCACCAGCCTTTGTGTACCCTCGATTCTCCAGCATCTGCAGTTCTTTCTAACAAATTGTGGGAGCCCTGTTGAAATTTAATGAAACGTCCTAAATACAGGAGAGTGCAGGAAGGCTAGGCGGTGGCAATGTTGTACCTCATTTCAAGAAGGGCTTGCAGGGAAAATTAGGCGCGGAGAGCATAACGACATAGTATTTGGTAAATTACTGGAGAGAATTCAAAGGACAGGATATCCAAGGTATTTGGAATGGGCAAAGAGCTGATAATGCACCGTCAGCAGGTAAAATATTTTTAATCGAAGTAAACATATTAAAATAAGAATAAATACTTGTCACATACATTCTTAATAAAATTAATATTAACATTTATGTCTTGTTTGTACTTCTCTACATATTTTTAGTTTTTTGACGCAGATAGGAAAAAATAGAGTAGAATAAAGTAAAAATAGAAATATCCACAAGAGAGTAGGAAGTGTTAAAATGGTTAACCATCGTTGGAGATATATCCATGGTTTTGTTATGTATTATTCTTCATCTATACCTTCATACAGGCTTCGTCAGGCTCTCGCCCGAGCCTTTTTGACCCTTTAAATATTCAATAATGGAGAACATATCCCTTTGAAAAGATCCAACTTGTCAGAAGGACAACCTTAATCATTCCAGATGAAAGTCTCTGACATTCCTTTAATTCCACATTTTGGATGTGGGGCGGTAGGACCTTTCAGAATTCAATATTAATTATTTTCCCAATTATTAAAACAGTAAACAATAAAAATTTCTTGATTCGTTGTTATTAAATGATCTGTAAACTAAAAATTCCCAATATAATCAATTTAGAGTCAGGAATCAGATTTCCGTCTTGATCAACTTAGAAATTATCTTAAATATATCTGTCCAAAAATTAGTAATTATTATAACAATTTGTAAATGAAGTGAGTTATAAGTTTAGCTTCATAGTGCTGACATATATCACATAAGACAGAAACATTTGAAAAAATACTAAGAAATAGAATATTGAATAATGTCATCAATGTAATATTGTAATTGTATAAGAGGGTGTCTAACATTAAACGAGCATAAGTGTATATGTTGTAAACCTTTTTTTTTTTATTCCATCCCATACTTCTGGTCCTGATTATTAGACCTAATTCGTTATCCCATAATTCCTCTATATTTCTGTCGTTGGACATAGTTTTCCAAAAAAATTGTTATAAATATATGATATAAATTTTTTTCTGTGTCGTGTGTTTATTAGACATTCAAACTAAATGTTTGTCCTTTCTAAATTCTAATATTCTGAGTGTTGCTTTAACATAGTCTCTAATTTGTAAATATCTAAAGTAATCTTTGAATGTAATCCATACATTTGTTGTAATTCTTGAAATGAAAGGAAAGGAGGTTTCCCTTGAAGAGGATCGCCCCTCGTAAGTAATTCCAATAGTTTTTCCGTGTTAAAAAACCTTCATCTCATTGAAGGTTTAAATAGTAACATTATTAACAATGTAAAGGGCTAACTGGTATACATTCCAGTATTTAATGTTTCTTATTTGCTTCAGGATACGTATCCCACTTTCCTATAATAGGGGTTTTCTCCCAATAGGTTTTCATACCTAGTATAATAATGGTCAAATAAAATCGAGCTAATTTCAAAAGGTGAACAATCTCTTTTTCCATATTTTACCAGATTGGTTGTTAATCTGAATCTACAACCAAAAATTCACATTTTTATTATTCAACTGCCTCAGTAATAAAACATAATGTTTGCAGTGCTAACCGCCATTTATTTTTAATTTACATAAATGATTTTTAATTTAATCTATGGCTCTTAATAATCCCAGATAAAGTTGGTGACTATAGAATCAACTCTTAAAAAAATGGTTTATGACGATATATTGTAAATCAATTGGAAAGATAATAGTCTTGCAGAGAAAAATCATTTTTATTGCATAAGTCTACCTAGCATTGAAATATTAATGTTTTTCCAAGATAAATGTTCATAATTATTCAGTAAGAGTGGGAAAATTAGATTTAAATAAAGAATACAAATCTTATTTGTTTTACATAAATTCCAAGAAATATGATTTTTTCGTTTGCTATCTTAAAGTAAATAGTTGTAAAAAGGTATGTAAGTTATTTACTCATTATTGACATAATTACACAATTATTCTAATTAATATTATATCCAGAAAATAAGCCCAAATTCAGTTATAAATTTTAATACATTTGGAATACTAATTTCCGGCATTGTAATATAAAGTAAAACATCCACCGCAAATAAGGAGAATTTTTATTATCAGTACTCTGGTTTCATACCCATGTATTTCAGGATGTAAACTCACGCGTTAGCTACGGTTCATTGTAAGAGCAAACAATAGCGGGAAAATGACAACATGTCTGCAGCCTTGGAATAAATTAAATTTAGTTGATAGCATATGAATGTCAGTATTCAGGCTGTTGTATAAGTGTAAAATATTTAACTCATGTAATAAACTTCTCTCCCAACTTAAAAGTTTCCATGACCCAAAACAAGTACGACCAACTACCTGTCAAAGCCTTTCTCCGCATCTAACGATATAAATACTCAGGTCTTTATTAATACCTCTTTTCGAATATATAATATTGACTATCATCTCAGATATATGAGGAATATTGTTTCAGTATAAATCCTGTTTGATCCGGTGAATTAATTTATTGATAACTGTGGCTTATTCTTTGTCTAATATTTTTGGGTATAGATATCCTTATGATCAGTGTTATAAAAGAGCTATTGCTTTATATGATCCTGGGTCTCCAGACTTTTGTCTATTTTAGTATCAGTGTTATAATAATTCATTAATTTTCTGGTAGTTTCTGGTGGGTATAGATGTAATTCAAGAGTATCTTCAAACGTGGAGCATCAGATCAAAAAATGTTTTATAAAATTCCGAACCAATACTAACTGTCCCGTGATAATACCATTTTTTTTAATGATCAATAGATTCTTTGATTTCTTTTACTGAGATTTTCAGTCATTTAAGTGAATCCTCTATTTTCTGAATCCAAATCCCCCTTTAAAGATTACATTTTTAAAAATGGATCTATACCAATCCGGTATTTCTGTCGATTTGGCTGAATAAAAAATTTTTATAATATAGTCAAAAATCACTCATTAATATCTTTGGGTGTACTAATGTTTTCGCCCATTGTATTGATTTTAATCCTATGGAATCTCTTTTCTCCCTCCATTTTTCCGTAATTGTTGATCCAATAATTTTGGGGGTTATCACCGAATTCCAAATTGTAAATTGTTAGTATATGATATAGTTATTTCAACTTGATCTAGTATATTTTATTTATTTATATTTACAGTGCAGCAATTTGTTATGTATGTCCTGGATGGAATTAGCAGCATTCTCGATGTTCAAATTGTTTTAATCACCTTTCCAATTATTGTGTTCCCTCTGATACACTTTATTATAAAATGCTTGAGAAGAAATCATAATCAGGGCATATGCTTTGAAAGTTTCCCCATAATAGGGAAGAATATATTTTTGGTTTATCATTTATTTCAAAAGCAAATCTTGATCTGTTCTATAATATATTCCTGAGTTAATTTTGTCTTTTAAAAATGTGTGGGTTAAATCTCCATTGTACTGCGTTTTTTCCATTTTACCATTTATTTTAATCATAAATGTTAAAGGTTGCGTGATCTGAATTGCAATATTATGGTATTTTGAATTGTAAGGTAAGTGAGATATGTTTAGGTCACCAAAAATAATCTATTCCTAGCAAACGAATTACAGGTGAATAACATGGATAATCTCGTCCATTGGATTTTCTGCTCTCGCCAACATCTTAATATTACTAATACCCATGTATGCATTTAATAAGTCCACTGGAATGGGATTTGCTTTTTCCTTTGTCTTGTTGATCCTATCTAAAAAAAGTCTAGTGTACAATTTACATCTCCTCCAATTGATTAAGGGTTTTAATGTTGTGTGCTATTTCCGGTATGGTATTAAATATTTCTTAAGAACAATGGACTATCAAATTTGGTCCATAACATTAAAAAATCAATTTTGTGCATTTAATTCTCCTATTACAATAAAGTATCTACCAACACTGTCAGTTATAGTGATGTGTGTTTTTAAGTAAAGTTGCCTTTACGAAATAATCACGCTACGCCACGGATTTGTGAGTGAAAGAAGAATGATATTTTTATCAATCCACTTAGCTTTCAGCCTATCCGGCAACTTTTTTAAGTGTGTTTCTGGATAAAATTACATCAGTCTTAAGTGCTTTTAAATGTGCTATCCTTATACCTCTCTTAATTGTTCAATTAATACATCTAGCATTCCAGCTACAAACGTTATTCCTTCATTCCCCCTATTCATTTTTATTCTTGCATCTTTAGTCCTATGGAGGTCTATAATAAGACCAATGGTTCAGTTCGACAGACCAGACCTACACCCAACATCGAAAAGACGATATTTTAAGACCTTGAATGTCTCTTCACAAAAATATCCCCTTAGATCCAATATAAAATCCCTTCAAACTGTAAATAAAGATGATAAGATTAAGATATAGAGAAAATAGGATAGATTAAGAAGTTACTATGTGCACAAAGAAGGAAAAAACTACAACTAGTATTAGTGTATTAGAGTGCTAGCCATACTAGCATGGCTAACCAACTACCGACAACCTAGTTGAAGTATTACTAACTAAACCAGCTTACCTTGGGTCTTGGAATTTTTTATTCATAACAATATTTTACCGGGGATATTGGATTTTAAATATATTTGGGTTCTCAATAGTCGGGAATGATAGGAAACATGTATTAAAAGAAATGTATTTAAGAATAAAATAAAAAACGAAAAAAACGTATAAAGAAAAAGAAAAATAAAAAATTAATTAAAAAAAAAAAAGTTGCCAAGAAGGGCACATTAAATCAAACACTATATAGACGCAATTAATAATTACTAAATTTATCTGATATACTAAATATACAGTAAAATTCAAAATAAAGTAAAGTTTTAGACATTAGTGAAATTATTTAACTTTGATTAAGTCGGATCTTGATCCCGCCTCTTTCCCATCTGGAAAAACCCGCAATTCTTAGTCTGTCTTCTCTGCGCCCTTACCAATACAGTAACATTTTCAGTTATATTTTGCCCAGTATTCAGTTAACATTGGTTTCCTCTGATAAGTTTTTCCGTAGTCTGAGCACTTGTTTCAGCAAGTTCTTCAAGGTCCCTTTATGACTGACGTCTGTTGATTAGTGCCTTCCTCCACGGGATTCACCTTTCTTCAAGATCAGTTGCCACTTAATAGATTTTAAACATTTGTCTCTGCATCTGTTCAGTCATATTTCTGCAATTTCTTTCTTCGCTATCCAAGTATACGTAGCCGTGGATTTAAATTCAAGCTTTAAAAAAAAAAAAAAAACAAAAAAAAAAAAAAAAAAAAAAAAAAACAAAAAAAAAACGTCAAGATGATGTACCATCATCTCCTCCTTGATTTTTTTAATTTTCTTCCTAAATTCATCTCATTAATTCATCGTCGTTTTGCAAGTTCACTCTTTAGTTGCACTTTATTACACTTTAAGACTGCAATTTCACTTGCAATAAAAGTTTTAAGATCTTCACCTTCGATTTTTTTTAATTATTTCTCTCGACACATCTTCTTGGGATAGCGTCCTACCTGAGCCCGAGGCTTTAGTCGGGCCTTTTTCTTGTTCCACCGTTTTCTGCCTAGTAACCCGACTTTTCAGTTTATCCGAGGGGGGGGGGCTGTGCTACATGGACATAATAAGTCGCGCGCCTGATGACGTCACTCACGGCAGTCGGTACAGAAGCAGCAGGCAACAGGTAGGTCGTTTTCACCCTGATTTTTCAACGTTTTTTTCAAGGAGCTGGCTGGCGTTACTCTTTAGCCCCCCATAGTGCCACCGGAAGTGCCCCACAAATCTGATTGATTTTTTTGAAGACATGACCAAAAAGGTTGATGTGGGCAGAGCTGTAGATGTTGTGTACATGGACTTCAGTGTGGCTTTCGACAAGGTTCCGCATGGTTGGCTGCACTGGAAGGTTAGATCGTATGGCATCCAAGGAGAGATAGTTGCATGGAGAGAAAATTGACTTCATGGAAGGAAGCAGAGAGTGACGGTGGAAGATTGCCTCTCAGAATGGAGGCCTGTGACTAGTGGTGTGCCTCAGGTTCCGGTGTTGGGCCTGTCACTGTTTGTCAGCTACATCAATGATTTGGATGAGAACATCAGGAAGATTGCAAGTTGGCTTTTTGATACAAAAGTTTGGTGGTTTTGGAAGATAGTGAAGATGTTGGAAAATTGCAGCATGATCTCGATCGATTGGCCAGGTGGGCGAAGGAATGGATATTGGAATTTAATACAGAAAAGTTTGAAGTGTTTGCATTTTGAGACATCGAACAGGGCAGGTACTACACAGAAAATGCTAGCTCTGTGATTGTTGTATAGTCAGAGGGATAATAGACAACAGTGCATGGTTCCTGAAGGTCATGTCGCAGGTAGATAAGGTGGTCAAAAAAGTTTTTGGCACTTTGGCCTTCATCAATCAGAGTATTGCGTATAGAAGTTGGGAGGTCACATTGCAGTTGTATAAGACATTGGTGAGACCACATTTGGAATATTGTGTTCAGTTCTGGGCACCATGTTATAGGAAAGATATTGTCAAGCTTGAAAGGGTTCAGAAACGATTTATGAAGATGTTGCCAGGACTAGAGGGTGTGAGCGATATGGAGAGGTTGAGTAGGAATGATGAGGGGAGATCTTAAAGAGGTATACAAAATCATGCAAGGAATAGATCGGGTAGATGCACAGTCTTTTGCCCAGATTAGGGGACATGGGTTCAAGGCGAAGGGAAAAAGAATTAATAGGAATCCGAGGGGTAACGTTTCCACACAGAGGGTGGTGGGTGTATGGATCAAGCTGCCAGGGGAGGTAGTTGAGGCTGGAACTATTCCATCATTTAAGAAACAGTTAGACAGGTACATGGATAGGACAGCTTTGAGGGATATGGACCAAGCACAGCCATGTGGGACTAGTGTAGCTGGGACATTGTTGGCAAGTTGGGCCGAAGGACCTGTTTCCACATTGTATCACCATAGAATCAAAGAATCTAACTGTAAATCACAGTAGCCAGTCCTACTGCCCAACTGGTCAGTCCCCACCATGATGCTGAACCTGCACACTTGCCTGCACCTGGTCCATATTCCTCCAAACGATTCCTGCCTATGTAGGGTGGTTCATGGACGGCACTGACCCGATGCATTGAAGGGTCTGTTTCCCTGTTCTATCAATCTTTGACTCTGTCCATTACAGCATGATCATCCTTTTAATGTGAACTTCAGACGCTGAATCAGAGTAGTAAATACGTTTGCTCATGGATTAATTTTACTTTGGAGTCACGTGTGATTCCGTGAAGAAGTCCTGCCAGAGCGCATGCGCGCCATTATGTCTGACGCATGGCGCACTGACGGGCTGGCAGGCGCGTAGCCCCACCAGCGGTAGGTTTAAAACCCGAGGTAAGTGCCACTGTAGGAAAACATCCTGTTGGAAGAACCCAGCGGGTCAAGCAACATCTCTGGAGGCAGAGGGGTGGGTGACGTTTCGGGTCAAGAGTCAAACGCTTGGTCTTTTCGCTGATGATATCATTATTTTTCTTGATCGACCATATATATGTTTCCCAAATCTAATGAACCTATTTGAAACATATGGATACTACTCAGGGTATAAATTGAATATACGCAAAAACATAAATTATTTCATTCAATTATTCTCCATCCCAACAAATCAAATATGCATATAATCTGAAATGGAACTCTAAAACGATGCAGTACCTTGGTGTAACTATAACCAAAACACTTTCCAACTTGTTTGAAACTAATTATAACAAAATTGAAAGAAAAATCAAAAACAAAACAGGATTTTTGAGAGGTGGTCGACCCTTCCTCTAGAATTCAGTGCCAGAATACAAACTGTAAAAATGAATATCCTACCTAAACTACTATATTTATTCCAGTCTCTCCCCATTAATGTACCCCAAGATATAGATAAATTCATAGCCTGGGATAAAATGATCTCTAGATTCATTTGGAATAGCAAAAAAACAAGAATAAAACTAACAACACTTCAACTGCCGAAAAGCAAGGGTGGAATGTTCTTTACCAAATCTGAAGAAATACTTTTATGCAGCTCCACCTCAGACCTCTGGCTTGTTGGTGTAGACCCTCCATTATGAATCTCAATGGAAAGAAAATGGAAAGGGAGATACAGGGTTACCAGACCCAGATTTTGGTGGGAGCCAAATATCTGGAGGGGCTTTGAGACATGCTATGGATCCAATAGTAGCATTTTACGTTAGAAATATAGAATGAAATAGTGGAAAAATACAAATTAAAAAGAGGGGTTCACGCATTGAGTGGTTCGCATATGACTCAAAGTTTAACGCGAGGGTGTTGATTCAAAATTCAAAGAATGGGCACAAAAAAGGCATAACGGCAAATGAACGCAGTTTCAGAAATGGCGAGTTTATGATCTACCCAAGATTTTAAAGTCAAAGTAGGGTCTCGAAAACAAAGATTTTTTTTAGAGTACGTAATTAAGAGACTACTTTATAAAAGAGATAAGGACAGAACTAGATGAAAACTTCAAATAATGTGATCAAGGTGATTGTGGATGCATGCAAACAAAGGGTTTCGGGTCATCTCTGCTTTCTACCAAGCTCTGGTGGGAAGCGGGGGAGAATCAACACTCTACATAAAAACAAAATGGGAAGCAGAATTAAAGATTCAAATAACAGAAGAAGAATAGTATTAAATGTGTGAAACACAATGTTCATCCACAAGCTCACTAGTATGGAGAGAATTTTGTTGGAAGAATCTATCTCGCTTTTTTGTAACACCCAAAATAAAAAGCAGACAACTTGCTGTCCAACAACACTGTTGGAGGCCGTGCGGGAGTACGGAGGCAGACCACTCGCATATTTTCTGGAACTGTGCAAAGATAAGGCCATACTGGGAAAATGTTAATGCAGCTGTAAATAATATCTTGGGGTTTATAAAATCCCAAATATCTGCCGTGTGATGTATCTGGGGCATATTAAAGATAGTGTAAAAATAGAAGATACATATTTGATTACAGTTTTGTTTGCAGCAAGTAAGAAGGCCATTACCAGGCAGTGGTTTAATGAAAAAAGTCCAAAACAGGAACAGTGGTTAGAAATGTGTGAGACACCTTTAATATGGAGATATTTACATATTCCTTGAGAGTCAAGGATAATCATTTGAGATAGATCTAGGAAAAAATGGACTGTTTATTTGAGCCATGACACCAATATAATAAATGCCGAGCTAGATATGGGAAGATGCTTTTATATAGAACTAGATGGTAATGTTTGTATGAATGTTGAATTATCTCTCCAGAACTAATCAATGTCATGTGTTTTTCTTTTTTTAATCTGGTAAGTGAACCACACGGTCTTATTCTAATTTTTAAATTTATTTACTTTTTTTCCCTCTCTTTTTATCCCCCCCCCCCATCTACTTATTTTCTTATTTTGATTGCTATTTTTCTTACTTTGTTTTTATTTATGGTGATGGTGTTGCACTGTTTTGAAAATATCTCTTAAAAATCAATAAAAATGTAAGTGAAAACAAAAAGAGAGTCAAACGTGTTAACTTCATAAGTTGCAGGAGCAGAATTAGGCCATGAGGCCAATCAAGTCCTACCCCGCCATTCAAACACGGCCCCTGAACTATCTTACCTCTCAATTCCATTCTACACCTGCCTCTCTCTGACGCCCTCTTACTAATCAAGAATCTGTCAATCTCCGCCTTAAAAATATCCAATGGCTAGGCTTTGACAGGACAAAGGCTTTGACGTTTCGGGTCCAGACCCTTCTTCAGACCAGAAACAGTCTCAACCCAAAACGTCATCCATTCCTTCTCTCCAGAGATGCTGCCTGTCCCTCTGAGTTACTACAGCATGTTGTGTCTACCTTCGATTTAAACCAGCACCTGCAGTCCGTTCCTACGCTTTATCTTCTCTGGCAGCTTGTTCCATACACCCACCACCCTTTGTGTAAAAATTTACCCCTCAGATTCCAATCAAATCTTTTTTTCTCCACCTTCAACCTATGTGGTCTGGTCCTCGATTCTACTCTGGGCAAGAGACTTAGTGCATCTCCCCGATCTAGTCCTCTCATAGTCTTATACACCTCTATATATGTAGAAGGCAGGCGCGGGTTATTGATTGGGGACGATCAGCCATGATCACAATGAATGGCGGTACTGGCTCGAAAGGCCGAATGGCCTCCTCCTGCACCTATTTTCTATATTTCTGTATGATCACCCCTCATCCTCCTGCACCACTAGATTCAGGAGCTGATTTCCCCCCCGCAGTTACCAGGCTACTGAACGGTCCTGCCATAAGCTAGGATGTACTCACGATCCTTCAACCTACCCCGTTGCTGGCCATGCGCTTGTTTTGCTTGCACTTTCCCTGTAGATGTAACACTATATTCTTCACTCTGCTTATTTTCTCCTCAGCACTACCTGAGGTTCCGACCCCAAAGATCACCTATCAATGTTATCCAGGGATGCTGCCTGTCCTGCTGAGTTACTCCATCAAGAGACATTACCTATTCTACTCATATATTTAGTTTTTTAGTTTGGTTTAGAAATACATTGCGGAAACAGGCCCTTCGGCCCACCGAATCCACGCCGACCAGCGATCTCCGCATACTAACACTATCCTACACACCAGGTATGTGTTGTGTTTCCTTGGCCAGCACGGAAAACAATGTGTTTTCACTGTTTCTCCACTCTCGTGACAATAATAAATCGATACCAATAAACCGAGAGTTAATTTTATTGCTGATATCTCCAGGCTGCCATAAATCCCCCGCCAGTTTTGCTGGACTCGTGACAAACGCCCTTTGACCAGGACGTCGTGGTCGAAGAGGAAGCTCCATGCGTCAGCTGGCCCCGCAACAACAGGGCGAGCGCTGCTACTTAAGGCGGGGCAAGTGACTGGGAAAGTGCAGAGCTGTTGAAGGGAGAGCTCTGAGTTCGCGGAAAGCAGCAGAGGGAGGACACAGAGTGTGTGCGACACAGGGTGAGGGTTCTTTAGCTGAAATGACGGCGGGCGTGAGTGAGTAGGGGGAAGGTGACTCTGAAGAGCTGCGATCGTTGGGAGGACCCCTGGGAAACAGAATGTCTCACCCACAGGGTCTCAGATGATCCAGGCGACGGATAGAAGAGGATCAGACGGGTGTGGGACGGGGAGACTGGTCCACTGGCACTCGAACAGATTGGATGGGCTGAACAGCCTCTCGCCATTCTTACACTCGCCGCCGCGACTGCTCCGCTCGCACCCTGCCGCTGGAAAGGTGGAGGGCGGGCAGGTGGTGGGAGTCGAAGAGGGTGGCCGAGGGAGGGAATGGAGAGAGGAATGAGAGCGACCCACAGCCCCTCACCTCCTCCGTCAGCGCAACTCCCCCCCCCCCACCCACCCGTGTGTGTGTGTGTGTGGTGTGTTACCCAGTGCACGGGAGTAGGTTAGCGGGGACTCAGGGGAGAGCGACCTGAGGCCGGAGCCAGGGACAAAACCGCGGCCGGCCACGGGACCAGAAATCACAGCCCCCGAACGGATGAGCAGCTTTGCCGACGGGGTGAGGGGGGGAGGGGAGGGGGGGGGGGGTGGGGGGGGGGGAGGGGGGGGGGGGGGAGGACCCGGCATCCACTCATTTATACCGTCCATTCCCTCCACAGACGCTGCCATGCCCGCAACGACGTGGAGGCGTTGAAGAAAGAGTAGAAGCCAAAATGGCATGCACTGGAGGGTCGGTGTATCAGCGAGGTTGTGCTACAAGCACAGAGAGATGTCGAGACGATGGTGAAGGAGAAGCGGGGGAGAGATAACGAAGCTGCGTCACCTTTATCTTGGAGGGACTAGTGAAGAAATACGACTGGGTCCGCTGGTCAGTGCGCGTCTAATAATCCAGTCGCGGGCTTTGAGAATCACTGTATTATTGGCCCAAACCGCTTTCATTTTTTCCGGCTCAATTGACGTCAACGTGGTGTCTACTACCACCGACCCCAAGCCCATAGATGCGGGGCTGATCCACCAGTTGATGCATGGCAAGGACGGCTGGACGGACGCTCCAGAGAAGTGGCCGAGGCCATCGCCAACAACGTCCCCGGACAATACATGGTCCACACGGTCAGGCGCTACAAAGGACTGTGGAACCCACAATAACTTCCCCAGCGCCTCTTCTTCTGGGAGAACTACAGTGGGGTCACCCTCTGTGTCCACTCCACATGATGGCCCCAGGGGCGAGCCGGTCCCGTCATGGCGGGGGGTACGTTAGAAATTAAATAGATCAAATAGGTGATGAAAATGAATCCGGACCCAATCAGTTCAGTTATGTCCGCGTCCTAGATTTATCAGCGCTACAATTGGCGCTCAGAGTCCAATCAAACCTCACCGTCGGATATTGTAACACCGTCGGTGTGCGACCAGTGAAAAGGCGAGGTCCGCATCCGCTTCCCCAGTTTACTGACCTGAACAGGGTCCGTGTCTGCTGAACACCAAGCGCAGCAGACACGACCCTCTCTGGTTACCTCTTGCATTCAGCCGCCTCTGCCCGGCCAACAACACAATGGCCCACCGGCAGCGGTTCGTCTGATGCCCTTTCTCCTTGTAGATAAATAGTTGTCATTGCTTGGCTGTGCTTAAAGTGATTAATCTGTTCTGTGAAAATAAAGATGATGAACACGGTAATCAGTTCAATAAATTCGAATCACGAGTCAAGTGTTTAATTGTCATTTGTAACGACAACGGAACCCTGAAATTCGTGCATGCTGTAGCTTAAAGCCTGCAAACGGAATAACAAACAGATAATATATAATAATACAAAACAATGTCACCTAGTCCTTTGCTCCAAAGATGCTGCCTGAGTTACTGCAGCGTTTTGTGTCTATCTTCTGTTTAAACTAGCATCTGCAGTTCCTTCCCACGCAAAAATAATTACCGTACTCTATGTAACCATAACCCGACCTCATATTGCATTGCCCCTAGGCCTCCTGCGCACCTAGAAATAGAGTCTTACCCTGCCCAACCTCTCTCTATAGCTCAGGCCCTCGAGTCCGAGCAACATCCTCACAAATCGTCTCTGCGTCCTTTCCGTCCTAGTAGCATCTTTCCCGTACTTTCAGCTCGCACCACCCCTTCCTCAGCGACAGGTATTCCAGGGGATCACCGACGAAACGGCGCACTCCAACTCCACCCTCCCCTTCGGGTGAGTTCAACGTCTCTTTTCCTCACGCATCCCTTCGATCGGAGCACCCTGCCCGCTTTCGACCCGTACAGCGCGGAAACCAGTCATTTTGGGCCCAAACTGTCCATGCTGACTTCATGCCCTTCAAGGCCAATCCCATTTGTCCGAATTAGACCAGACCCCTCCCCACCTTTCCCATCGAAGTACCAGTCCCATCGCCCTGGACACGTTGTAAATTGCACTCTCCCGCCTCAACATTCAAGAGTGTTTTTAATGTCGCGAAAACGGAACAAGTGCTTTCTTACTTAAGCAGCACAACAGGATATATAAACTTGGTACTCTATATCGATGGAATATATTCGATTGAATATGATTGGGAGGCGCGGGGGTGCACTTGTGTATGAGAAACTGCAGATGCTGGTTTTATACCGAAGATAGGCACAGAGTTCTGGGTAACTCAGCGGATCTGGCAGCATCACTGGAGTAAATATGAACAGGTGATGTTTCAAGTCGAGACCCTTCTTCAATTGAAAGTAAGTCGAAGGGGGGGGGGGTGGGTTAACTCGAGGTAGGTAAAGGCTAACACAAACTGGGACCGGCAACAGATGACCAATGAAGGGTTAGCCCACAATGGTCCATTGGTGGCTGGGAAGAGGTGGTAAAGACGGAGAGAGGGTGCGAACAGTCTACTGACAGAGCGAATCATACCCATACATATGTACCATTATTAGTTTTAACAAAAATTGAGTCCGAGCTGGAGGTTAACACTTCATTACAAAAGTCTTCTGGTGCCTCAACAATGAGCGGTTACCCGGTGGAGGTTTCCGTGGGAACAGCGGAACATTACCATCACCTCTGGGTGAATCCAAGCAAAAGGCAGGAATCCGAGATCCCCGACACGCCCCCCCCGTGCCATTCGGCCCATTAAGTCTATTCCGCCATTCAATCATGGCTGATCTATCTTTCCCACCTAACCCCATTCTCTTGTCTTCTCCCATAAACCTCGAACACCCTTACTAATCAAGAATCCATCTCTCTCTGCCTCAAAAATATCCACCGACTTGGCCTCCGTAACCTTCTGTGGCAAAGAATTCCATAGATTCACCACCACCTGACAAAAGAAATGTCTCCTCATCTCCTTCCTAAAAAAACGTCCTTTAACTCTGAGGCTATGGCCTCTAGTCCTAGACTCTTCCACTCGTAGAAACACCCTCTCCACATCCCCATTCCATCCAAGCCGTTCATTATTCTGTACGTTTCAATGGCTCCATAGGTCCCCCCTCTGGGTCCCCGCTCTGCCTTCCTTCTAAACTCCAGCGAGTACAGGCCCAGTGCTCATCATAGGTTAACCCGCACAAACGCTCATCATAGGTTAACCTACTCAGTGTTCCTGGGATCATTCTTGTAACCCTCCTCTGGACCCTCTCCAGAGCCAGCACATCCTTTCCTCAGATATGGTGCCCCAAAATTGCTCACGATATTCCAAATGCGGATTTACCAGCGCCCTGAAAGAGCCTCGACGTTGTTTTTGTATTCTAGCCTTGAATAAATGCTAGCAATGAGTTTGTTTTCCTTTGATACCGATTCGACTTGCAGATTTTTGGGGGAATGCAGCACCAGCAGTCCAAGTCCTTGCACCTCCGATTTCTGATTCCCTCTCCGATTTTAGACAATTGTTTTCCGTCTTTTTTCCTACTACTAAAATGCATGACTCCACTAATATGCCACACTATTTACCGTCTCTGTCCACTCCCCCAACCTGTCAAGTTGCCCGCTCACGTGCCTGCCAAAATTGGTGTCAAAAGCCCCGGCCACCACGACTCCTGCCAGCGCCGTCGGACCACCTTTCACTATGGGTTGTAAATAGGCTTGTCCAGCACACCCTCCTTTGAACCTTTCTCGTCTTCACAAATACATTCTATCTGCAATTCATATTTCGATCCTGGGGGAAAATACCATATCTATCCTCTCACAATTTATAAACTTATACCCAATCATCTCTCATTCACCGACGCTCCGAAGAAAACACCCTCATCCCTCTAATCCAGGCAGCATTCTGGTGACGAGGAAGAGTCTGACCGAAACGGCGCTCATCCATGTTTTCCCGGGATGCTATGTGGCCTGATGAGTTACTACTCAGCACTATGTGCTTTTTTTTTTTAGCATTCTAATAAATATGGCACTCGCTCTAAAGCCTCCGCGTCATCCTGTAATAGGGCGACACGAACTGAACTCAATATTCCATAGACTAGCCAACCGAATTTTTATAAAGCTGCCATAATGACCTCCTGGCTCAAATACTCAATGGGCAAACCAGAGAAGGCAAGTATAAACCGTACGCCTTCTTTAACACTCTATTTGTCATAGAGTGATACAGCGTGGAAACAGCCCTTTGGCCTAACTTGCTCACACCAGCCAACATATCCCACCTACACTAGTCCCCTTCCCACCTGGACCGCGTCTGGTGCATATCCCTACAAACCTGTCCTATCCGTGTACCTGTCTAACTGTTTCAACGTTGGGATAGTCCCTGCCTCAAATACCTCCTCTGCAGCTTGTTCCGTACACCCACCACCCTCTGGTGTGAAAAAGCTACCCCTCAGATTCCATTTAAATCTTTCCCCTTCACCTTCAAATGATGTCCTCCGGTCACGGTCACGGTCACGTCACGTCACTGGTGGCGCAGCGGTATAGTTGTCGCCTTACAGCGAGTTTTCGTCATCCCGACTACGGGTTCTGTTTCCTGTACGGAGTTTGTACCTTCTCCAACGCGTGAACCCCCCGAGTGGGTTTACTCTCCGAGATATTCGTTTTCGTCGCCCACACTCCAAAGACGTAATACAGGTTGTAGGTTAATTGCTTGGATATGCCGTAAATTGCCCCTAGTGTGTGTAGCATAGTGTTAAGGTGCAGGGGGTCGCTGGTCGGCGCGGACTCGGTGGCCGAAGGGCTCCTGTTTTCCGCGCTGTATCTCTAAACTAAACTAACCCTGTGCATCTACCTAATCTATTCCTCTCATGATTTTAGACAGCTCTCTAAGATCACCCATCATCCTCCTACACTCCAAGCAATAGTCCCAGCCTACTCAGCCTCTCCCTCTGGCGCACACACTCCTCCGCCTGGCAACATCCTCGTAAATCTACTCTGTACCCTTTCAGGCTTGACAATATCTTTCCTATAACATGGTGCCCTGAACTGAGCACTGTACTCTAAATACGGCCTCACCAACGTCTGATACTACTGCAACATGACCCCCCCCCCCCAACTTCTATACTCAATACTTTGACTGATGAAGGTCAGTGTCCCAAACGTCTTTATCACCACCCCTTCTACCCGAGACTCCACCTTCAAGGTACCTTGCACCCCAACTCCTTGATCTACTCTATTCTGCAAAGCCCGCCAGACCCCTACCATTCACCGTGCGGGTCCCGCGCATGTTAGAC
The DNA here is from genome assembly GCA_035221665.1 of Okamejei kenojei. Lineage (NCBI taxonomy): Eukaryota > Metazoa > Chordata > Chondrichthyes > Rajiformes > Rajidae > Okamejei > Okamejei kenojei. The sequence goes on from CM069160.1 coordinate 14,518,471, forward strand.
TTTCTAAAATGCAACACCTCACACTTCCTGCTGCGAGTTGTGCTGAACTTTCAGGGGGTTGTGGTCATGGGTTGGAAGAGGAGTGAAATTACCTTGTCTCTTCAGTGGAGCGATACCCACCCGCGGACACAGTTAGTAATGTATTCCCAGCTCTGCCCAGCGTAAGGTAGTATTGCACCTTAAACCACCGACAAATTGGAGTCAAGAGTTGCAGATCGGTACAGCACAAAACAGGCCCTTCGGCCCACCGTTGACAATAGACAATAGACAAAAGGTGCAGGAGTGGACCATTCGGCCCTTCGAGTCAGCACCGCCATTCATTGTGATCATGGCTGATCATCCCCAATCAGTACCCCGTTCCTGACTTCTCCCCATACCCACTGACTCCGCTATCTTTAAGTACTCTATCTAATTCTCCCTTGAAAGCATCCAGAGAATTGGACTCCACTGCCTTCTGTGGCAGAGAATTCCACAGATTCGCAACCCTCTGTGTGAAAAAGTGTTTCCTCGTCTCGGTTCTAAATGGTTTACCCCTTATTCTTAAAGTGTGGCCCCTGGTTCTGGGCTCCCCCAACATCTGGAACATATTTCCTGCCTCTAGCGTGTCCAAACCGTTCATAATCTTACATGTTTCAATAAGATCCCCTCTCTTCCTTCTAAATTCCAGACTGTACACGCCCAGCCGCTCCATTCTCTCAGCATATGACAGTCCCGCCATCCCGGAAGTTAACCTCGTGAACCTACGCTGCACTCCCTCAATAGCAAGAATGTCCCCTTCCACACGCTGTGTGTGTGTGGTGGGGGGGGGGGGGGGGGTTGGGGGGGGTGGGGGGGGGGGGGGGGGGGGGGGGGGGGGGGGACGGAGGGTGGGGGGGGGGGGGGGGGGGGGGGGACGACCAAAAACTGCACACAATACTCCAGGTGTGGTCTCACTAGGGCCCTGTAGAACTGCAGAAGGGCCTCATTGCTCCTATCCTTGTTATGAAGGTCGCGATTCCCACCCGCCGACGCAGTTAGTAAAGTTATTACCAGCTATGCCCAGCGTGCGGTAGTATTGCACCTTAAACCACCGACAAATTGGAGTCAAGAGTTGCAGATCGGTACAGCACAAAACAGGCCCTTTTTTTTTCGCCCACCGCATTAAACGTCGACAAACAAAAGACACAAAGAGAGTAACTCAGGGGTCAGACAGCAGCTCTGGAGAAGATGGGTTGGTGTCGAGCCGACCCGAAACGTCTTATCCATGTTCTCCAGAGATGTTGCCTGACCTGCAGAGTTACTCCAGCATTTTGTCTTATTTTGTTACTGGCATTTGCAGTTGCCCCGTGTTTCCAAATTATTAAATTGGTTCCGTTTGCCAGCGCCTTCTCCCTCTGAACCTTTCCTATGCATGCACCTCTCAAGATATATTTTTAATTGTGTTATATTCCCAGCCTCAACTACTTTCCATGGCAGCCTCCTTCCGATTGTGAGTATACGTACTCCAAACACCGCCTGTGACTTCTTGTGAGCATCAGCAGCCGCAGTTCCGTGTTCCTGCCCTCTGTGTTGAAACCCGAAAACCCTCAGTCCCCGCCTTCTCCCAGCTGACACCCGGCCCAATCCACCTCTGGTAAAAAAAAACAAGACACAGAGTGCTGGAGTAACTCAGCGGTCAGGCAGCATCTGTGGAGAACATGGTTAGCGAGGTTTCGGGTTGAGACCCTTCTTCAGACTGATCTACATCTCCGGCCCCCCTACCTCAGTTCGGGCCGGTCCTTACAGACACCTATCCTCACCCTACCCCCCTCCTGCCAGTTGTTAGACTGGCTTAACCTTGCCGTGGCCTGGACTGACTGGAATAACACGGCGTGTTCTGTTTCACCATACAATCCACAATACAATACAATACGCAAATTTTATTTGTCACATTGCACAATAAGGGCAAAGTGAAATTAATTTGCCAGCAGCATACAATAATAAAGAACACACAAATACACAATAAAAATGTAACATAAGCATCCACCACAGCATTGGTCACTGTGGTGGAAGGCACAACATTTGGCCAGTCCTCCTCCACTTTCCCCCCGTGGGCGGGACTCAACCCCCCCATAATAGGTTTTACGGGCCGCCCCGTGTCAATCGCCCTCGCCTGCGCACCGACCCCCCACCCACTATCTCTTCAGGTATCTATCAGCCTGTGTGTGATGACTCATCCCTCTTCACCCTCCACCCTTCACCTTCCCTGCTTATCCCAGTGAGTCAACGACGAGACCGAAGTTTGTGCCAGAAGCTTCCCGTCACGGGTTCAACCCTTCCCTCCCCTTCACGGCCCCGCCCCACGGTGAGTGGAAAATCACAGCTCCAATAATCTCACATGTTTCCCGTGGGGAGAAGTGTCACAGGGTTAAGGTGAGAGGACGCAGTGAGTTTTTAGTCTACTGAGGTACGCTTATATATTGAACTTGATATCGGAACTATCTGGTTGACAATAGACAATAGACAATAGGTGCAGGAGTGGACCATTCGGCCCTTCGAGCTAGCACCGCCATTCAATGTGATCATGGCTGATCATCTACAATCAGTACCCCGTTCCTGCCTTCTCCCCATACCCCCTGACTCCGCTATCTTTAAGAACTCTATCTAATTCTCCCTTGAAAGCCTCCAGAGAATTGGACTCCACTGCCTTCTGAGGCAGAGAATTCCACAGATTCACAAGCCTCTCTGTGAAAAAGTGTTTTCTCGTCTCGGTTCTAAATGGTTTACCCCTTATTCTTAAAGTGCTGCCCATGGTTCTGGACCCCCAACATCTGGAACATTTTTCCTGCCTCTAGCGGGTCCAAAGCGTTAATAATCTTATATGTTTCATTAAGATGCCCTCTCTTCCTTCTAAATTTTAGAGTATACACGCCCAGGCGCTCCTATCAACATATGACAGTCCCGCCATCCCGGGAGTTAACCTCGTGAACCTACGCTGAACTCCCTCAATAGCAAGAATGTCCTTCCTCAACTTTGGGGACCAAAACTGCACACAATACTCCAGGTGTGGTCTCACTGGGGCCCTGCACAACTGCAGAAGGGCCTCTTTGCTCCTATCCTCCTCTTGTTATGAAGGTCATCATGCCATTCGCTTTCTTCACTGCCTGCTGTACCTGCATGCTTACTTTCAGTGACTGATGAACAAGGACCCTCAGATCCCGTTGTACTTCCCCTTTTCCCAACTTGACATAATTCAGATAATAATCTGCTATCCTGTTTTTGCCACCAAAGTGGATAACCTCACATTTATCCACATTAAAGTGCATCTCCCATGCATCTGCCCACTCCCCCAACCTGTCCAAGTCACCCTGCATTTTCATAGCATCATCCTCACAGCTCACACTGCCACCCAGCCTTATGCCATCTGCAAATTTGCCAATGTTACTTTAAATCCCTTCATCTAAATCATTAATATATATTGTAAATAGCTGCGGTCCCAGCACCGAGCATTGCGGTACACCATTAACCATTCTGAAAGGGACATGTTAATCCCTACATTTTGTTTCCTGTCACACAACCAATTTTCTACCCATGTCAGTACCCTAACCCCAATACCATATGCTCTAATTTTGCCCATTAATCTGCTATGTGAGGTCTTATCAAATACTTCCTGAAAGTCCAGGTACACTACATCCACTGGCTTTCCCTTGTCCATTTTCCTAGTTACATCCTCAAATAATTCCAGAAGATTAGTCAAGCATGATTTCCCCTTCATAAATCCACGCTGAATCGGACCGACCGTGTTACTACTAACCAAATGTGCCGCTATTTCACCTTTTATAATTGAGTCCAGCATCATCCCCACCACCGATGTCCATCTAATTGGTCTATAACTCAGTGAGAGGCGTGAACAAGGCAGTGTTGTTTCCTGCCTAACCCAGTTAGAGTGACATAGCAGGGAAACAGGGCCTTGACCAAGTTACCTCATCTAAAGTTGGACCATTTCCTCGTAGATAGACACAAAGTGCTGGGGTAACTCAGCAGGTCAGGCAGCATCTTTGGAGTAAAATGATGGGTGATGTTTCGGCTCGGGGACCTTTCTTCAGACTAATCCCGACCCGAAACATCACCCATTTTCTCCAGATGTTTCTCCCCACGGATGTTCCTGGCCATCAGCTGGAACAGGTGCATGGAAGCTTTACAGGGATGTTGCCAGGACTCGAGGGCCTGTGCTATAGGGAGACGTAGGGCAGGCTAGGACTTTAAACCTTGGAGTGCAGGAGGATGAGGGGTGATCTTATCGAGGCGTATAAAATCATGAGGGGAATAGATATGTCTTTTCCCAGGGAAGGGGAATCAAGAACCAGAGGGTAAAGGGTTAAGATGAGGGGAAAGATTGAATATAAACCTAAGGGGCATCTTTAACGCTCAGAGGGATAAAGCGATAAAGATGCCCCTTAGTCCTTCTCTCTTGTCCATTTTCCCTGGTTAAATCCTCCAAAAAGTCCAGACGAATTAGTCAAGCATGATTTCCCCTTGGTAAAAATCCATGCTGACTCGGACCAATCCTGTTACTGCTATCCAAATGTGCTGCTATTTCATCTTTTATAATTGACTCCAGCATCTTCCCCACCACGGAAGTCAGGCTAACAGGTCTATAATTCCCTGTTTTCTCTCTCCCGCCTTTCTTAAAAAGTGGGATAACATTAGCTACCCTCCACTCCACAGGAACTGATACTGAATCTATAGAAACATTGGAAAAATGATCACCAATTCGTCCACGATTTCTGGAGCCTTCCGTAAGTACCCTGGGATGCAGACCATGAAGCCCTGGGGATATACCAGCCTTCAGTCCCATCAGTCTACCCAACACCATTTCCTGCCTAATGCGAATTTCGTTCAGTTCCTCCATCACCCTAGATCCACTGGCCACTAGTACATCAGGGAGATTGTTTGTGTCTTCCTTAGTAAAGGTGGATCCAAAGTACCTGCTCAACTCATCTGCCATTTCCTTGTTTCCGATAATGAATTCACCTGTTTCAGTCTTCAATGGTCCAACTTTGGTCTTAACTATTTTTTTCCTCTTCACATACCTTATGAAGCTTTTACTATCCTCCTTTATATTCTTGGCTAGTTTACCATCGTACCTCATCTTTTCTCCCCGTATTGCATGTTTAGTTATCTACTGTTGTTCTTCAAAAGTTTTCCCAATCCTCTGGCTTCCCGCACATCTTTGCTATGTTATACTTCTTCTCTTTTATTTTTATACTGTCCCTGACTTTCTTTGCGAGCCACGGTCGCCCTGACTCCCGTTGGAATCTTTCTTCCTCTTTGGAATGAACTGATCCTGCACCTACTGAGTTATTCCCAGAAACACCTGCCATTGTTGTTCCACTGTCATCACTGCTAGGGTATTTTCCAGTCAACTTTGGCCAGCTCATCCCTTATGGCTCCATAGCCCCCTTTGTTCAATTGTAATACTAAACACTTCCGACTTTCCATTCTCACTTTCAAATTGTAGTTTAAAACATCATATTATAGTAATTGCCGCATAATGGCACCGTTTACCTCGAGTTCCTTTATCAAATCTGGTTAATTACACAACAGAACATCCAGAATTTCCTGCTCCCTGGTAGGCTCCAGTACAAGAATCCATCACGGACTTATTTGCTTACTGCCTGTTATGCCTCCTGGCATGTAGGCAGCAACGGAGGTCCTCCACTCAGTAGTGTTGATTACTTCAGTTGCTGTTTCTGTAACATATTTGTTTTACGAGACAGGGTTGTTAGCCCTGGGCTCAACCCCCAACCTGGAGGACCAGTGGATCGCTCTACGTCTCGCCTCTACCCTTCGACCTGTCCAGCATGGGAGACCCTGACAGGAGAGGAATCTCCCACTTGCATAACTCTAGGGGTCACTGAAACACACAAGCTCCCCGACCACGACAAGGTTGCAATCCAACAGGGAGTTCCATCACGGATACGCTCCACAAACACTCTTTCTTGGGGACCAATACCAACCTGATTTCCCCAGTCTACCTGCATGTTGAAATCTCCCATAACAACCCTAGCATTGACTTTGCGACATGTCAATCTTAACTCTTGAGTCAACTTGCACCCTGTATCCAGGCTACTGTTTGGGGGCCTGTAGATAATTCCCATTAGGGTATTTTTATCCATGTAAATCCTCAGTTATATCCATACTGACTCTACACCTCCTGATTCTATGTCACCCCTCTCAAGGGCCTGAATTTTGTTCCTCACCAACAGAGCTACCCCACCCCTTCTGCCCACCTGCCTGTCTTTTCGATAAGACATTTAACCTAGAATATGCAGTCCCCAGCCCTGGCCTTCTTGCCGCAATGTGTGTAATTCCCACAACATCATACTTGCCAATTTCTAACTGAGCCTCAAGCTCGTCCACTTTATTTCTTATACTTCATGCATTCGTATACAACACTTTAACTTCGGTATTCACCTCCCCCCTCACACCGTTCACTATCAGCCCTGACCTTACTTTATTATCGTTTCTCGAACTTTCCTTCCCATTAATTCTTTTAATTCACATTAATTCGGTTTACACCTGGTACTCGCTGCCGGGGAGGTGTGGACTCAGGTACAATCACTAGCTTCACTGGCATTCACAGGGAAAGAGGCGAGGCTCACAGGGGTATGTGGCTCAGGTGGGAAAGCTGCAAAAGAGATTGACCAAATTGTTACAAAGTGCTGGAGTGGCTCAGCGGGTCAGGCAGCATCTGTGGAGAACATGGATAGGTGACGTTTCACAGAGTGCTGGAGTAACTCAGCGGGTCAGGCAGCATCTCTGGAGAACATGGATAGGTGACGTTTCACAGAGTGCTGGAGTAACTCAGCGGGTCAGGCAGCATCTGTGGAGAACATGGATAGGTGACGTTTCACAGAGTGCTGGAGTAACAGCGGGTCAGGCAGCATCTCTGGAGAACATGGATAAGTGAACGTTTCACAGAGTGCTGGAGTAACTCAGCGGGTCAGGCAGCATCTGTGGAGAACGTGGACGGGTGACATTATAGTTGGTCTAATCTGTCCACTTTTAATTGTTCTTGTGTATCGCCCATCAAAAATGCAGAAGGACTTTATTTCACAATTTGCTGCTCTTATCGCTAGCTTGTTGCCCAAATTTGACTGGGTCCTGATTCTTGGTGGCATTAAAAATTCATGCCCCAATAAGCCTCTTGTGAGTGAATCTATGAACCTGGTTGAGTCCTTCAACCTGATTCTACATACGACTGGACCCACGCACAAGCTTGGCCATACACTCAACTTAGTACTATCGGCTGGTCTCCCAATTTGTAATACAGAAATTATTGATGCCTGTCTGTCTGATCACAGTGCAATTATATTCAATGCATCTTTGCCTTTCTCGACCTCAAAATCCCATCTGCCTGCTCGCTCCTCCCGCTACGTAAACTCTTCGACTGACAGTAAATTCTCTGAAGCTCTCATAGCTGCTCCCGACATCTGCACCATCGAGGCGTCTCCCCTCCTTCTCAGCACTGACGACCTAATTTCTTTATTCAACACCACTTGCTCTTCCATCCTGGATTCTGTTGCTCCTCTTAAAATGGAAAAGCCTAAGCCTAAAGGCTGGCCGTGGCTCAATGACACCACCAGAGACCTAAGAAGAGAGTGCAGAAAATCAGAAACGGAAGTACAAATCTGATAAGCTTCAAATTTCCTTTGAACTGAGAAACAATCTTCACAAATACCAGGAAGCAGTAAAGCCTGCGAGAACACAATACTTTTCCGACCTCATTTCCAAAAAATGCCCATAACTCCAAGGTCCTTTTTAGTACCATTAACTCTATCATATGTCCTGGCCCCCCAGTACCAGCTTCGATGAGTCCCCTGGTAAGTGTGAAGAATTTACTACATTCTTCATCAGCAAAGTTAAGAACATCAGAACGAATATTTCCCCTCCATCCGTGACCTTGCTGTCTCATTGGTCTGTTTCTTCAACATTAGACTGTCTCCAACCGTTACTTACCCTCCCTTGTAAAGCTGGTCACCACAATGAAACCTGCTACCTGCTCTCTGCCCCCTCGACATTATCCCTTCTGCCCTTCTGAAGGATGTCATAGCAATAGCCGGTCCCAGCATCCTCGCCATCATCAACAGTTCTCTGGCCACTGGCACTGTTTCCTACCTGCTTCAAGCATGCGGTGGTCCAGCCCCTCCTGATAAAACCTAACCTAGACCCCACCTTGCCAAGCAACCACAGACCTATTTCCAAACTGCCTTTCCTTTTAAAAGTCCTTGAAAAGGTAATTTAAAATCAACTTATGCCTTAACTTCACCGAAATACCATCCTGGAAAGTTTCCAATCAGGTTTCAGGGCCCACCACAGCACAGAGTCTGCCTTGTTGAACGTACATAATGACTTACTGCTCAACGTTGACTCCGGCGACTGTGCAATCCTGCTCCTTCTTGACCTCAGCGCAGCATTTGACACTGTCGACCACACCATCCTAATTGATCGTCTCTGGTATGGGGTTGGTATTGATGGCACTGCCCTGAGCTGGTTCATCTCCCACCTCAAAGGTAGGAGCTCCTCTATTAACATAGGTAACTATTTCTCCTCCCCAGCTAGCCTTTGCTGCAGGGTTCCACAAGGCTCCATCCTAGACCCCATTCTCTTCTCCCTGTATATGCTCCCCTTAGGCCGTCTTTCATTTCCTTCCATTGCTATGCAGACGATACACAACTCCCCCTGAAACCCAAAAAACAATCAAATCTACTTAACCTTATTCACTGTCTCGAGTGTTGGGTGGCCCATAACTTCCTCCAACTAAAGTGTTGGATGGCCCAGAACTTCCTCCAACTAAACGAGAGTAAGTCTGAGGTCATCCTACTCGGCCCCTCGGACTCCACCAAAATGATAGCAGGCAGACATGGAATCCTTACCCCAGTACTCAAACCTCACGTCAAAAACCTTGGCGTGATATTTGACTCTGCTTGAAATTTGACACACAAGTCAATGCCGTGGTAAAAGCTAGCTTCTTCCAGGTTCGGACCATAGCTAAAATAAAACCTCTCCTCCAATTTGACAACCTCGAAAAGGTCATCCACTCATTTATCTCCTCCCGCCTTGATTACTGCAACTCCCTTTACACCGGCATCAGCCAATTATCCCTGCCCCTCCTGCAACTGGTCCAAAACGCCACAGCAAGACTCCTGACGGGCACCCGAAAAAGGAACCACATCACCCCGATCCTGGCCTCTCTCCACTGGCTCCCTGTGCGGTTCCAAATAAATTTCAAGACCCTCCTCTTTGTTTACAAAGCCCTGAACGGGTTTGCACCCACCTACATCAAAAATCTGCTTTCCCACCACACCACCTCCAGGTCCCTCAGATCGGCCGACTTGGGGTTACTGAACATCCCGCGGTCGCGGCATAAGCTCAGGGGCGATCGCGCTTTTGCTGTTGCAGCTCCTATGGAACAGCATCCTTCTTCCCATCAGAACTGCCCCCTCGGTACGAGAGCCTGACTGAAGCCTGAATAATGGAATAGATGAAGAATCACGTAGAAAATCATGGATATATCTCCAATGATGGATAACTTTTTTAATACTCCATTCATTTCTACTCTTACTTTATTTTTCTCTATCTTTTCTTACCTGTAAAAAAAGTATAGAAATATATAAGACATAATTGTTAATATTAATAAAATTACGAATGTATGTGAAAAAAAAGAACTGCCCCCTCCATCAACTCATTTAAGTCTAGACTTAAAACTTATTTCTACTCTCAAGCCTTTCTTGAGGTCCTCTGAGGGAGCGCATCTTTTACAGTTTCCTTTCAAAATAGTTATGGAAAAACTTTAAATACTTCGGCATCGAAATTACTAGAAGATATCAAGACATGTTTGATGAAAAATATAACCCTCTACTTAAGAAACTATATAACTTGATTAAATTTTGGAAAACGCTTCCGATGTCCTTTATAGGCTGAATAAATGCCATAAAAATGATTTTTCTAGCACAAATTTTACACCTGTTCCAACCTATTCCAATATACTTACCCAAAAAGTTAAAAAAGAAACTGGACTCAGATATCACAAATTGTATTTGGGATTATAAATCCCACAGAATACAAAAAGCTCATCTGAATAAACCCAAAGTAGTAGTGGTATTAGCACTCCCCAACTTTATGCATTACTACTGATCTGTAAATATTAGAAACATGACCCAATTGCTGGATAATTTTCCCCTGCAACCGGATTGGACTATTATGGAGAAAGAGGATTGCTCTCCTTACAATATTGGAGCAATTGTTCTCTCACCAACGTCGATGAATAATACAAATTACAACAATAATACAATTATACTCAGTACAATTAGAATTTGGAAACAAATAAAACACAATTTAAAATTAAGAAATTGATCTCTCTTATCTCCGATCGGTAAAAACCCCTCATTTAAACCTTCAACTATAGATAAAGCATTTATACAATGGGAAAGAGCAGGAATTAAAATCTTGTATGAATTGGGAAAACTATTATAATTTTAACAAGTACAACTAAAATACAATTTGGGAAACAATTAGTATTTTAAATATTTCCAAATCTGTGACTATCTGAAAAAATACGCACAAGACAATCACAACATGGCTCCAGACTTGCTGGAAGAAGTAATGAATACAAAGGGAGAATCAGCAAACCTAATATCATATATATATAATATTATTCTAGACGCAGAAATACCAACAACAGAAGGTATCAGACGAGACTGGGAAAAAGAATTAAGTATAAAAAATTCCCAAAGAAAGGTGGTGAAGAATATTTATTAAATGTGCATAAATGTTCAATTAATGTAAGACACACCTTAATACAATTTAAAATCTTACACAGATTATACTATTCAAAAGCTAAAATAAATAAACTTTTTCCCAACGTCTCACCTATATGTGATAAATGTCAATGTCAAGAAGCTAATATAGCACACTAATTTGTCTTTTGTACAAAAATTCAAACATTTTGGACTGAAATTTTTGAAATTTTTACAAAAGTATTTAAAATAAAACTGACTCCAAAAGCAGACTGGGTTATCTTCTGGACATCGGAAGATAGCCCTGAATTAAATGTGTTTCAACAGATTCTATTTGAATATGGCTTAATAACTGGAAAAAAGCTAATCTTAAAATTCTGGAAAAATACTCCTATACCAACAGTTTCAACTATGTGGATTTCAACTATGTTCGAAACACTACACTTGGAAGATATGAGACTCCGACTAGCAGGAAAATCAGACTGTTTCTATAATACGTGGTCTGCATTTATAAATCTACCACAAGGATAAGGTGCAAGAGTACCTCAAAAAAGTACCGGTCAGGTCTTGGTAAAGCGAGAAGAAGAACTGCTGAGTTGGTAGACTCCTTTTGTGAGATGTTTATAATAAAGTAACTGGCTTTTCTTCTTTCTTTCTCTATTTTTCCCTTTTTGTTTTTTTCCCCCCTCTCCGGCATCTATCTCTTAATCTTCGGTCTCTAACTCTTCAAGGGTTTCCTTTCCCTCTGTCACGCTTTTTCACTTTCACATCTCTTTTTCACTCTTCTACTTTCTTTGCTGTTATTTCTCTCTCTTTTCTAAAGCCTTAAAAAAATTAAGGGGTACAATGACTGTAATACTATATAAGGGATGTACACTGATGTAACTTACGTGTACATCAAATAAATAAATAAATAAAGACATTAAAAATCAATAAATAAAGATATTAAAAAAAACATTTAGTCAAATTAAATTCCATTAGCAATTCCTTTGTCCACTTACTCCGCTGATCAAGATCCCACTATCATTCTTCATAACCATCTTTACTGTCTATGATACCAACGATTGCAATGCCATATGGAAACTTATTAACAATGCTTTGTACATTCTAATCCAAACCTTTGATATAGATGACAAACAGCAATGTCCCAGCACCGATCGCTGATGCATCCCACTAGCCACAGGTCTCCAGACTGAAAAACGTATTTTTTACCAACACCCTCTGCCTCTTTCCATTAAGCCAATTTTCTATCCAGTTAGCTAGCTCTCCCTGTATCCCATGCAATCTAACCTTCCAGAGCAGCCTACCTGGCAGAACCTCAAAGGCCTTGCTGAAGTCCACATACAACATCTACCAGCCTGTCGCATCAGCCTTCTTGGTTATTTCCCCGTAAAGTTCAATCAAATTTAGTTTAGTTTGGAGATACAGCATGTAAGGAGGCTTTTCATCCCACCGTGCCGGTGTCCATGCCGACCATCGATCACCAGTACTAGTTATATGTTATCCTACTTTCACATCCTACATACGCGAGGTAATTTACAAGCTAGTTAACCTACAAGCCCGCACATCTTTGGGATGTGGGAGGAACGTGGAGCGCCCAGACAAAACCAATGCGATCACAGGGAAAACGTGCAAACTCCATGCAGACAGCACCCGAGGTCAGAATCAAACCCGGGTGTCTGGTGCTGTGAGGCAGCAGCTCTACTGCCGCCCTGTGAGACAAGATCTCTCACACACAAATACATGTCGACTATCCCTAATCAACCTGTATTTCCAAATGCATCTACATCTTATCTCTCAGAATCCTCTGCAGTACCTTTCATACCTCAGATGTTTGGCTCACTAGTCTATAATGCTTAGGAGTTTCTTAGCAGCCCGTAAACAGAGGCACATCAGTCACCGTCCTATCTTCCAGCACTTCACCCTTCTCTAATGATGATTCACATATCTCAGCCAGGACGTGCACAATTTCTTCCCGAGCTTCCCACAGTGTCCCAGGATATACCAGATAAAGCCCCTTCATATATTATAGGACATCCTCCTCTACTGCAAAGTATCCACCTAACTTTCCCAAGTTCACTGGTTCTCATCTCCTTCTCCGCTGTAAAGATACAGGATAAATAGTCATGGGAGACCTTTCCTATCTCCTGCTCCTCCACACGTAGATGACCACTTTGGTTTTGAAGTGCCCTATTCTTTCTCTCATTATTGTTTCCTTAATAAACTTGTAAAACTGGGTTCTCTTTAATCTTATCTGCCACAGCAATCGGAGTTGGCCCCCCTTATTTTTTTTGCGTTCTATCCAGTCACAGAATAATTCATGATTACGATCAAGGCAACCACAGTCTACAGATACAGGATAAAAGGTATAATATTTTAGTGCAAGGTAAAGTCTGTGAAGTCCCGATTTAAATGCGTAAGGAACTGCGGATGCAGATTTACACCGCAAATAGAGAGAAAATGCCTGCTGGAGATTTATTCCAGAAATTTGTGTCTAAAAATCTTAATTAAAAGTGGTCCGAGGGTCTCCAATGAATAAAATTGGAGATCCTTCTTCCCTGTGGCTAACAAACTGTAAAAACTCTCCCCCGCCCCTTTGTCATGGGGCGAAAGACTGAGACGTGAGACCGTCCACTCCCCCCCTCCCCAATCTTTTTGCACATCCCCAATTCATTCCACGTCACTTTAATTTAATGTTTCATGTATTTTGTGTTTTTGTGTTTTTTATGACTGTTGGCAGATCAGTGGCCCCTCCTGGGGTAAATACATTCTAATCTGACGCATCATATCGTACAATTGTAAGACAGGTCGGTGATTATTGGCGAAATGATGGTTTCGGTTGCCTGGTAACAGCTGGGATGAAACTGTCCCTGAATCTGGAGGTCTACATTTCTTTAGCAACTTGTCAGTTGAACTAAATTAAGGCGCATGTTGCATTCAAAAGCGCTTGAACAATGGGTTGGGAAGAAAGCCATACTGTAAGAAAGAGGACTGCGCCTTCCATCGCACTTCTGTACCTCTTGTCCGATGGGAGAGGGGAGAAGAGGGAGTGGCCGGGTAAGACTGGTCCTTCATTATGCTGGTGGCCACTCCACCGACCTGGCCCTCCACTCTCACACTACCTCTGCCTGCAGCCAACAGCAGCCATTCCCAGCTTCCTGTTGCCTGCCACGTTAATCCACCTACCCCCCCTCGTTCCTCCCCCTACTGCCCCCACTGACGATACGGCACACATTTCCCCAACTGCCACTCCCCAATCACTTTGCCTCCTTCTCCTTCGTCCCCCTCGCTCCGTATGCTTATCTCCCATTCCCCGAGTCACACATCTATAATTTAATCCCCCCCCCCCAACACCACCCGCATCCCTTGCTCCAGCTTTTACATTTCCCTTCACCGCTCTCCCTTATCTGACACCCTCCAATTTACTTCCATTTCACTGCAGCCTTTGGCATTTTAACTCCACCCATCTGCCAATCACACCCCTCCCCCCTTCATCTGTAATCCACCTATCATTTAAAATAGACACAAAATGCTGGAGTAATTCAGCGGGATAGGCCCCAGCATCTCGTCCAAACTGTCACCCACAATCACCCACACCTTGTATCCGAGAGATGGCTGCCTGTACCGCCTGTGTAAACAAGCAAAATCTGTAGTTTCCTTCCTACACATCCACCTAATCACTTGGCAGGCTTTGCCCCCCTCCTCCCCCCCCATCAGGGCCGAAGGGTCCCGACCCGAGATGGTGATTTGTCCCCTGTCCATTTCTCTCCACAGTCGGGCGGCATGGTGGCGCAGCAGTAGAGCGCCAGAGACCCGGTTCAATTCTGGTGTTGTCTATATTGGAATTGTACTTTTTTTTCTCCTCGTGACTTCTCAAAGGGATCTCCGGTTTCTCGCCCCACACTCCAAAGAACATGCAAGTTGTAGGTTAATTGGCTTGGTATAAGTGTAATTGTTCCTAGTGTGTGTAAGATAGTGTTAGTGTGCGGGGATCGCTGGTTGGCGTGAGGCAGTGGGTAGAAGGCCTGTTTCTGTGCTAAAATAAACTAAACTAAAGTAAACCAAGATCCTGCTGAGCAACTGAGTTACCTCCGGACTGGTGGTGATTTTTTTGCTACTTTAATTCTCCATCCCACTCTGACTTCATGCCTGTTACCTCCTGCACTTCTACATAAGCTGGAGATATAACCCTTCAGTTGAAGAAGGGTCTCGACCCGAAACGTCGCCTATCTCCTTCGCTCCTGTGTGAGTAGCGTGCTGTGCTGCACCCGCTTTGAGTTTTTTCTCCAGCCCTTTTGGTGTACCCTTCATTTTGATGTCCGGGCACGTCCCCCCGCAGCCTGTGGATTCAACATGGAATTCTCCAACTTTGGATAACTCCCTCACAGCCAGCAATTACTGCTGCTACTCACCCATGGCTCAGACTCTCCAGCCCTCCACCTGGACTGCAGGCTTTAGCTACGTGCAGAGGCCCAAGGGTGGGCATGGCAGTTTTCCATGAAGCAAACAGAGGCAGAGGGTGTATAGTTAAATTGAGAAAGGAAAGATTTACAGGAATTCTGATTGGGCAAGTTTTTAAAACTCACTCAGAGGGTGCTGGATATGTGATATGAGTTGCCGTCCGGAGGTGGTTCACGCAGGTGCAATTGCAACACGGTTAAAAAAACACTATGGACTAAAAGTGGGACCCCCCCGTTGGGTCCCAGCATCACACGGGAGGGCTGGTCACCCAACGCAATATTCCACCTCTCCCACCAATTCCAATACTGCAGGCCAGTTGGGGGAGGGGGGGGGGCACTTTTCCTGTTGCGCTAGTATGGGTGCTGTGGGGCCGAAGGAAAAACTGGTTTCCAGAGGGCATGGTATGGAGTTTGTGGGCTGAATGGATTATTGGGCTGGAAACTCAGTCACTGAGGCCAGGCAGCTCAGTCACCGAGGCCTGGCAGTTCACTCACTTGGACCTGGCAGGCTGGCAGCTGAGAAACTGCCAGAAATTCTGACCAAAACAGGTGACAGACTGAGAGAAGGGGAGAGGGTGGACTGAATGGATTATTGGGCTGGCAGTTCAGTCACTTACGGCTGGTGGGCTGGCTCACGGCTCATGGAGTTCTTCTCGATGTTGCAGAATGTATCCTCGGCCACTTGGATGGGTATCCTGAATCGAGCATGTGTTGTTCTTCCATCAGGCATTAACAGTAGCTGCTATCCCAGAGGATGCTACACCAATAGCCACATCACCTTTAAACCACATCGCCCATGACCCCTCTAGCTTGCCTGGGTCCTGGGTCGTGGCAAGACTGAGTGAGGCACGACACTTCCAGGTTTTATAGTCCCTCCCCCTGCCGCCAATGGGGACAGCAGAGAGAATATGTAATTAAAAAAAAACATTAATATATCTCTCATTTTTCATCAATAGGTAAAATCCTCTGGTGCAGGAAGGCGGAGGGGGCTCTGAGCGAGGTGGCCAAAGATGACGGCCATAGGTGGTGGCGTTCTCTCGGAAATCGCACCACAGTGGGCCAAAAGCGGTCAAGGTCAGACTTTTAGTAATATATTTTTGGACAGTTACACGGATTAGCACAGACAGGCAGATGGTATCAGCACAGACAGGCACCTTGGTCAGCATTAAAAAGTGGGGTAACATTAGCTACCCTCCCAATCCTCAGGAACTACTCCAGAATCTAAAGAGTTTTGAACAATTATCGCTAATGCATCCACTATTTCTGTGGCTACTTCCTTTAGTACTCTGGATGCAGCCTATCTGGCCTTGCGGATTTATCAGCCTTTAATCCATTCAATTTACGCGACACCACTTCCGGGCTAACCTGGATTTCACTCAGTTCCTCCATCTTATTTGACCCCCGGTCCCCTGCTATTTCCGGTAGATTTATTTATGTCTTCCTTAGTGAAGACAGAACCAAAGTTAGTTATATTCAATTGGTCCTGCCAATGTCTTTGTTCCCCATAAATCAATTCACTTTGTTTTTTTCTGACTGCAAGGGACCTACATTTGTTTTTAAGTAATCTATTTTCTCTTCACTTATCTATAAAAACGTTTGCAGTCCCAGTTTTTTTTATGTTCCCTGCCAGATTTCACTTCAAAATCTATTTTCCCTTTCCTAATTAAGCCCTTTGCCCCCTCCTGCTGTTGGACTGAATGAATTTCTTCCAGTCCTCTGGTAGGTTGCTTTTTTCAGCTTATTGTTGTATGATTCATCTTTATTTGTTTTGATCTATCCCTGATTGCCCTTGTTATCCCACGGATGCACTAACTTCCCTGATTTATTATGGGTTTTGCCAAACTGGGATGAACAATTGTTGTAAGTTCATCGATGCAGTCCTAAATGCCTTCCATGCACATCCACTATCAACCCTTTTAAAATCAATGCCAGTCTATCTTGGCCAATTCACGTCTCATGACCTTCAAAGTTTACCTTTCTTAAGTTCAGAACCCCTTTGTTTCTGAAAATAATTATGTAATTCTCCATCCTAATGAAGAACTCAACCATATTATGGTCACTCTTGCCCAAAGGGCCACGCAAACAAGACTGCTAACCAACCCTTCTCATTACTCAAATACACAGTCTAGAATAGCCTGCTCTCCACTCTCCCGTTGGTTCATCAGCAATGTGGGTTAGAAAACTATCCCGCATACATTCCAAGAAATCCTCTTCCCTCATCATCCATGCCAATTTGATTCACCCAATCTATATGTAGATGAAGTCACCCATTATAACTGTTTTTTTTTACCTTTATTGCACACATTACTGAATTTTCCTGTTTGATGCCATCCTCCAACTCCACTACTACTGTTAGGTGGCTGTACACAACTCTCACTAGCGTTTTCTGCTCCCTTATGTTTCGCAGCTCTACCCATATCGATTCCAACATCTTCCAAGCTAACTGTCCTTCCTTTCTATTGTATTAATATCCTCTATGACCCAGCAACGCTACCCCCCACCTCCTTTACCTTTCTCTCTATCCCTCATGAATATTGAATACCACTGGAGTTCAGTTCCCAGCCTGTTGGTCACCCTGGAGCCATGTCTCCGTGATCCAACTATATTTTATAGTCAATTAAATAGCTGTAATTACCTTCAACTGATCCAGCCTTTACGAATGCTCCTCGCATTGAACACAAATCCTTCAGGCTGTTTTTTACAACACTATTACTTCGTATACAATTATGTTGAAAAGTGGCCCGTTTTGATTTTTGGCCCTCGATTTATCTGCCTGCCACTTTTACTTTTTCACCTTGCTACCAATTGCTTCTACCCTCATGTTATACCCCCCTCTTTCTCTCTGCTCACACATTTAAGAAAACCAACCACCTCTTATTCCTCTGTTTATAATTTTTTTCTTCTTCCCCCCTACAATGTTGGTCTGAGTGCTTCCCTTCAGCTGCCATTACTCCTGCCTCAGACACACTGTCTACTAGCTTACTCTATTTGAAGTCACCTCCCACCCAACCCGTTTCAGTTTAAAGTCCCCCAGTCAAATTTTTGCAAATTTTCCCCGCCAGTACTGGTCCCCTTTGGGTTCAAGTGCAACTCGTCCTTTTTATACAGGTCCCTCTTCCCCAAAAGAGATCCTATGATCCAGAAAATTGAATCCCTGCCCTCTGCACCAGTCCCTTCAGCCACGCATATTACCTCCATCTCCACCATCGCTCCATTTCCTACTCTCACTGTGCGTGGCACAGGCAGCAAAATGAATTGTTACCTTTTGGCGGTCCCTTTTCCTTAACCCACTTCCTAACTCCCTAAATTTCCGCCTTTTCAGGACCTCTTCTCTTTTTCTACCTATGTCATTGGTACCAATATGGCACCACGAACCCTCAGGCTCCCGTCCCTTCCTTTTCAGATATCTTGACACGATCAGAACTCATACCCAACCCTGGCCACCATGGAGGCAAACTGACCATCCGGTCCGCTCCAGACTGCGTCCACAGAATCGCCTATGGAGACCCCATAACTATAGAGTCCCCTAATACTAATTGCACTCCTCTTATTTTCCTTACCCTTCTGAGCAACCGGGCCGCTCTCTTTCTGGAGGCCCGGCCGCTGTCGCTACCCCTGGTAGGTCTGTCCCCCCCAACAGTACTCAAACAGGAGTACTTATTGCCAAGGGTACAGGTACTCTCTAGTCCCTGCCACTGCCCCTTGGCCCCCTTCTATCCGTGACCCGTGTGCTGCCTCCTGTGGGTTTGAGTGACCACATCCTGTAACTCCGCACTATGACCTCCTCGCTCTCCCTGAACCAGATAGAGGTCATCGAGCTGCAGCTCCAGTTCCTACACAGTCCCTTAGGAACCCCATCTCCGACACATCTGGTCGCAGATGTGGACGTCTAAGGGCTACCTACCCGAACTCCATGACCTCCCACATCTGACATCCTCAGAACAGTAAAGCTGCCCTGGCACTCATACTTCCCTTACCCAGGATAACAATACAAAATACAAAGTACATACAGTACACTACAACTGCTGAATCTGACTGCCAATCAGCAGCGGCTTCCTCAAGTCCACTTAATTGAATGGAACATTGCTCTCCCTCCCTCAGCACGACGGCTCCTGGGCCTCCTGAAATAAGCAAAGCCCGCGCTGGGTTGTTTTTAACACTCACCCGCTCTCGGATGGGCACTAGCCTCTATGCCTGGCTGGGCGGGGGATGGGGGATGGGCTGGGCAATGGGCCTAGCTGGGGTGTGGATGGATGGGCACTAGGGCTCTTGGCTGGGGTGTGGGATGGTATGAGCACTGGGCTCTAGGCTGGGCTGTGATGAGCTGGGCAGTTGGGGCTCTAGTCTGAGATGTGGGCTCACTGGGCCTCTAGTAGGCTGGGCTGTGATGAGCTGGCACTGGGCTCTAGTCTGAGATGTGGGCCTGCACTGAGGGCTCTTAGGCTGGCCCGTGATGACTGGGCACTTTGGCTCTATTCTGAGCTGTGGGCTGCACTGGGCTCTAGGCAGGGTGATGGGAAGCTGGGCACTGGCTCTAGTTGGGGAGATGGGGGGGGGGGGTGGTTGGCAACTGGGCTCTAGGTTGGGAGATGGGGGTGGGCTGGGCACTGGGCTCTAGTCTGGTGCTGCGGCTGTGCACCGATCACCTAGGCTGGGGCAATGGGGGGTGGCTGGGCACTGGCCCTAGGGCTGGGCGATGGGGGGGGGGGGGCTGGGCTACTGAGCTCTAGGCTGGAGCGGAATGGTGTTGGGCTGGACACGGGCCTCTATTCTGGCTGTGATGGGCTGGACACTGGGCCTCTAGGCCTGGGCTTGATGGGCTGGGCACTGGGCTCTAGTCTGGTCGGGCTGAGGCAACTGGGCTCTAGGCTGGGCGTTGTGGGGGCTGGGCACTGGTCTCTAGTCTGGTCATTGGGTGGGCTGGGCACTGGGCCTCTTTGTCTGGGCAGTGGGCGTGCACTGGGCTCTAGCTGGGCGATGGGGGGGCTTGGGCACTGGGTTCTCTAGGCGGGCTGTGATGGGCCTGGCCCTGGGCTCTAGCCTGTGTTGTGATGGTGACCGGGCAACTGGGCTTTAGTCTGGGTCTGTGGGCTGGGCACTGGGCACAGACTCTAGGCTGGGCACTGGGCCTGTAGTATGGGCCGTGGGCTCCACAGGGCTCTAGGCTGGGCATATGGGGGGGGGGGTCCTGTGCACTGGGCTCTAGTAATGGGCTTGGGCTTGGCACTTCTGGGCTCTAGGTCTGGGCGAGTGTGGGGCTGGGCGATGGGGGGGGGGGGGGGGGGGGGGGGGGGGGGGGCTGGCACCTGGCTCTAGTCTGGGCTGGTGGGGCTGTCACTGACATGGGTCTGTTGAGCTCTAGGCTTAGGAGGCGAAGATGTGGGTGGGGGGGGCTGGGCACTGGGCTCTAGTCTGGGCGATGGGTAGTGTACTGTTGGCACTAGTGCTCCTAGTCTGGCGATGGGGAGGGGCTTGTGGGCACTGCTCAAAAGCTGGGCGATGGGGTGGGGCTGGCACTGGGCCTCCTGGGCTGCACTTGGGCTGCTGGGGGGGGAGGGTGGGGGCGTGCACTGGCACTAGTCTTGGGCTGGTGGGGCGGGACTTCAGGGCACTGGCTCTAGTCTGGGCTTTGGGCTGGGCACTCACTGGGCTCTAAAGCTGGGATGTGATGGGCTGGCACCACTGGTCTTAGTCTGGGCTGGGGGGGCAGCACTCCTGGCTTCTAGGCTGGGCGATGGGGGGGACTGGCACTACTGGGCTCAAGTCTGGTTCCTGGGCGATGGGGGAGAAGGGGTGGGGCTGGGCAAGGCTGGGGGGCGATGGGGGGGGTGGGGGGTGGGGGGGGAGTGGGGGAATGGAGGGAGGGGAGGGGGGGTATTGGGGTGGGGGGTAGTGAGGAGAGGAGGGGTAGGGAGGTTGCGGTTAGCGTGGGCGGGTGGCGGGGTGGGAAGGGGG
>CM069160.1:14540145-14580145 GCA_035221665.1 Okamejei kenojei
CCCCTAACCCCCCCCCCCCCCCCCCCCCCCCCCCCCCCCCCCCCCACCATTACTCCGCAGTAAGCTCTGGCCCTAGTGTTCGACATTTCGACAATCCATGTTGATTGTTTTTTCACGATGACAAATAAACCTAGAATGGGAAAAGTTCCTTCAGGGAAATTGTTTCGGGCATAAATATTGCCTTTCAATTAATGAGATTTTTAAGCGAATGCTACAAAATGGATCATTTTATAGACTCAAACCCCACGGTACAATCTGCTCAAACATTCTATGGTGTAACAATCATTGGAATTAACAGGTAACGGTTGGATATATTAATCTCCCAACTTCATTACGAACCTATAAAAACAATTAGGTTGCTTTCTTCCGCGGAAGATTCGCAGCGGAGCTGCGTATAAATGATAGGTTGCATGAAAGAAGGCATATTGGCCAGAAAACTAACACAATGCATGAAACCTCACATCGTGTGAACTTCTAGAAAATGGATACGTTCACTGACAATGTCCAATTCTTGTGTTAGTTTCAAGTCTTGTAACAAATATTTTGTGGTACCCAGAAACTAACCACAATGCTCGTTAACTCAAATCAATAGACAATAGACAATAGGTGCAGGAGTAGCCACTAGACCACTAAGCCAGCACGCCATTCAAATATGATCATGGCTTGATCATCCACAATCAGTACCCGTTCCAGCCTTCTCCCATATCCACCTGACTCGTTGTCACTTCAGAGAAGGATAATTTACTGGACAATTTCAATCGTATGTAGTTTTAAATGGAATATGGAGTGATCCAGTTGTGGAAACAGGTCCTTGGCCCAACCTGCCGCACCGGCCAACAATGTCCCAGCTACACGAGTCCCACCTGCCCTGCGTTTGGTCCATTCCCTCCAAACCTTTGTCTATCCATTTAACTGTCTAACTGTTTCTTAAATGTTGGGATAGTCCCAGCCTCAACACCTCCTGTGGCAGTTTGTGCACTCAGCCGCCGCTCTATGCGTGAAAAGTTACTCCTTCGATTCCTGTTAAATCTTTTCCCCTTCCACCTTTGAAACATAGTCTTGGTCCTCGTTCCCCTAATCTGAGCAAGGAGGACCGTGCATCTACCGATCTATTCATCTCATGAGTGTGTTACACCTCTATATGATTCCTCATCTCCTTGCGCTTCCAAGGTATATTGACCCAGCCTACTCAACCTCTCCTGCAGCTCACATCCTTAGTCCCTCGCAACATTGCTCGTAAGTCATGCAATAATTATCCAGAATTCTTGAGGTCCGTCCCACATTACGAGGTTAATTCACTAATCTCCCGAGTTATTTAGAATTCTCGCGTTTTCCCCTTGAGTCAAACGAAAGAATGTTTCGATAACGGGTCCTAGGAGTCTGTAGATATATGTAGGCCAGCAGTTGGCACATGAGGGTATAGGTCGGGACGTTTTTTTCCAGCCTGATAAATCTGTCCACGAGAGAACATAATAGCTCGGGAGCAGGCCCTGAATACTACGGTGTTTACGTTTATCTACAGGACTCTACGGCCTCCTGTGAGCCCGTTACGATCTTTGGACTTTGAAGAGGACGAAGGTGCAGAACAATTTCCAATATCGTGTTGGGTTACCCAAAAAACCCCCATACTTTGTGCTTCCAAGGAAAATGACACATCGAAAATATAAATTCTATGCTGAATGAAATATGGACAAGTCGCAAGGAATCCACCGTTCGGGTCTCGGTGACAGAGGGAATGGGGATAGGGTCAAAGGACCACGGCGGGGCCGGACTCTGTCGGCGGCAGGTGGAAATGAAGACTCGGTGTGTTACTCCGCCTTGAGAATCCCGCTCCGACGGACAACCATATCGCGGAGGTGGAAGGGACGACCCGGTCGTTTACTCGCCCTTGAAGACATCAGCTTCCGACGGACAATTCAGCATAGAGAAGCAGGAAGAAGAGAATCCAGAAGAAAGGATCAACAGTTTGTGTACGCAACGTGACTGTCTTCAGCGATCCACCAGTAGTCCCATCACTGAACATTGGGAATGAGAGGACTATACTGGGCGGCGGGCGCTATCTTTGTTTAGTTCAGTTAACGCGGAAACAGGCCCTTGCCCTTCCGAGTCCGCGCCGCGACCAGCGCTACTAACCACTATCCTACAAACTTTTAGGGAAATGTACCATTTTTGACCGAAGCCAAATTAAACCACGAACGAAAGTCTTTGGAGGTGGGAGGAAGGCAGGAGCATCCGGGAGAAACCCCACGCGGGTCACGCTGAGAACGTAAATCTCCGGTGCAGACAGCTACGTATTCAGGAATCGAACCCGGTTGCTTCTTCCAGGAACCCACCAAGTAAATGTAACAGTTCCAAGCTTGGGCGGATGACACAAACGTTGGGTGCAGTGTGAGCTGCGAGGAGGATGCTATGAGGCTGCAGAGTGCTTGGTTTGGTTGGGTGAATGGGCAGATGAATGGCAGATGCAGTAAAATGTCGGTAATAAATGCATGTTATAAATGCGTATAAAGGTCGAATGGACCCACTCCTGCACCTAATTCCACGTATTTCTATGTTTCGAATTAATTCCAACAGCTTTGAGCAGTTGCTAATAGTTATTTCTAGAAGTCTTTTATTTTAATAAGACACCAGCGCCATTGCATTCAATGAAATTTACTAACAAATGACCATTCACGTAAATATCGATGAGGAAAATATTAGCTTTGCTATTTGTGTGAGGGATTTTGAATGGACGGGGAGATATTATCACATTGTTGATGCATAAACAATTCAGTGTTTACTGGTGGTTTAAACATCGATATTTCAATAAGTTTTGGAAATGTAATCACAGCGACGTTTAGCACCAGGTTGTTTCCTTGCGCCCTTTACGCAATGGACTCCACGAGCACACGTTCTGCCGTACCGCGTGAGTTTTCGCCGAGATCTTGTGTTTCCTCCACATCCAAGATGTACGGTATGTAGTTATTCGCTGGTTTATGTGTAAATTGTCCCTGGAGTGTGTGATCATATTGAATGGGCGAAGGCAGGCTCGAAGGGCCGAATGGCCGATCCTGCACCTATTTTGCTACATTTCTATATTTGTATATATGTAGGATAGTGTAAAAGGTGTGCGGGGTCGTGGACGCGTGGGACTCGGTGGGCCAAAAAGTTTTTCCGCGTGTATCTCTAAAACTAAACTAACTTAAACACAAGACGTGATTAATTTACTACTTAGCCAGAGTTGAAGGTAAAACTAAGAATTTAGTTTAGTAGATTCAGCGCGGAAACAGGCCCTTCGGCCCACAGGTTACGGCAAAGCGATCCCCGCACCATACACCATCCGACACCACTAGGGGACAATTTGTTTTAATTATTTCTTATTTTTACATTTACCAAGCCAATTTTAAACAACAAAACGTGTTACGTCTTTGGAGTGTGGGAGGAAACGAAGATCTCGGGGAGGAAAGCACGCAGGTCACGGGAAGACCGTACATACTCGGTACAGGACAGTACCCGTTAGTTCGGGATCGAACCGAGTCTTCCGGCGCTGGCATTCGCCTGTAAGGCTGCCATCCCCCCGCCCCCCCCTGCGCCACAGGGACCGCCGAGTCGGTTATTACTTTCACAAAAAATATTAATATATCAACAATAAACTACCCAGAGTACGTGAATCGGGGACCAAAAGGAAATAGGTTTATGGTGAAGGGGAAGGTGAAGGGGGGGGAAGATTTAATAGATATCTGTGAGATAACATTTCACACAAAGGGCGGTGGGTGTATGGAAAAGCTGCCAGAGGGCTAGTTGAGTGTGGGCTACTCCCAAAGTTCAGGAAACAGTTAGACAGTTACATGGATAGGGACAGGTTTGGAAGGATATGGGCCAAAAACGCGGGCAGGTGGGACTTGTAGAGCTGGGACACATTGGCCGGTGGGGCTAGTTAGGCCGATGGGTCTGTTTCCACGCTGTACCACTCTATGACACGATATGGTACTCCAATACACCTGAACTGCAGGG
Source organism: Okamejei kenojei (assembly GCA_035221665.1). Taxonomy (NCBI): domain Eukaryota; kingdom Metazoa; phylum Chordata; class Chondrichthyes; order Rajiformes; family Rajidae; genus Okamejei; species Okamejei kenojei. The sequence goes on from CM069160.1 coordinate 14,544,139, forward strand.
CTTTTGCCCTGCTCCCAAGAAAACCGAATAAATAACATTAACCCTAAGCACTAAATAAACTTACGGTCGAACAGCAGGTCAACGATCAGAAGCGTCATCACGTGACGCATTATTGCTGTGAATTCTGCGCCCGAGGGAGAAACCCATTTTATACCCGCTGCTAGCCTTTAATTTCTCTTTGTTAGTCGAAGATACCGTGTCATTTCAATGTTATATTACTGTTCGAGACTTGCAGAATTATACTTCATACTGTCGCGATTAGGTATCTACCATCTAGTAAACCGAATGCAGAGCCTGAGACCGGGTTCCTCCGACTTGGGTGCTGTTGTTTCTGGAGTGTGTACGTTCTCCCCAGTGACCTGCGTGGGTTTTCTCCGAGATCTTCGGTTTCCTACACACTCCAAAAACCCTACATGTTTGCTATGTTAATTCGCTTGGTAGAGGTAAAAACTGTCCATGGTGGTGTTGGATAGTGTTAGTGTGGCGGGGATCGCTGGGTCGGCGCGGAACCATGTGGGCGAAGGCCTTTTTCGCCGTGTCGTTGGGCAGAGTGTTGATGTCCAAGAGTGTGTAAGGATACACACCAATGGTTGGCCTCTCCTGAACCTATTTGTCTCTGATAGCGTTATGTGTGTGGATCGGTGGTCGGTGGGGGGGGGGGGGGGTGGGCCGAAGGGCTGTTTCTGCGTTGTATCCTTGAAACTACTCTTTGTTTGCCAAGGCATCTTCACTCCCTCATCTCGTCCCCCCAGCTCCGACCTCAAAGGACCCAAGAAGGGCAAAGGCACCAATAGCCTTGAAACGCCAGCCATTTGCATTTCACGTCCCCTACCCTAGGGTGGCGCACACTGACATCATCTTCACAGAATCTACTTCTATCAACGCTCTGCCCAACGACACGGTGGAGCACCTTCACTGGAAGGACGAAATAGGATAGGATCAAATAACATTAGGAGTAAAAAAGAGGTGAATAAGAAAGGACTGTAGTGGTTCATAAAGTGAAGTCGTTTAGTTTTGTTTAGTGTTTAGAGATAGATCGCGGAAAACAGGCCCTTCGGGCCCACCGGATCCGCATCGACAGCGATCCCCACACATTAACGCTATCCTACACCCAATAGGACAATGGTTTACATCAAGCAATTAAACCACCAAACCTGCACTCCTTTGGAGTGTGGGAGGAAATCTGAAGATCTGGGGAGAAAACGCCGCTGTCACGGGCGGGAACTCGGTACAGGCTATACCCATGGTCGGGATCCAACCCGGGTCTCCGGCGTGGTTAAGGCAGCAACTCCATTCGTCCAAGGCAGCAAACTTCTACCGCTGCGCCACGTGGCCGGTCGAGTCGGTACTACTTTTGCAGAAAATAATTATGATATCAACAATAAACTACCAGAGAAGGTGAACCGAGGACAGAGGACTTAGGTTTATGGGAAGGGGAATGTAAAGGTGGGAAGACTTAATTGGAATTTGAGGGGTAACATTTCACACAGAGGGTGGTGGTGGGTGTATGGACCAAGCTTCCAGAGGGGTAGTGAGGCTGGGTTTCAGAAACAGTTAGACAGGTTAATGGATAGGACAGTTTGGAAGGGGACATGGGCCAAAAGCGGGCAGGTGGGACTAGTGCAGCTTGAGACACGTTGGCGGTTGTGGGCAAGTTGACCGAAATAGCCTGCTCCACGCTGTTCCCTCTATGCACCCGTGACCAATAAGTCCTGACCTTGCCAGAGCTGCCCTGCTCCAAAAACTGGAGAAATCACATTAACCCCGAAACACAATAGTCATACGTGGAACCGCAGGTCAAAGTTCAGAAGGTCTCACGTGGACGCATTATTGATGTGAATTTCTGCGCCCGAGGGAAAAACAAAAAATTGTATTCTCGCCGCTAGCTTTTTTATTTTTTCCATGTTTACGTGGAAGACCGTGCAGTTTACAATGATATATATCGGTTGAGACTGCATGAATGGGACTACTTCAATATGTTCACGGATTAGGAATCACAAATCTTGCAACCAATGCAGCGCGGGGGACCCGGGTCGATCCCGATGCGGGTGCGCCGTCTGTACGGGTGTGTACGTTCTCCCGGGTGACCTGACGTGAATTTCTCGAGAAATTCGGTTTCCCCCACATCCAATGGAGTGCTGGTTTGTAGGTAAATTGGCTTGGTAATGTAAAAAAAAAAAATTAAAATAAAAATTGTCCCTGTTGGATGGGTGTTAGTGTGCGGGGATCGCGGGCTGTCGCGCAAACGGGTGGGCGAAGGGCCTGTTTTCTCTCGCTGTACCTAAACTAAATCATGTTTAATCCTAAAGCTGACTAAGTAGTAATTAATCACGTTTGGGGTGTAGTTTAGAAACATAATAGTGATTTAATATTAAAATATATATATTATATAAAATTATAAAAAATATTAGAAAAAATAGAAATAAGAAAAAAACTAGGAAATAAATATATAAAAAATAAAAAAAAACAATTTATAATATAAAAATATAAAAAAAAAATAATTATTATAATAAACTAAAATAATTAAAAAATAATAAATATAAATAAAATAATTAACAAATAAGATACAATTATATAAAAAATAAAAATATATAAAAAAATATAAGGCGGAAACGGGCATTGGGCCCACCTCGCCGACCAGCGATCCCTGCACACAATTACACTTATCCCACACATAGAAACATGGACACGTAGGAAAATAGGGGGCAGGAAATAAGGCCATTCGGCCCTTCGAGCAGCCATCGACATTCATTGATCACACACACCAGGAATAATTTACACATACAACAGCCAATTTACCTACATACTTACACTTTGGAGTGAGGAAGGAAAAGAAGATTCGGAGAAAATTCACGCGGGCACGGGAGAACGTTGGAGTCTTTTGTCGTTAAAGGCGAAAGCTAATCAGAACTTTCCGATTTAAATAATCGGTGTGATAATCATTCCAAAACCTTTATTGACGTATCGAATGTTTAAACCACAGGTCACACTGAATTGTTGATGATGCCATAAGACCATCGTTTATCATAATATCTCTCTGTCCTTCAAATCTCTCACACAAATAGCATTGGTGATATTTCCATCGATATTTTCACGAATGGTAATTTGTTTAGTAAAATTTCTGAATGCTATGGCGCTCGTGTCTTATCAATAAAAATCTTCAGAAATAACTGTTATGATGCTCCAAAGGGTTGGAATTGATTAGGGAAAAAAACATAGAAAAATAGTAATATAGGTGCAGGAGGTCGGCATTCGGCCCTTTATACTGCATTGATACTGCATTTATAAACCCACATTTTACTGAATACTGCATGCAATCTCCCCAGTCATCCAACCTGTCCATGTCACCCCGCAGCCTCATAGCTTCCGCCTCGAGCTGACACTGCCGCCTGGCTTTGTGTCATCTGCCAGCACTTGGAAATGTTTCATTTAATTGGTCGGTGTTGCATGGAACAGCTACCGGGTTCGATCTGATACAGGTGCTGTCTGCACGGAGTTTTATGCTCCCCGAGTGACCCGCGGGGTTTTCCCGGGTGCTCCGGTTTACTCCCACCACTCCAAGTCGTTCGAGTTGTGGTTTAATTTGGCTTTGGCAAAAATGGTGTAAAATTGGGGTCTTGGTGGCGCTATGGAGGGATAGAGACCAGCCGACCGCTAGCTCACGCATAGACCGCTGCTGAAAACGGGGAGAAGATGGGACTGAACTGCTGTTATCCGCACCAAGCTGCTTCTAACAGTGAGTGGCGTCATTAACGATCGACTCTGGCGGTATTGTCTATGCAAACTACCCCCAAGGACGAAACATGCCGTTTAGCCCAGGAACCGGCGGAAGAAGAAGGCCCGACTGTAGCTCGCTCGGTTTTTAACGTCGTTCCGGAAGATGTTGTCAGGAAAAACATGGTAAAGAAAAATAGAAATGGAAGAACTTCGAAGTTTTCTATCTCTAGAAATTGTAATATAAAGATATGGAGCAACTGAAAATGTTAATGAAAAACTGAAACTTTTAAAGAAGAAATTAAAGAAGAACAATCTTTCAAAGTATAATTTAAAGAATAAATCACCTCCACATTCACAAAGTATTGAAGCTGGAAGATAACAATGAAGAAAATCTTGCTCAAACAGATTGAAGAGCTAAATGCTAAAAAAATCCAGTGTGATGGAATCCAGCTTTAACGCTAGGTTGGCTCCCATCATGAGACATTAAATCAACAAAGTACAGCAGTAACTCAATTGGAGGAAATTGCTGAGACAAGTGCTGAAACTACAAGAAAGCTTCTCCTCGAGAACAAGCGCTTATCAGACTTATTGAGTAAAATAACTGAAAAATGTATTGACCTGGAGGGACGTTAGAGACTCCATCATTTAAGAATTGTCGGCGTCCTAGAAGGAGAGGGGAGGCGAGACCTCCGTGAATTCGCTGCAGACATTAATAAAAGTCTTAAAACTGGATCAAAAATGGTTTTACCAGATCGAGTACATAGAGCATTGAGACGCTGCCCATGGGTAGACGCCCCCCCCTCCCCCCCAAGCACAACTGATAGTGAAGGTGCAATGCGACCATGTATTGGATGACATGATGAAGAAAATTTTCCGTAAGAGATAGCTCATATTTGAAGGAGACAGAATCAGCACCTTTAGACATTATCCTGTGGAGGTCTCCAGGGAGAGAGCGCTGTTTACAGGAACAAGAAGAATACTTAAGAACATAACAGATCTGAGATATGCCTGATGTATCCCGCAAAACTGAGAGTCACCTACAAGAGGAAGGAACGTCACTTCACTGACCATAAGGAGGCACTTGATTATGCCCAGAACAATGAGAGTATGACTGATGACTGAACAATATCATGAACTACCTGACGTCACCGACATCGTGACCTTGTACAGAACTAATGGAAGTTTAAATGGTGATACTTAAGGACAAATGAATAATTGATAATGATAGTTGAGCACGTTTTCTCCCATTGATATATTACATTTTATATTTTATTTTATTTTTTTGTTTGTTTATTTTTGTTAGAAGTAAGTACAGTAGTCTGGTACCTAAGTACCTAATACAGAAATACATATTTTCATTCCTTGTACAACTTCATCCTTTGGTTCAATAATAAAAGAACAATGAAGAGAGAAAATAAATAAAAAGTGTCGGAATAGATAGACAAGCGAGTAGAAACAGAAAACAAAAGAAATAAAGGACAGAGATGAGAAGTTAAAAGATTGAAAGAAAAGGAAAAAGTAAAAAAAGAGAGACTAGAGAGATCTACCTATCTCATATTTTTACCCATCCGTCACCCAGTTCTAAACCATTTAATTTCTAAGGTTATGTTATGTTTGCATCATGTGCTTGTAAAAAGTTGATCAACGGAGACCAAATCTATTAAGAATTGGTCTACTTTGCCTAGTAAAAGGAATCTCATTTCTTCAAGATGTAGCGTTTCAGCCATTGTTGAGATCCACATTTTGAAATGTTGGCGTAGGTGCGTTTTTCCAAAATTTAAGTATAAGTTTTCGCTGTTATTAGACCATAATTAAGAAAGCTTCTTGGAATATAGTTAGTTTACTTCCCTCTTCCATTGATCCAAAGATAATCAATTCGATATTGGGGTTCAATTTTGTGTTAAATAGATTTTGTAAAAATTCCAAAAAATCCATTCCAAAAATGTATACAGTTTTGTACAAAGACAAAGGAATGTGCTATAGTGGCATTTTGAGTTAGACATTTGTCGCAGATGGGGAAACATTTGAAAATATTTTATTCAGTCTTGTTTTCGAATATATAATCTATGTAAAATTTTAAATTGAATTTGGTTATGTCTTACATCTTTGAACATTTGTTTACATATAATAAACTTTAATCCCATCTATCGTTTGGAAGTTTTATCAATAACTCTTTGTTCCCAGTACTCTTCTAATTGCCTCTGTCGTTGGTGTTTCTATATTTAGAATTATATATTTATACATTTATATTTTAGTATTATTATTAATTATTATGAATTATTGATTACTACTAATCACAATTTTGTTGTCACTAATTATAATTAGTAATTATTACTAATTACCATTAATTGGATTACTTAGAATTAATTAAAATATGAACTATGTGGGATTTGATTTAGGCAATTTATTAATAAGGCTTTGGGATTTTCTTTTTATATTCGATTAAAACACTTTTTTTAGAAACACTTTTTTAGATATATATGAGATTAATATTGTATCTTGAGTATAATAACTTTTTTTATGAACGGATTATAATTAATTTTGGATCTTAAAATGTGTTTCCCCCTCGCCTACAAATTGTTGTTATTGAATTTTATTTTTTTAAGGAAAGCATGGAGCTGGTAAAAAAAAATCAAAGGCTACGGAAGTTGTTAGATGGCTAGCCACGTTAGTGTGGCTATCACTAACTACACCAATTATAGATGTAGTTTTTTATTTTATTTTGCACTACGCTAACCATCTATTCTAATCACGCTCTTTACTTTAACTACGCCTCATTAGAATTTTAAGTTTCAATGGAACTATACGTTTTAACCTAAGGTAGATATGTACGGGAGAAAGAACTACAAGATTTAAAATTCATCGATCTGATGTTCGGGTGCAATGTCGGGTTTAATATGTTGAGCCATCTGCTCTTTTATAGACCACCCTAAACATAAGATGCAAGACGTTAATATGAAAATTGGGTGTGAAGAATCACATTTTATAGTTGGAATGTTAAGGAATTAATCAACCAATCAAGAGAGGTAATGCATTAGCACATTTTAAAATCACTTAAAAACAGATATATATTCCTCCGGGAAACTCACCTTAAAAAGAAGCACAACATAGATGGAAAGCAAGATGAAATGCTAAAACGTATCATTCCTCATTCTCACATAAATCCAGAGGAGTTGTAATATTAATCCGTAAAGGGATTCATTGTAAACATACATTAACTATAACTCACATTGATGGTACATATAATTGTATTAGTAGGTGGGCTATACACAAAAAGTGATTCTTCTTAATGTTTATGGACCAATTTTTGATATTCCCTTGTTTTTCAAGAAAATCATTCAATACAATTACGAAACTGACAAAACACAAATTAATTATTGGAGGAGACTTAAAATTGTACACTAGACCCTTATTTAGACAGATCATCAAGACAAATAAAAGTAAAATCTCAATCAAGTGAATTTCTAAACTGATATATTAATACTACTAACATCAAGGACGTCTGGAAAATCGACAAACCCAATCGGACGAGAATACTCATTTTACTCACTGTACATAAAACCTATTCAAGAATAGACTATTTTTTAGTAGAGACTCCAAGTTCATCCCATTTACCTACAACTCGAAATATCATAATATTATAATCTCGGAACCATGCACCCTTAACATTTATGATTAAACTAAATGGAATGGCTGAGAAAACAGACAGAATGGAGGCTCAACCCACGAATTTTAAATGAAAAGATGTGTCAGGAATATCTTATTAAACAGATGAATTATGTTTTTTGCGACTAATGATCGCCCTGGAACGCCTGTCCCCCTTCTACTCCGGGAAACATTAAAAGCATTTGCTTCAAGGAGCATTAAATCTCCTCCCAAGCATTTCCTAATAAAGCGAATCGGGATAAGCAACAGATATTGGAAAGGGAAATAAGGCAATTAAACATAGAAAATGCGGCTTCGCCCTTCTATGATAAAACACAATAAAATTGCAGTACTGAAATATCAATTAAATAAAATATACTCAGACAAAGTTATAAAACGTTATCAGCATACTAAACATTTACATTTTGAATTTGGTGACAAACCCCAAAAACTATTAACACGTCAACTTCGAAAACTGGACGGGGAAAAAAACAATCCACAAAATTAGATCAGACACGGGAGAATTATTAACACTGCACAAGGATATCAATGAGAGATTTCTGCAATATTATCAAAACCTTTACTCAGCAAAACGACAGTACACTCGGCAGGAATAAAAGCATTCTTACCGAAATATAATCTTAAAGGTTTAGATTTGAAGGAGAGAGAATTACTAGGTTCTGAAATAACAGTAAACGATATTGAAGAGTCTATTAGATCTTTAAAATCGGCAAGGCCGCAGGCCCTTATGGTATAAGTTCTGAATTTGATTTTAAAAAATATGATATGATCTCCCCACGTTTACAAACACTGCATGAGTACACTTATACTCAACAGAAACTGCCAGAAACTTTAAATGAATCTATAATAACATTTATACCAAAACAGATAAGGACGCTGAAGACCCAGGTTCATATAGAGCAATAGCTCTCTTAAATACTGATCAGAAAACATTAACTGAAATCCTAGCACAAAGATTAAGTACAGTGATTAATAAATTAATACACCCTAAACAAAGAGGTTTTATCCCAAAACATTACTCATCTTATAATTTGAGACGATTATTCAATATTATATACTCAAAGAGAATTACTAACGTAGACTTAGCAATTATTTCGTTCGATGCCGAGAAAGCATTTGATCAGGTGGCATGGCCCTATCCATTTCGGTGGAAAAAATGTCAATTGGGCGAGAAGTTCTGCCCATGGGTAAAACTTGTATATACTAACCAAACCGCTAGAATATTAACAAACTAAATGTTTTCAACTAAATTTAACATCTAGAGGTTGTAGACAAGGATGCCCGCTATCTCAATAATTATTCACACTCGCTATTGAGCCACTAGCAGAAGGTGTTAGCGTCCATCCAGAAATACACGGGTATAATACTAAATACACTGTGAAAAAAATCTCTTTATGTGCAGATGATGTATTAATATTCATTACAAACCCAGAAATTGGTATTCCAAACCTATTAAATCTAATAACTCAATTCAGTTTGTTCTCGGGATACAGAATTAATTGGAATAAAAGCGAAATCATGCTAATAATGGAATTCAATTTACATATACTTCAACAATCCCCATTTAAAATAATTAATGGAAAACTTAAGTATCTAGGAATTTATGTAACTAAGACATATACTTCTTTATTCAAATTAAACCACCCCTTTACTGAATAAACTACACAAGAATAGGGAAAACACTCGCTGTCTCAATGTTTGGTAGAGTTAATGCTATAAAAATGATTTTTCTACCGCAATTATTGTATCTCTTTCAATCAATTCCGATAATATCTTGCAATGTTCTTTTTTTTTAAGCAGGACTCCATCGTCACTAATTTTATTTGGACATAAGAATCATAGAATAAACAAAAAAACATTTATGTAAATCAAAGACAAATGGAGGATTAGCTTTACCGAATGTTGTGTTTTATTTCTGGGGAGTTATATTAAAAATATGAACTTTTGGTTGGAAGAAATGGTCCAGCAACCTGACTGGGTAAAGATGGAAAAGGAAAACTGTTTACCCTTTGAAATTGGTTCGATTCTGTTTGCTCCCACAAAATCTAACAAAAAACCCTATAGCGAAAACCCTATAATATATAGTGGTGTACGAATATGGAGACAATTAAAAAACGACTCTTTCTTCCCATTGTAAATAATCCTTCATTTAAACCTATGTTGGATAAAGGTTTCACACAATGGGAAAAATATGGAATTAAAAAGATGGGACATCTCTAGAAGAAAAGCACCTTTCTTTCATTTCAGGCGTTGCAAAAGACTTATGGACTCCACTCAAATGACTTTTTCAGATATTTACAACTTAGAGATTATATTAAATCAAATGCACAAGACTATAGAACTAGCGATCCATGCATGTATGAATAAACATCCTAATACAGATAAATTAATATCTCATATTTATAATATCCTATTTGATAGTGAGGTACCACCGACAGAATTATATAGGCGAACATGGGAAAATGAACTAGGCCAACCAATAATGAAAGATATTTGGGCGAAAGTTTACAACATATTCATCAATGCTCGTTAAATGCCGGACATTCTTTAATACCATTTAAAGCATTACATAGATTACATTACTCCTAAACAAAGCAAAATAGAATCTTCCCATATATCTCTCCTATCTGTGATAAATGTCAGCATTTAGAGGCTAACTTAATTCATACATTCGTAAACTGTATAAAAATCAAAAATTTCTGGACGGATATTTTAGTAAATTAATCCATTCTTCTTTATCATGCTTTTTTTTCATTTCTTATTCTCTATCTATTTAAAAAAAACTAGAAGCAGAGTCAATACACAACTGATAATATTAGCAATGTATGGCTGATAGACATGACATGTTTTATTACGATATGTAGTAGCTTCTAATAAAAATATTTATTAAAAAAATAAACAAGAACAGTGCAAAAAAAATGAAGGAAAAAAAGGTGATATGTCCCTAATGTGTGTAGGATAGTGCTAGCAGCGGTGGTCGGCACGGACTCCGGGACCTGTTTCCGCGTTACTGAACTAACCTAAGAGAGCGACGCCGCCTAGTACAGCCCTCTCATTCCCAATGTTCAGTGATGGGGAACTGGTGGACGCCGAGCATTCACGGTTGCGTACACAACCTGGTGTTCCTTTCTTCTGGGATTCTTTTTCTGGTTGCTCGATGCTGGATTGTCTGTCGAAGCGTGATGTCTCAAGGCGGAGTAGACGACCGAGTCTTCATTTCCACCAACCGTCGATGATGGATTGTCCGTCGGAGCGTGATGTCTCAAGGCGGAGTACACGACCGGATCTTCATTTCCACCTGCCGCCGAAAGAGATCCGGCCCCGTCGGGGTCTTTGACCTTAGCCCCATTCCCTCCGGCACCGTGACCCGAACGGTGAATCCTTTTCGACTTTTTGATATTCAGGTCCGCATAGATTATATTTTTCGATGTGTCATTTTCCTGGAATGCAACAGAGTATTTGTTTAAATATTTGAAACCCAAACAAGATGGGAAATTGTCCAGCACCGCGTCCCTCTTCTAAAGTCCAAAGATCGTAATGGGTCCGTTGGAGGCCGCATGAGTCCGTAGGTAAGTCGTATACCAGCCGTAGGTACTCGGGGCTTCCTTCCGACTATATTTTTACTCGTGGACATTTTCTATCAGGCTGGAAAAAAACGACCCGACTCCTACGGCCTCCTACGGACCCGTTGCGAACACTCTGCGAGTTTGAATCAAGGGGAAAACTCGGGAGAATTCAAACTCGGGAGAATTCGTGCATTACCTCGTAAAGTGGAACAGGCCGTTAAGATTCTGGATTAATTTGTTGCAAGACTTTACGAGGATGTTGCCAGGACTAGAGGGAGTGAGCTACAGGGAGAGGTTGAGTAGGCTGGGTCTATGTTCCTTGGAGCGCAGGAGGATGAGGGGTGATCTTATAGATGTACAAAATCATGAGAGGAATATATCGGCTAGATGCACGAGTCTCTTGCCCAGAGTAGGGGAACCGAGGACCAGAGGACGTTTGTTCAAGGTGAAGGGGAAAAGATTTAACAGGAATCGAAGGAGTAACCTTTTCCACGCAGAGTGTGGTGGGTGTATGGAACAAACTGCCAGAGGAGGTAGTTGAGGCTGGGACTATCGCAACATTTATGAAACAGTGAGACAGGTACATGGATATGACAGGTTCGGTGGGATATGGACCAAGCGCAGGCAAGTGGGACTAGTGTAGCTGGGCCATTGTTAGCCGGTGTGGGCGAGTTGGTCCGAAGGATCTGTCTCCACACTGTATCACTCTACGGCTCTATTTGAAACCTACATTCGATTGGAAATTGTCCAGTAACCTATCCTTCTTCTAAAGTTCACAAACGTGTCAAGGGATAGGCAGGAGAAGGCAGGAACGGGGTACTGATTGCGGATGATCAGCCATTATCACATTGAATAACGGTGCTAGCTTGATTGGCGACTGCCCTTCTCCTGCACCTAATGTATATTGTCTATTGTCTATTGTCTATTTAATTCACAAAGATACACAGCATGGCAATTAACCACTGATCAAGTCAGAGGAAACATTTGAAGACTAATTGACTACGTACCTTAGCCCCATTTTCTGACCCGGTTCCTTTATCTGTAATATATTGTGAACAAGTTACATATTTCAAGCACCGAAACAAAAAACTACCAATACTAATATTCGATTTCATTCAATAGAGGATGTTGCCTATGAGAATATAATTAGTTCATTAACATAACCTTACTCTTCATTAACATAACCTTGCTCCTACAAAATTATATTTTCTCTGTATAATAGTTTTTTTTTTAATATAGAGTCATACAGCACCGAAATAAGCAGCCCCCAACTTTCCCATGTCGAGCAAGGTGCGCCATTTACGCCGGTCCCTTCTCACGGGAGTTCCCCCCGCCACAGGTACCATGTAATCCCGTGCTACCTGCTCCATGGTCGGATAGTCAGCGACTAAACCGTGTTCCCCACCTGGTTTGCCAGATGAGAAGGGGGCTGTGGACCCCCAGCAGGACCGCAAACAAGACCTGTCAAAGTGCGGATGACTTTCTAGCGAGCCAACGGCCATCCACACTTCAGTAGAAGTTGCGATCACGGTTGTACCTGGCATTGTAAGGAACGATGATAAAGAACACACACACACACCAAAATCCCGTACTTGCTGCGGCGGAGGTCCGCGGGAACTGGCGGACAGAGATGTGTGGTGCGTCCGTCACCGTTCCCGTTGGAAACCAGCACCACTGCGTCGCTAATGTTTTCAACAATTATGAATCTCACGTTTGGGCGCATGTCTCTAAACATTTCATCGGCAAACCAACCCTTCTACTTCCTTAGAAGGCTTAGGAAATTTGGCGCGTCCCCTACAACCCCCACCAAGTTATACAGATGCACAATAGAAAGCATTTTAATCGGGATTGATAACAGCTTGGTTTGGGAACAGCTCCATCCAAGACCGCAAGGAATTGCATTGACTTGTGGACGCAGCCCAGGCTATCACAGGAACCAAGCTCCTTCCTATTGACTCAATTTATGCCTCACGCTGCCTCGGCAAGGCCAGCAGCATAATCAAGGTCCACTCACACCCTGGCCCCAAGCAAGAATTTCATTATCCTATCTGGGGCACATGACAATAAACTCTCTTGACTTGACTTGAGGGAGATACAGAGATAAGAAAGTGTAAGGAATGAGAACGAGACATCAAAGGGGGTGGAGATCAAGGGAAAGGGTACTGCTTCTCCTTCTCGTTCTCACTCCTTACATTTTCTTATCTCTGTGCCTCCCTGTCCCAAGACTCTCAGTCTAATGAAGGGTCTCGACCCGAAACGTCACACATTCATTCTCTCCAGAGATGCTGCCTGTCCCGCTGAGTGCTCCAGCATTTTGTGTCTGAACCGCTATCTGCAGTTCCTTCCAACACATTGAGATAATAAATTTGTGTTTGCTGCAAAGTTAATAATCCCCTGTGTCACGTTTCTTCTCTCCCTCCACATTCGGAACTTGTTCCCCGTATTCCCTCGACAGAAGATTCCTCGAGTACTTTTAGGGTCCAATACGTAGGCGAAGATCTTACTACTATTTTATATGCACACACAATATTTTTTCCCGCTTCTGATTAGCGCAAAATTTACTCCAAAATCTGTGCAATTCGTTCAGTTTTCTTGTTGTTGAAGAAAACATAAAATGCTGGAGTTACAGAGCATCAGGCAGCATCTCTGGAGCGCCGGAGACCCGGGTTCGAACCCGACTACGGATGATGTCTGTACGAGGTTTGTACGTTCTCCCCATGACCCGCGTGGGATTTCTCCGAGATCTTCGGTTTCCTCCCGCACTCCAAACATCTACAGGTTTGTATGCCCGTTGTCTAAGAAAGAACTATCGAAGGTAGATAAAAAAAAATGCTGGAGAAACTCAGTGGGCGAGGCAGCATTTATGGTTAAGGGGTTGGACAGGCTAGATGCAGGAAGATTGTTGCAGATGTTGGGGGAGTCCAGAACAAGGGGTCATAGTTTAAGCAAGGGTCGAGTCTATTAGGAGCGAGATGAGAAAATCATTTTTCACACAGAGAGTGGTGAATCTGTGGCATTATCTGCCACAGAAGGTAGTTGAGGCCAGTTCATTGGCTATATTTAAGAGGGAGTTGGATGTGGCCCTTGTGGCTGAAGGGATCAGGGGGTATGGAGAGAAGGCAGGTACAGGATACTGAGTTGGATGATCAGCCATGATCATATTGAATGGCGGTGCAGGATCGAAGGGCCGAATGGCATACACCTGCACATAGTTTCCATGTCTATGTTCTATGGTGAGAAGGAATAGGCGACGTTTCAGGGTCGACACCCTTCTTCAGACTGATGTGGAGGGAGGGGGGGGGCGGGAAAAAGCAAGGAAGTAGGTGGAGACAGTAGAGCGTGGCAGAACTGGAGAGGGGAAAGTGGGAGAAAGCAAAGGCTATCTTAAATTAGATAAATCAATGTTTGTACCGCTGTGGTGTGAACTACCCAAACGAAATGTGGTGTGCTGTTCCTCCAATTTGCACTGGGCCTCACTCTGGCAATGGAGAAGGCCCAGGACAGAAAGGTCAGATTGGGAATGGGAGGGGGAATTGAAGTGCTGAGCAACCGGGCGATCAGGTTGGTTAACACTGACTGAGGGGAGGTGGTCAGCAAAGCGATCGCCGAGCCTGCACTGTGTCTCGCTGATGTAGAGAAGTTGACACTTAGAACAGCGGATGCAGTAGATGAGGTTGGAGGAGGTGCAGGTTAATTGGTTTGGTATAACTGGAAAATTGTCCCTCGTGTGCGTAGGTTATTGTTGATGTGCGGAGATCGCTGGTCGGTGCGAAGTCGCTGGGCCGAAGGGCCTGTTTCCGCGCTATAACTCTAAAATAAACAAAACTAACACATGGACAAGATCTTTAGAGCCCAGGAGACCTAATCCTCCGAGGATTTCCTTCTGAATTTTAGCTTACGTTCGCCTACTAAGGAAAGAGGAAATTGCTTCCATACCACACTGGTGAGAAAGGCAAGGCAGCGCCTTTAACACCTCAGGCAGCCGAGGAAATTCAGAGTCTGTATGAGGATCCTTCAGTGCTTCTACTCTGGGGCTGTAGAAAGCATCTTGTCCGGTAACATCTCAATCTGGTTTGGGAACGGCTCTGCCCAGGACAGGAAGGCTCTGCAGAGAGTACTGCGTTCGGCTGAACGCACTATGGGGACTACACTCGCCCCCCCTGCAGGGCCTATACACCAGGAGGTGCAGATCCAGAGCCACAACATAATGAGGGACCCCTACCACCCCGGGAACGGACTGTTCCAGCTGCTGCGGCCAGGCAAGCGCCTCTGCTGTCACCCTGTGAAAACGGGGAGGATGAGAGGGAGTTCCTTCCCACAGGCCATCAGGACTGTCAACTCCGATCTCCCCGGGGACTAATTTACTAATTTACTGTTGTGTTGTGTCTTTTAAAAAAAGTCCCCGGAAATGTAAATACTGGTTCTGTTCAGTTGTTCTGGCGTTTTGCACAATCCGCAGGCATTGCCACTTTCATTTCACTGCACATCTTCTTGTATGTTACAAATAAACTTGACTTGATTTGACTTGACTTGATGTCATTACCTGGAGATCGACCGCGGCGTCGCAGGTAAATGATGAGAATCGGTACCATCCCGAGCAACGCTACGCCCAAGAGTGCAAATACAAGCGGAAAGATATAATTTCGATTAGAATCCTTGCCGCCCCGATCAGACCCTGTTGAGAAATAAAAGTACAGTGAAAGACACAGCAACCTGTGATGTGCAGGCCAAGCCAATTTATATATTTTTAGGTCGGAGATTGATAGATTCATAATTAGTACGGGTGCCGGGTGTAATGGAGAGAAGGCATTAGTGTTTTTTTTTAGTTCAGATGCAGCGCGGAAACAGGCCCTTCGGCCCACCGAATCCGTACCGACCAGCGATCCCCACACACTGACACCATCCGACGCACACTAGGGACAATTTACTTTTATACCAAGCCAATTAACCTACACTCCTGTACGTATCTGGAGTGTTACGCCCCAGCGGGATGAATATTGACTTCTCTAATTCCCAATCACTCTTGCATCCCCGCTCTCTCCGTCGCTCCCCACCCTAGTTCTCCCACGTTTCACTGCCCCCCTTGATTAATTTTACGGATTGCATGCCTCCTTGTCACCTTTCCGTCAGCCAACATCTTCGTCCTGGTCATCGTCTGTATTGATCTGTCGCAGGAGTAAAATATTTGGCCCTTCAAGCCAGCGCCGCCATTCAATGTGACCATGGCTGATCATCCCTAATCAGTACCCCGTTCCGGCCTTCTCCCCATATCCCTTGACTCCGCTATCTTTAAGAGCCCTATCTAGCTCTCTCTTGAAAGTAACCAGAGAACCGACCTCCACCGCCCTCTGAGGCAGAGAATTTCACAGATTCACAACTCTCTGTGAGAAAAAGTGTTTCCTCGTCTCAGTTCAAATAGCTTACCCCTTTACCGTAAACTGTGTGGCCCTTGGTTCTGGACTCCCCCAACGTCGGGAACATGCTTCCTGCCTCTAGCGTGTCCAAACCATTAATAATCTTATATGTTTCAATAAGATCCCCTCTCATTCGTCGAAACTCCAAAGTGTACACGCCCAGCCGCTCCATTCTCAGCAAATGACAGTCCCGCCATCCCGAGAATTGACCTGGTGAACCTACGCGGCACTTCCTCAGTAGCAAGAACATCCTTCCTCAAATTACGGGACCAAAACTGCACACAATACTCCAGGTGTGGTCTCACTAGCGTCTGCCATATTCCTCCCTCCTGACTCTCAGTCTGAAGAAAGGTCCCAAGACATCACCCGTTCCTTCTCTCCAGATATGCTGCCTGACCCGCGGAGTTGCTCCAGCATTTTGTGTCCATCCAAAGGTAAGCGGAGATAGACACAAAACGGTTCTTCAGACAGAGTCAGGGGAGAGGGAGACAAGAGATATGAGAGGGTGCAAAGAGCATGTGAGGTGTCAAAACGACAGATCAAAGCAGACGATTATCAAGATGATGAATGGGTCTCCACCCGGAACGTCACCCATTCCTTCTACCCAGAGAGGCTGCCTGTCCCGCTGAGTTGCTCCAGCATCTGGAGTTCCTCACATTTTCCCATTGCCGCCCCTTTCTGCTTCACTCCGCAACTCCCCGGTGAACTCATCCCTTCCCACCCAAACGACCCCCTCCGCAGGTACCTTCCCCTGCAACCGCAGAAGATGCAACACCTGTCGCTATACCTCCTCCCTCGACTCTCTCCAGGAACCCCGACAGTCCTTTCAGGTGAGGCAGAAGTTCACTTGCACCTGCTCCAAGCTCATCTACTGCATCCGTTGTTCCAGATGTGGACTCTAAAACATTGGCGAGACCAAACGCAATGACCTACCTGATCTCCCGGTTGCTCAATACTTTAATTATTCTTCATATTCCAACGTCGCACCAGCTTCTCGTTTTCACCCAACAAACAGCTATCAATGGCCTGTTTCCTTTATCATGGTAACTTTTTTGCACATCTTGCATTAATTATATATTTACATCATCGCCTATATCTCTCGTCTCCCTTATCCCTAACCAGTCTGAAGAAGGGTCTCGACCCGAAACGTCACACATTCCTTCTCTCCAGAGATACTGCCTGTCCCGCTGAGTTACTCAATGTTTTAGTGTCTATCTGCAGTTCCTTCCTGCACACAAAGGCAAGTTCAGTCGGATTATGAATGTTTTTTAAGAACAGTTAACGATAATCAGTAAAGGTACAGCAAACTTACGTGTGACTCTGACTTCTGTGCCGTGACCATGATATATTCCCCCTGTGAATGCAGTCACTCGGCAGTAATACATTCCTGTCTCGTTTATGTTGAGGTCAGTGATTTCGATGGATTCTTTTAGAATTCCCGGTGAGCTATTTTTCAGAACGCGGCCATAATAGTCGCCGCTCGTGTTGGAAACGGTACGAGTTTCCACGTCTTTGTACCAACTAATGGCCCCAAGTGAACTGATTGCCTTGCCAACAACTTCACAGTTTAGCCGCACAATCCCGCCTTCAGCAACTGCAATCTGCTTTGGTGATTGTATGATCGATTCATCGGATCCAACAGCACCTGAAACCAGAAATAATCTTATTGTTTCGGCGCTGGCCTTTCGGCCCATCCAGTTAATGCCATCCATTACACATATTGACACAATCCCATTTACTCGCGATTCATGGCCTTTCTAGTCTCAGCATTGCAAGTGCTTGGCGAGACGTGTCTTAAACGTCGCGATTACCCCCCCCCCCCCCTCTCTCTCTCGCTCTCTCGCTCTCTCTCTCTCTCTCTCTCTCTCTCTCTCTCTCTCTCTCTCTCTCTCTCTCTCTCTCTCTCTCTCTCTCTCTCTCCCTCTCCCTCCCTCTCTCCCTCTCTCTCTCTCTCCCTCCTCTCCTCTCTCTCTCTCTCTCTCTCTCTCTCTCTCTCTCTCTCTCTCCATCCCTACCATCACATGTCCCCCAGTCTCTCTCTCCATCTCCCCCCTCTCCCCTCCGCACCATCACCACACTCTCTACCACACACTCCCTATCCCTCCTTCTCTCTCTCCATATCCCTTCCCCTTCAACCCCCCCTTTGAACTTCTCTGTGCATGTCTGTGCGCCAGTGTGCGTGTGTACGGGTGTGTTTGTGTGTGTACGTGTGTACGTTAGTTTGTGAGTGTGTGTGTGTGTGTGTGCGCGCGTGTGCGTGTGTGTGCGTGTGCGTGTGTGTGTGTGGTTTGTGTGTGTGTGTACTTGTGTGTGCGTGTGTGTTTACGCGCGTGTGTGTGTACCTGTGTGTGTCTGTGTGTGTGTCTGTGTGTACGTGTGTGTGGTGTGTGTACTTGTGTGTGTCTGTGTGGTGTGTGTGTGCGTGCGTGCGTGTGTGTGTGTGATGTGTGTGTGTGGTGTGTGTGTGTGTACACCTGTGTGTGTGTGTGTGTGTGTGTGTATGTGTGTGTGTGTGTGTGTGTGTGTGTGTGTGTATGTACGTGTGTGTGGTGTGTGTGGGCCTGTGTGTATGTGTGGTCTGGTATGTGCGTGTGTGTGTGTACACGTGTGTGTGTGTGTGCGTGAGTGTGCGTGTGTGTGTATGTATGTACGTGTGTGTACCTGTGTGTGTGTGTGTGTGTGGTGTGTGTGTGTGTGTGTGAGTATGTGTGCGTGTGTGTGTGCCTGTGTGTGTGTGCGCGCGTGTAAACCTACCAGAAAATAGCAAAAAGGACCAACCAACCACAGTCCACTGCATCATTGAACGGCTACCTGCAGGCGGAAACAAACGCACAAAAATAGGTCAGGCAGTATCTGCGAAAGACATGGGAAATCCGTCTGAAGAGAGATCCAGACCCGAGCCGTCCCCTATCCATGTTCTTCAGAGATGCTTCCTGGCTCGCTGATCTACTCCAGCACTTTCTGATATGCATGCACCAGCCTCTGCAGTTCATTGTTCCCATCTCCAGAGGCGCAGCCGCTGCCTGACCTGCTGAGTTACTCCAGCACTTTATGTTATTAAGTGCGAAAACCAGCATTGCAGTTACCAGTTCCCACCTCCAGAGGCGCTGCATAACCTGTTGAGTTACTCTAGCACTATATGTCCTCTTGTGCTTCAACCAGCATTGCAGGTCCTCGTTCCCACCTCCAGAGGCGCTGCCTGACCTGCTGAGTTGCTCCATTCACTTTATGTCCTCTTGTGCATTCATTAGCCACCACCTGCGGTTCATTGTTTTGACCTCCAGAGATGCTTCCTGACCCGTTTATTTCCTCCAACAATATTGTGTGTGTGTGTGGGGGGGGGGGGGGGGTAATGTCTTGATGCAGCATTGTGAAATCCCTTCAGGATTAAGCTAGACCGCTTTAGCTGCATTATCTGCCTCAAAGACGACATATCCTTTTAACTCTTTGCGTGCAAATAATACACTTCGTGGCAGATATAAAAGTTTAGTGCAGTGTCAATGTACCGAGGTACAAAGGTCTGAAGAAGGGTCTTAACCCGAAACGTCACCAATTCCTTCTCTCCAGAGATGCTACCTATCCTGCTGAGTTGGACAGAGCCCCGAAAGATAGCGGAGTCAGGGGTTATGGTGAGAAGGCAGGAACGGGGTACTGATTATGGATGATCAGCCATGATCACAGTGAAGGGCGGATGCTGGCTCGAAGGGCCGAATGGCCTCCTGCACCAATTGTCTATTGCCTATTGCCTGTTGAGGCACTCCAGATGTTTGTGTCTATCCAAGGTACAGTGAAAAACCTTTGTTGCGTGCGAACCAATCAGCAGAAAGACAAAGAGGTGATTACAATTGAGCCATTTACAGTGTGGAGATAAATGATATCACCATAACGTTTAGAGCAAGGTAAAGCCAGTAAAGTATAGTCCAAGGGTCACCAATGTGGTAGATAGTAGTTCAGGGCTGCTCTCTAGTTGTGGTAGAATGAGTCAGGTGTCTGATAACAGCTGGGAAGAAACTGACCCTAAATCTGGAGGTGTGCGTTTTCACACTTCTACATCTTTTGCCCGATGGGAGAGGGGAGAAGAAGAGGTAGTGGCCACGGTGTGACTGCTCCTTGATTGTGCTGCTGGTCTTGCCGAGGCAGAGTGAGGCATAAATTGAGTCAATGGATGGGAGGTTGGATTGTGTGATGGTCTGGCCTGCGTTCCCAATTTACCGCAGTTTATTGCGGTTTTGGATGCAGCTGATCCCAAACCAAATTGCGATGCATCCTGGTAAAATGCGTTCTATGATGCATCTGTAGAAGTTGGTGGGAGTTATAGGAGACATGTCACATTTCTTAAACCTTCGAAGGAAGTAGAGGGGGTGGAGTGCATTCTTGATCGTTGCTTCAATATGGGTGGTCCAGGAGAAGTAATGTGTGTCTTTGACCTCTTGGAATTTGAACTTTTCAACCATTCCTACTTTGTCCCAAGATACAATAGAAAATACGTGCAGGAGCCATTCAGCCCTTCGAGCCAGCACCGCCATTCAATGTGATCATGGCTGATCATCCACAATCAGTACCCCATTCCTGCCTTCTCCCCATATCCCCTGACTCCGTTCTCTTCAAGAGCCCTCTCTAGCTCTCACTTGAAAGTTTCCAGAGAACCGGCCTCTGAGGCAGTCAATCCACAGACTCACAATTGTCTGTGTGAGAAAGTGTTTGCTCATCTCCGTTCTAAATGGCTTACCCCTTATTCTTAAACTGTGGCCCCTGGTTCTGGACTGCCCCAACATCGGGGAACATGGTACCTGCCTCCAGCGTGTCCAAACTCTTAATAATATTTTATGTTTCATTAAAATTCCCTCTCATCCTTCTAAATTCCAGAGTGTACAAGCCCAGTTGTTCCATTCTCTCAGCATATGACAGTCCCGCCATCCCGGGAATTAACCCTGTGAACCTAGGCTGCACTCCCTCAATAGCAAGAATGTCCTTCCTCAAATTTGGAGACCAAAACTGCACACACAACTCCAGGTGTGGTCTCACTAGGGCCCAGTACAACTGCAGAATGACCTATTTTCTCATATACTCAATCCTCTTGTTATGAAAGCCAATGTGCCATTCGCTTTCTTCACTGTCTGCTGCTTACTTTCATTGACTAATGAACAAGGACCCCCCAGATCCCGTTGTACTTCCCCTTTAAGGTAATAATCTGTATTCCTGTTTTTGTTTCCAACTTCACAATTATCCACATTAAACTGCACCTGCCATGCATCTTACCACTCACTTAACCTGTCCAAGTCAACCTGTATTCTCATAGCATCTTCTTCACAGTCCACACTGCCAACCAGCTTTGTGTCATCTGTAAATTTGCTAATGTTACTTTGAATCCCTTCATCTAGATATTAACTGTATTTTGTAAATAACTGTGGCCCCAGCACCGAGTATTGCCGTACCCCACTAGACACTGCCTGCCATTCTGAAAGGGACCCGTTAATCCCTACTCTTTGTCTCCTGTCTGCCAACTAATTTTCTATCCATGTCAGCACTACCTCCAATATCATGTGCCCTAATTTTGCCCACTAATCTCCTATCTGGTACCTTATCAAATACCTTCTGAAAGTCCAGGTACACTACATCCACTGGCTCTCCCTTGTCCATTTTCCTAGGTACATCCTCAAAAAATTCCAGATGATTAGCCAAGAATGATTTCCCCTTCGTAAATCCAAGCTGACTCGGTCCGATTCTGTTACTGCTATCCAAAAGAGTCGCTGTCATATATTTTATAATTGATTCCAGCATCTTCCCCACCACCGATGTCAGGCGAACTGGTCCATAATTCCCTGTTTTCTCTGTCCCGCTTTTCTTGAAAAGTGGGATACCATTAGCTATCCTCCAGTCTACGGAAACTGATCCTGAATCTGTCGAACATTGGAAAATGAGCACCGATGCGTCCACGATTTCTAAAGACACTTCTTTTAGTACCCTGGGATGCAGACCATCGGGCCCTGGGGATTTATCAGCATTCAAGCAGGACTTCAAGCAAGAGGAAGCAAGCGAAAGATATTCATATCTTTACTCATGAAATTTAAAAAGAATCATCAAGATTGCTCACAGCTATTTTCATTTCCTTACAAGCAGGCAACTAAACTTCCCAAATGTGGTCATTACATTCTCAGAGAAGACGTGTGTGATTAGTAACGACGTGTGGAAATCTATTTTGAGCAGACAGCATCTGAAGCCTGGTTAACGCCAAGTTGTTTAGTTCCTCTGGACTTACCGCGCTTCTGCATTCACATGGTTCACAAATGTGCCCACCTGCTTCATATCTCGCGGAGTTGGGGGCTTAAAGTACGCACCCTCCACTCTCTAAATTGAACACACGTTTTGCGGGGGAATGCAACATGGGGGGATATGCAGGCAGGTGGGACTGGTGTAGATGGAACATGTTGGTCGGTGTGGACAAGTTGGGCCCAAGGACCTGATCCCATTCCGCTTGCATCCATGACTCTGTTAAAAGCGAAAGATGTAACGCGACAAATACATAACAAGCTGGATTAACTCAGCGGGACAGACAGCATCTCTGGAACGAAGGAATGGGTGACGCTTCGGGTCGAGACCCTTCTTCAGACTGAGAGTCTGGGGAAAGGGAAACGTGAGAATGCAAAAAGTTAGAAATTATAAACGGAAACAGTCAATAGACAATAGACAGTAGACAACGGGTACAGGAGTAGGCCATTCGGCCACTCGAACCAGCACCGCCATTCAATGTGATCATGACTTATCATCCACAATCAGTACCCCGTTCCTGCCTTCTCCCCATATCCCCTGACTCCGCTATCGTTAAGAGTTGTTTTTCTCCATACACAATCTTCAATTGTCTCCCACGCTCCTCGATACATAAACAAGAGAAGTTAAATATCAATAACGTGTAACAGTCTCTTCCCCTCCACCCTCTCTTTCACTCCCTCCCCCCTCTCCCCCTCTCCTCCCCCCTCTCTCTCACCCTCTCTCTCACCATTCTCACTAACGGTCTCCCCCCTTTCCTCCCTCTCCTCTACTCTCTACCCCCCCCCCCCCGCTGCCCTTCTCTGGCGCCACCTCTACCCACACCACCCCCCCCCCCCCTTCCTCCTCTCCCTACCCCTCCTCCCTCCATTCCATCCATGAACCCCCTCCAAGGTAACTCATTCACCAACACTCAGTCTTCTACCGTGTTAGATTGTTGGTCACGGTGGCGCAGCGGCAGTGTTGACGATTTACCACGCTTACATCGCCTGAGTGCCGGGTTCGATCCAGACCACGGGTGCTGTCTGCCCGAAGGGTCTGTTTTCGCACTGTAGTTCTAAACTAATCTAAACTGCTTGGACCCACCAACATAAACACACACTATTCACAACGCCCTACCGAGGGCAACTCGATATTCCGGTACTTACACCCACTCAATTGTCGCGCAATTGCAGCGTTGAATCTAAACCAGCCCTTGGACTTCTTACAGGGGGTGAAGCACCGAGCTACGAATACAGAGAAGCCTTGTCAACATCCAGTCTTAGCTGCACCTGGTACACTTCTAGCTTCCGTAAACGAAGTTGGTGACGCGGGAAAATTCCGTGGGGTTGCCATGTCTTGGGTTTCTCCAGCTAAAACTGACCAGGAAGGCTGGCTCCGTCCGGGGGGGGGGGGGGGGGGGGGGGTGGGGGGGGGGGGGGGGGGGGAGCTGGATTCATGGGAGGTGGCCTTCGAGGGCAGGCAACAGACTGGCTCCACCAAGATGCAGAACAGAACGTCACAGGAGATCCTTCTTCTCTGTGGCTATCAAACTCTTCCCCTTCTGTCGTGGGGTAGATTGAGACTGAGACTGAGACTGACCGTCAGGTTCGATCCTGACCTCGGGTGCAGTGAGTGTGGAGTTTGCACGCATTCACTGCGACCGCGTGGATTTCCTTCCACATCCCTAGGACGTGCGGGTTTTGAGGATCTAATTAGCCCTCGATAAATCGCCCCCAGTGGGTCGGGAGCGGATGCGTGGGAAAACACAGAACTAATGTGAACGGCTGATGGATGGCGTGGATCCGAAGGGCCTGTTTCCACGTTGTAGTTCTAAACGGAACAAAATCAACCCAAACTGAAGTAAACCAAACTAAAAAAAGATTTAACAGTAACCTGAGGGGTAACATGTTCACACAGAGTGTGGTGGGTGCATGGAACTAGCTGCCAGATTAGGTATTTGAGACAGGGACTATCGCAACTTTTAAGATGCAATTAGACAGGTTCATGGATAGGACAGGTGTGGAGTGATATGGGGCAAACGTAGGCAGGTGGGACTAGTGTAGATGGTAGACACAAAATGCTGGAGTAACTCAGCAGGACAGGCAGCATCTCTGGAGAGAAGGAATGGGCGACGGTTCGGGTTGAGACCCCTTCTTCGGAATGATGTCAGTGGAGGGGGCGGGACAAAGATAGAATGTAGGAGTGAGCGAGGGTGTTGCTGAACTGTCGTCGGAGAGAGGAGGAGAACTTCTTCAAAGTAGACA
Source organism: Okamejei kenojei (assembly GCA_035221665.1). Taxonomy (NCBI): domain Eukaryota; kingdom Metazoa; phylum Chordata; class Chondrichthyes; order Rajiformes; family Rajidae; genus Okamejei; species Okamejei kenojei. The sequence continues at coordinate 14,569,015 of CM069160.1, forward strand.
CGCCTGGAGGAGATTTAGCAGTGGAGTGGACAAAATATGCAAGAAAGAACTGCAGACGCTGGTTTAAATGGAAGGTAGACACAAAATGCTGGAGTAACTCAGCGGGACTGGCAGCATCTCTGGAGAGAAGGAATGGACGAAGTTTCGGGTCGAGACCCTTCTTCAGACTGATGTCAGGGGAGGGGGCGGGATAAAGATAGAATGTAGTGTACGGGATATATTGGTCGGTACGACAAGTTGGGCCGAAGGGCCTGCTTCCACACTGCATCACTCTAAGCCTCTTTGACTCTAAACCGCTTTCGGTTTCTCTGACTAAAATATACAACATCTTGGGAAAGCAATGGAACACTCTCTATCTGAACAGATGATGGGAATCGCTGCCTCAGCTGGTACACGTGTCAATCCCTGGATAAGAAACTCTCTCCTTTGATGAGGACAGTACCAAATGCGGCCTTTTGCAGAAATGGAGCAGTTTATGAAATGCAGTAACCTATTTCAGTGGGTCTTTAGACATTAGAGCTTCAGAGATACTGCACGGAAACAGTCCCTTCGGCCCACCGAGTCCGCGCCGACCAATAATCACCCCATCCATTACTTATATCCTACAGGTAGACACAAAATGCTGGAGAAATTCAGCGAGTGAGGAGGCATCTCTGGTGAGAAGGAATGGGCGACGTTTCGGGTCGAGACCCTTCTTCAGACTGAAAAAAAGTCGCCCATTCCATCTCTCCAGAGATGATGCCTCACCCGCTGAGTTACTCCAGCATTTTGTGCCTACGTTCGATTTTACCGGCATTTGCTTTTCTTTCTGATACATTTCCATCCTACACACTGCGGGCAGTTTACAATTTATACCGATGGATGTAGGTATTTGGAGTGTGGAAGCAAACTGGAGCTCCAGGAGAAAATCCACGCGGTCTCCAGGATAACGTAAAAACTCCGTAAAGACAGCGCCTGTAGTCAGAATGGAAGCCAAGCCACCTGCCCCTGTAAGGCAGCAACTCTACCTGATGAGCCGCTGTGCCACCCTCAACGAGTACGTTTCTAGTAACCTTAACCTACCTGACCTCCCGGTGGCTCAGCACTTCAACTCCCCCTCCCATTCCCATTCTGCCCTTTCTGTCCAGAGCCTCCTCCATTGTCAGAGTGAGGCCCAGTGCAAAGTGGAGTAACAGCACCTCACATTTTGCATGGGTACCTGCACCGGTTAGGGTGCGAAAGTTAACTTGCTAACTTCCGATAGCCCTTGCTCTTTCTATCCATCACCTCCCCTTCCCAGTTCTCCCATTGGTCTTACTGTCTCGCCTACATTGTATCTTTGTCCAGCCCGCGTCCCTGCCATCAGTCTTGCGAAGGGTCCAGACCCGAAACGGGTGAGGCTGCATCTCTGGAGAGAAGGAATGGGCGACGTTTCCGGTGAGATCCTTATCATGTCTGTATACACTATAAATGGCTCGATTGCAATGGAGATGTGTTTGTCTGCCCACTGGTTAGCACGCAACAAAAGCTTTTCACTCCACCTCGGTACGCGGGACAATAAACTAAACTGATAACTGAAATCCTGCTATTTGATCCATGACCATGCATTTCTTGGAAAGGGGTTTGGTGAGGAACGTGAGTGCTATGCGTTGAAATTGCAAAACCTTTGTACTGTCGTCAGCAGCAAAACCCCCGAAATGTTTCACAATGCAGAGAATTTCCACAAGTTAAGTGTTTCTGCTATTTCAGTGTTTGCACAACGCGATTGAGACATGACTCACTGGTGCTTGAGATCCACTTGAATCCTAGTGTACAAATTTACATGCAGAAAAAAAACGGCCTTGTGGAAAAACAGTCGGGGATAACGAAAAACCGTTTCCATGTAACCTCCCTGCAGTAATCGGTGATTATTGTTTCTGAAGAACACAGACTGTCGATTTTGCTGTCGGTAGCTATTGAAATTTACAAGCAATCTCTTGTGCAATAATACTCGATTTAACAATGCAATATTAGTATTTTAGCTTGCAGTTATACAGATGTAGATATATATATTTTTGCTATGAAAAAAATCATTATTTTGGAAAATAGTCTGACGGTTAAGCGTTAAGTTCAGAAACACTCGAGCCCAAACCCTCGTTTCCAATTGACAAAATCGCGAGGTTGCTTCAAGAAGCAGATGTCGAGTTACAACAGAACCACCTGTATATATTGTAGAAACAAGGAACTGCAAATGTAGGTTTACAAAAAAAGACACAAAGCCTGAATAAGTGTTTTGACCAGAAACGCCACCTATTCAGATATTCAATTATTTTTAGTTTGGTTCAATTTCGTTGTGTTTAGAGAACAGCCCTTCGGCCCACCGAGTCCGCTCCGACCAGCGATCCCCGCACATTAACACCACACTACACATACGAGGGAACATTTACATATATACTGAGCCAATTAACCTACAAACCTGTATGTCTTTGGAGTGTGGGATGAAGCCGCAGATCTCGGAGCCATCCCACGCAGGTCCCGAGGAGAACGAACAAACTCCATATAGACAGTGTCCCGTAGTCGGGATCGAACCTGCTTTTCTGCCGCTGGAAGTGCTGTAAGGCAGCAACTCTTCCGCTGCCCCACCTTGCCGCCCTAATTATACTTTATTCTCTCATGTACCTTGGTGCTGTGAAATGCTTTGTTCTGCATACAATCCGGTAGTGAACATGTTTTCCAGCGTTACTGCTGGTATTCGGGTGTTCCAGCACGCTGTGACCTTTTACTTGTATATATTTATTGGTTTAGATTCAAACAATATTTCAGATTGTTTGTTAACACATTGCGGAGATTGGAAATGTTTTAACTGAGATCGGGTTGCAGTCAGCGCCAAGGAGATGAGCTATAGGATTCTACAAGACCAATATCTGAGGAAGGAAGTGCTGGCTCTGGAGAGGGTCCAGAGGAGGTTAACAAGAATGATCCCATGAATGAGTGGTTTAACATATGATGAGCGTTTGACGGCACTGGGCCTGTACCAGCAGGAGTTTAGAAGGATGAGAGGGAACCACATTAAATCTTACTGACTAGTGAAAGGCTTGGATAGAGTGGATGTGGAGAGGATAATTTTACTAAGGGGAGAGTCTAGGACTCGAGGTCACAGCCTCAGAATTAAAGGACGTTCTTTTTGAAATGAGATGGGGAGGAATTTATTGAGTCAGAGGGCGGTGAATCTGTGGAATTCGTAGCCGCAGAAGGTTGTGGAGGCCAAATCAGTGGATATTTGTAATGCAAAGATAGATAGATTATTGATAAGTACAGGTGTTAGAGGAATAGTTTTCTAAACCAGCATGTAAAGGAACCAACGAGAGAGCAGGCTATTCTAGAATGGGTATTGAGTAATGAGGAAGGGTTAGTAAGCCGTCTTGTTGCGCGTGGCCCCTTGGGCAAGAGTGACCATAATATGGTTCATTAGGATGAAGAGTGACATAATTAAGTCAGAAACAAGGGGTATGAACTTAAACAAATGTAACTTTGAAGGTATGAGACGTGAATTGGTCAATACACACTGGCAAGTGATTCTTAAAGGGTTGGCAGTGGATGTGCAGTGGAAGGTATTTAAAGACTGCACGGATGAACTACAACAATTGTTCATCCCAGTTTGGCAAAATAATAAATCAGGGAAGGTAGTGCATCCATGGATAACAAGGGAAATCAGGGAAAGTATAAAAACAAAAGATGAAGCATACTAATTAGCCAGCCTACCAGAGGACTGGGAGAAATTCAGCATAGGAGGACAAAGGGCTTAATTAGGAAAGGGAAAATAGATGATGAAAGAAAACTGGCAGGGAACATAAAAACTGACTGCAAAAGTGTTTATAGATATGTGAAGAGAAAGAGATTAGTTAAAACTAATGTAGGTCCCTTGCAGTCAGAGACAGGTGAATTGATCATGGGGAACAAGGACATGGCAAACCAGGTTAGCCGGGCAGTGGTGTTGGTAAATTGAACGGATTAAAGGCCGATAAATCCCCAGGGCCAGATAGTCTGAATCCCAAAGTACTCAATGAAGTAGCCAAAGAAATTGTGGATGCATTAGTGATTATTTTACAAAACTCCTTAGATTCCGAAGTAGTTCTTGAGGATTGGAGGGTAGCTAATGTAACCCCACTTTTTTAAAAAAAGGAGGGAGAGAAAAAAACGGGGAATTACAGAGTAGTTAGTCTAACATCGGTAGTGGGGAAACTGCTAGTCAGTTATTAAAGATGGGATAGCAGTACATTTGGAAAGTGGTGAAATCATTGGACAAAGTCAGCATGGATTTACGAAAGGTAAATCATATCTGACGAATCTTATAGAATTTTTCGAGCATGTAACTAGTAGAGTGGATAACGGAGAATCAGTGGATGTATTATGTGTAGACTTTCAGAAGGCTTTCGACAAGGTCCCACATAAGAGATTAGTATACAAACTTGAAGCACACGGTATTGGGGGTTCAGTATTGATTTGGATAGAGAACTGGCTGGCAGTCAGGAAGCAAAGGGTAGGAGTGAACGAGTCATTTTCAGAATGGCAGGCGGTGACTAGTGAGGTACCGCAAGGCTCAGTGCTGGGAACCCAGCTATTTACAATATATATTAATCATTTTGACGAGTGAATTGAAGGCAACATATCCAAGTTTGCGGATGACACTAAGCTGGGGGGTAGTGTTAGGTGTAAGGAGGATGCTAGGAGGCTGCAAGGTGACTTGGATAGGCCTGGTGAGTGGGCTAATGCATGGCAGGTGCAGTATAATGTGGATAAATGTGAGGTTATTCACTTTGGTGGCAAAACATGAGGGTAGACTTATCTGAATGGTGGCAGATTAGGAAAAGGGGAGATGCAACGAGAACTGGGTGTCATAGTACACCAGTCATTGAAAGTAGGAATGCAGGTGCAGCAGGCAGTCAAGAAAGCAAATGGTATGTTAGCACTCATAGCGAAAGGATTTGAGTATAGGAGCAGGGAGGTTCTACCGCAGTTGTACAGGGCTTTGGTGAGACTGCACCTGGAGTATAGCGTAACAGTTTTGATCTCCAAATCTGAGGAAAGACATTCTCGCCATAGGGGGGGTTCAGAGAAGGTTCACCAGACTGATTCCTGTGATGTCAGGACTTTCATATGAGGAAAGACTGGATGGACGCGGCTTGTACTCGCTAGAATTTAGAAGATTGAAGGGGGGATCTTATAGAAACTTATAACATTCTTCTGGGGTTGGACAGGCTAGATGCAGGAAGATTGTTCCCGATGCTGAGGAGGTCCAGAACAAGGGGGTCACAGTCTAAGGATGAAGGGGAATTCCTTAAGTCCGAGATGAGGAAAACATTTTTCACACAGAGAGTGGTGAGTCTCTGGAATTCTCTGCCACAGAAGGTAGTTGAGGCCAGTTCATTGGCTATATTTAAGAGGGAGTTAGATGTTGCCTTGTGTCTAAAGGGATCAGGGGGTATGGAGAGAAGGCAGGTACAGGATACTGAGTTGTATGATCAGCCATGATCATATTGAATGGCGGTGCAGGTTCGAAGGGCCGAATGGCCTACTCCTGCACCTATTTGCTATGTTTCTATGCTTCTATGAATGAGGAGAAGGCAGGGAAATAGAGTTAAGAGGGAGAGATAGATCAGCTGTGATAGAATGACGGAGTAGACTTGATGGACCAAATGGCCTAATTCTGCTCCTAACGCTTATAACCTTATCACCTTATCACCTTATCGCCTTATGAGACACATACGTGTATATACCGGTAGAATGGACATCCATGTAACAGAAGAGACTTATTAAAGTTTCGGATACAGCAGGACTTTTACTAACTGTCCAGCGCACATTACTCAGCGATAAATTGTTGTCATTATTTAAAGAACATGAACATGATCCTATTAACAAAGCGTTCATTATTGGTCTATTATTACAACTTGTAATAATCACTGTCAAATCACACCATTGTGGCGCCATCTTGTGGCCGAACCACTTTGGTATCAAAATACGTTTGTTGAGCTCGAACTGTCGCCTGAACTGGCGTGGTCTGGGCCGAACATTTAACGCCGATCTGGTTCGGCAGGTGGGTACAACAGACGACAGAGCGAGAATTCACTAGGCAGCCATCGCTTTGATAGTAATATTAAGAATAAGGGGTTAGCTATTTAAACGGAGATGAGGAAACACTTTTTCACACAGAGAGTAGTGAGTCTGTGGAATTCTCTTCCTCAAAGAGTGGTGGAGGCCGGTTCTCTGGATGCTTTAAAGACAGTTGGATAGATAGGGCTCTTGAAGATAGCGGAGTCAGGGGATATGGGGAGAAGACAGGAACGGGATACTGATTGGGGATGATCAGCCATGATCACATTGAATGGCGGTGCTGGTTTGAAGGGCCGATTGGCCTACCCCTCCACCTATCGTCTATTGTCTATTGTCTATTTATTACACTGTGTGTTTAAATATTAAATGAGTGTTCATACGACACGTGAACATCTCCACCGCACATGATTCAATCAACACAAGTCGTATACAGGTAGAATAGTGTGTCAGATTCGTCTGAAACTCGCAGCGTGACAGAGTAAGGGAGGTTGATACAATTGCGAAATCCATAAGGGAATTAGAGGTATGAACGGAAAATATGATTGCGGAACCAGAGGAAGGAAGAAAGGTGGAAGGGGCGGGCAAGGGAAATGTGTGCATATCCATCTGGGGCAAGGGAGTGGGGGAAGGGAGGGAGGGTGTTGCTGGTTATTTACCCGACATTGGCACGTTCAATATTGGGCTCTAAGCTGCCCAGATGGAGTATGAGGTCCTGCTTCTCCAATGGCTTCACTCAGGCAATGGAGGGGACCCAGGGCAGTGGGGTCGGTGTGGGAATGGGTAGGAGAGTTAAAATGGTTTGCAACCGGGAGATCCATCAGTCCATGTCCGAAAATAGATACAAAAAGCTGGAGTAACTCAGCGGGTCAGGCAGCATCTCTGGAGAAAAGGATTGGGTGACCGAAAGGATCGGTGCTGGAACCGCTGCTATTTACAACATACATCAATCATTTAGATGAAGTGATTCAAAGTAACATTAGCAAATTTGCAGATGACACAAATCTGGGTAGCAGTGTGAACTGTGAGGAGTATGCTATGAGGATGTAGGGTGACTTGGACAGGTTGGGTGAGTGGGCAGATGCATGGCAGATCTGTTTAATGTAGATAAATGTGAGGTTATCCACTTTGGCGGCAAGAACAGAAGGCAGATTATTATCTGAATGGTGTCAATTTGTGAAAAGGGGAAGTACAACGAGACCTGGGGTTCCTAGTTCTTCAGTCAATTAAAGTAAGCATGCAAGTGCAGCAGGCAGTGAAGAAAGCGAATGGCATGTTGGCCTTCATAACAAGAGGAGTTCAGTATAGGATCAAAGAGGTCCTTCTGCAGATGTATATGGCCTTAGTGAGTCCACGCCTGGAGTGTGTAGTTTCGGTCCCCTAATTTGTGGAAGGACATTCTTGCTATTGAGGGAGCGCAGCGTAGCTTTTACAAGGTTAATTCCCGGGATGGAGGGACTGTCAAATGTCGAAAGAATGGAGCAGCTGGACGTATACTGTATACCAAATATTGTCTATTGTTTATTGATACGCTTCAAATGTAACCACTCTGTCTTGAAACTGTTGTTGCCAGGAATGAACAAACAAGAAGGCAATGTGGAGTTTTAATGGGTGTAAGAATTCACAAATTACATTACCCCAAATGGGTGTTGACCCACAACAGTATCAGCACAGCTGACTGAGCTAATAGAGATTCAATAATGGATGTGCTTTTCTTGGTTTGATCTGCTGGGTGGGTATATTCCACATGTAGGGAGTTCAACACTTATGGTCTGAGAAAATAAAAAAAGATACATTAGTATACCACATGCACAAGCACAAAGAAAACATGAACAGCATTGAACACAATTGAATGCAATTATTTTCATTTAAGTTCATGTCAAGTATGTGTCCACATAACTCCGAGTCATAGAGTCATAGAGTGATACAGCGTGGAAACAGGATTTCTGGGACCACTTTCCCCACACCGGCCAACATGTCCCAGCTACACTAAACCCACCTGCCTACTTTTGACATATACCCCTCCAAACATGTCCTATCCATGTACCATCCAATCCAGTATGTGTCCCTTATTTCTTGCCAGGATATATTTTGTTTTCCCTGTCATGTCGCCTTTATTTGTTGCAACAAGACTACTTTGCAAAAGTTTAGAGGGTTTCCACTAGTCACACATTTAGTGTTGGGTTTGTTGATTATTAGGATGGATTTTTAGAACAGCTTGTATTGGAGCCTATCACGGAGAAGGCTATTCTGGGTTTAGTGTTATGTAATGAACCGGATTTGGTAAAGGACCTCGAGGTTAATGAGCCATTAGGAGGCAGTGACCATAACATGGTCAAGTTGAATCTGAAATTGGAGAGGGAGAAGGGTAGATAGGAGGTGTCAGTGTTGCAGTTGAATAAAGGGGACTATGGGGCCATGAAGGGGGAGCTGGCCAAAGTTGACTGGAAAGATACATTAGCAGGGATGACAGTGGAACAAAAATGGCAGGTATATCTAGCAATAATGCAGAAGATGCAGGATCATTTCATTCCTTCGGAGGATGAAAGATTCAAAGGGGAGTGTGGGCAGATGCATGGCCGATGAAGTTTAATGCGGATAAATGTGAGGTTATCCTCTTTGGTAGCAAAAAACAGGGAGGCAGAATACTATCTAAATGGCGTCAAGTTGGGAAAAGGGGAAGTACAACGGGATCAGAGGGTCCTTGTATACCAGGCTATGACACTAAGCATGCAGGTACAACAGGCAATGAAGAAAGCGAATGGCATGTTGGCCTTTATAACAAGAGGAATCGAATATAGTAGCAAATAGGTCCTTCTGCCGTTGTACAGAGCCCTGGTGAGACCACACCTGGAGTATTGTGTGCAGTTTTGGTCCCCTTACTTGAGGAAGGACATTCTTGCTATTGTGGGAGTGCAGCGTAGGTTTACAAGGTTAATCCCCGGGATGGCGGGACTGTCATATGCTGAGAGAATGGAGCAGCTGAGCTTGTACACTCTGGAGTTTAGAAGGATGAGAGGGTATCTCATTAAAACATCTAAGATTGTTCAGGGTTTGGACACGCTAGAGGCAGGAAACAAGTTCCCGATGTTGGGGGAGTCCAGAACCAGGCGCGCACACGTACACACAGTTTAAGAATAAGGAGTAAGCCATTTAGAACGGAGACAAGGAAACACTTTTTCTCACAGACAGTGGTGAGTCCGTGGAATTCTGTGCCTCAGAAGGCGGTGGAGGCAGGTTCTCTGGATGCTTTCAAGGGAGAGCTAGATAGGGCTCTTACAGATAGCGGAGTCAGGGGATATGGGGTGAAGGGAGGAACGGGGTACTGATTGGGGATGATCAGCCATGATCACATTGAATGGCGGTGCTGGCTCGAAGGGCCGAATTGCCTTCTCGTGCACCTATTGCCCATTGTCTATTTTCTATTATATTTTATCTAAGTTTGTTGTACCGACAACCGGACAATGGGATTCGTACTGGCAACAGCGCAACAGGCCTGTACATACCACAAACTTAGACCAAATATAATAAACTAAACCAACAATAAATTTCTAACTAATGCAAACATGAAAAAGCAAGATCCTTGGTGCAACCCAAGAAAGTCCATACATGTTCATAGTTGAGCCTAGTCGTCTGTGATGTTCAAGAACCTGATCGTTGCAGATAAGGAGCTGTGCTTGAACTTTTGGTCGCGGTTGGAGCGTGGCCAAGGTAGTGTGGTATTTGAATGAAATTCAATATATTGAAGATTAGTTAAGTTAAATTAAGTTATGGTAAGTTTAGTTTAGGTTAATTTAATTTTGTTTGGTTTGGTTAAGTTTAGTTAAGTTTTGGTTTGTTTAGTTTGGATAACTTTAGTTATGTTTAATTATTTAGTAAAGTTAAGTTAATTATAGTTTCGTTTGGTTAAGTTACCTTATGTTAAGGTAAGTATGTAAGGGAAATATTTTCACTGTGGTAGCACCTCGCAGGTTGTCCAGGGGCCTCAGCTGCTAATGCAACCCACACATGCAGCTGGCAATCCTCTTACCGTTTGACCAGCCTTATAGACTTCGTTTTCTCCGACTGGCAAATCCACAAGACTCCCATGAGCGGATGATGAAGACTATTATAACGTTGATCACAATGAACGTTGCAAGTTTCACTCCCATTATCATCAGCTGCCAACGTAATCTCCACGCAGCGTAATCTACAAGGCTCCGGCCTGTAGGAATAAAACATCAAGTTCACCAATTACTTTCCCAGTTTATTTTGGTTTCCTTCCATTCTTATGCACTGAAATGTTCCCACTATCATTCTAGACGGAGATCAATTCCCACACTTCATTAGCCTGAAAAGAAACAACAGATGTGGGAATCTTGCATAGAATTCAATGTGCTGCAGTAAGTCAACGGGTCAGCTAGCATCTCTGGAGAACATGGATAGGCTTCTTCCTCTTATGTATGGCGCGCATTGCCTAAAGTTGTAGGACAACTTATTCTATATGATCTTATTTGATTGTGCACGTCGGGTTGCTTGCATTCGTCGAAACAGGGCGGACCACGTGAACGTTGCAAACTCCCACCCCCATGGATAGACGACTTTGCTGGTCGGCACCCTTCTTCAGCGTCCCACATTGTGACCTCTCCATGTTCTCCAGAGATGCTGCCTCGACCGCGGATTTACTCCAGCACATTGCGTCTTTCTGTTTGTAACCCTGCATCTGCAGTTCTTTTTATCTCCACCTTGGTTGCTTGAGCGAATGGCCTAAGCATCTACTGCCTCTGAGGGCCAGTAGCCTGGCCTCAATGCTGACTGCCGGTGTGGAGTTTGCTCTGATATATGGAGGAGTCGGAGTGAGCGTAGCGTGCATGTGAATTAAGAAGGAACTGATTACTCTTCGATGGAAAGAATGGTCGGTGTGTGCAACGAGCTGCCAGAGGAGGTCGTTGAGGCTGGGACTATCCCATCGTTTCAGAAGCAGTTGGACAGGTACATGGATAGGACAGGTGTTGGGGATATTGACCAAGGGCACGAAGGTGGGACTAGTGTTGCTGGGACATGTTAACCGGTGCGGGCAATAGAC
>CM069160.1:14585145-14605145 GCA_035221665.1 Okamejei kenojei
CGTGTCAACTCCACTCTGAGAGCAACAGAGGTCAGGATGGTGCTCGAATCCATGAAATCCGGTCCCTGGCCTACCGCTGTGTCAAAGACTAATATAGTCACACAGCAGAGAGAGGTATAAAGTTATTCTGCTGTTTGGTCACTAAATGATTAACCAAGCATTCCGATCCAGGTTTCATAATTGTTTTCACTTCCACGTGAGCAGTCATGACAGTTGAAGAAGGGGACATAAAGTGGTACTAAAACTTCCTTAAATTGCGTTAAAATAATAATAATAATAAGAGAAGTTTGGATATGTGCTAACGTTTTGTGGAATTATATTAAAAATTCTCGCATGCAGTCGGTTTAACGTTAGTCAGTTGGAATCTCATACTTCTGGTTTTTGGTGTCAAGAAATATACTCTCACGACATGGTCTACTGGAGAAACACAGTATAACCGTTTGGGCGGCCTCACAGCGCCAGAGACCCGTGTTCGATCCTGACTACGGGTGCTGTCTGCACGGAGTTTGTCCATTCTCCCCGTGACCCGCGTGGTTTTTCACCAGCTGCTCCGGTTTCCTCCCACACGCCAGGTTTGTAGGTGAATTGGCTTGGTGCAATTGTATATTGTCCCTCGTGTGGGTAGCGTAGTGCTAGTGTGCAGGGATCGTTGGTCAGCGCGGACTCGGTGGGCCGCAGGGCCTGTTTCCACGCTGTATCTCTAAAACTAAAAACAGTCCACACTGCAATCCGCGATTGCCGCCCGTTCATCCTCTGTAGAAGCCTCCACCTTTATCAACCCCCATTAGAGTCTACTACATATTGGCCAGAAGTTGCATTGGAGATTTGCACTCTAGACACTAACTCCACGGAAGGAGAAATGAACTGCAGAGTGCTGGAGTAACTCAGCGGGTCCGGCAGCATCTCTGGAGACAATTGGGACAACTGGGGACAATTTTCACAATGGGGACAATTTTCATTCATTCCAAGCCAATTAACCTACAAACCTGCACGTCTTTCGAGAGTGTGGGAGGAAACCGGAGAACCCGGAGGAAAACCCTAGCGATCGCAGGGAGTATAAACTCAAATTTCACTGTAACTTAATTGGTACATGTGACAATAAGCTGACCTTGAAGTTGAACGTTGAACTCCGTAGAAACAGCGCCCGCAGTCGGGACCGAACCCGGGTCTCTGGTGCTGTAAGGCCGCTGAGACGAAGAAAAACGTTTCCACCCAGAGAATTGTGAATTTGTGGAATTCCCTGCCACAGAAGGCAGTGGAGGCCAATCCACTGGATGAATTTAAAAGAGAGTTAGATAGACCTCTAGGGGCTAGCGGAATCAAGGGATATTGGGAGAAGGCAGGCGCGGGTTACTGATTGTGGATGATCAGCAGGATGAGAGGGGACTCTTATTGAAACATAAGATTATTAAGGGTTTGGACATGCTAGAGGCAGGAGACATGTTTCCGATGTTGGGGTAGTCGAGAACCAGGGGCCACAGTTTAAGAATAAGGGGTTAGCCATTTAGAACGGAGACGAGGAAACGATTTTTCACACAGAGTTGTAAGTTTCTGGAATTCTCTGCCTCAGAAGGCGGTGGGGCCGGTTCTCTGGATACTTTCAAGAGAGAGCTAGACAGTGCTCTTAAATATAGTGGAGTCAGGGGATATGGGGAGAAGGCAGGAACGGGGTACTGATTGGGGATGATCAGCCATGATCACATTAAATAGCGGTGCTGCCTCGAAGGGCCGAATGGCCTACTCCTGCACCTATTGTCTATTGTCCATTGATCACAATGAATGGCGGTGCTGGCTCGAAGGGCCAAATGGGCTTCTCCCGCACCTATTTCCATGTTTTTTTTTATGTTTCTAACCCTACCTCTGCGCCACCATTTCCAAAAAAACTCCCTTCAGTAACATCGGCTTCAGTAACATTCGTTTCCCCAAATGCCCCTTCAAGTAACATCCATGAAATGCCAGGTTACATTCATGCACCTTCCTGGAGGTACATAGCGGGGAATCGCCGAAAGCTCAGTTCAGAGCAAGTCACCCATCTCCCCCGAACCCGGGCTCAGAGACATTCACCCCATTGAAGCCACATCCAAGGCTACAAGATCTAGTCTCAGCCATTGCTTGGGCCCACTGGTTATTTCCGACGATCGTTCAAGGTGCACTTACTCCACTCAGAATCGAAGCTTTATCCGGTGTCAGCACTGGGTCTCAGTCAGTCCTTGGACTTCCTACGTTCGGAGGCGAGCCAGCACTAAGCAGAGACGTTGCATACACATCCAGTCGTAGCAGCACAGCCAGCTTTCGATACCATATGGGGAACTTTGTACACGATTCTGAACACCGCCTCCCTCGCACGCAACAGTTGCTGCCTGTCCCGCTGAGTTACTGCAGCATTTTTGTATCTATCTTCAGCAGGTGACACATATTGATCTCTTGACCAGAACGAATAGTGAAGGGCCTGGATAGAGTGGATGTGAAGAGGACGTTTCCACTAGTGCGAGAGTCTAGGATCAGAGGTCACAGCCTCGGAATTAAAGGACGTTCGTTTAGGAAGGAGATGAGGAAGAATTTATTTATTCAGGTGAACCTGTGGAATTCATTGCCACAGACGGTTGTGGGGGCCAAGTCAATGGATACAGTGGCTTGCAAAATTATTCATACCCCTTGAACTATTCCACATTTTGTCATGTTACAACCACAAACGTAAATTATTTTATTGGGATTTTATGTGATAGACCAACACAAAGTGGCGCATAATTGTGAAGTGGAAGTAAAATGATACAAGGTTTTCAATTTTTTTTTACAAATAAAAAACGGAAAAGTGTGGTGTGCAAACGTATTCAGCCCCCTTTACTCTGAGACCCCTAAATAAAATACAGTGCAACCAATTTCCTTCAGAAGTCACCTAATTAGTAATTAGAGTCCACTTGTGTGTAATCTAATCACAGTATAAATACAGCTGTTCTGTGAAGGCCTCAGAGGTTTGTGAGAGAACATTAGTGAACAAACAGCATCATGAAGCCCAAGGAACAAACCAGACAGGCCAGGGATAAAGTTGAGGAGAAGTTTAAAGCAGGGTTAGGTTATAAAATAATATCCCAAGCTTTGAACATCTCACGCAGCACTGTTCAATCCATCATCCGAAAATGGAAAGAGTACTGCTACAAGACTGGCCGTCCACCTAAACTGACAGGCCGGGCAAGGAGAGCATTGATCAGAGAAGCAGCCATGGTAACTCTGGAGGAGCTGCAGAGATCCACAGCTCAGGTGGGAGAATCTGTCCACAGACAACTATTAGTCGTGCACTCCATAAATCGGGCCTTTATGGAAGAGTGGCAAGAAGAAAGCCATTGTTGAAACAAAGCCATAAGAAGTCCCGTTTGTAGTTTGCCACAAGCCATGTGGGGGACAGAGCAAACATGTGGAGGAAGGTGCTCTGGTCTGATGAGACCAAAATTGAAGGTTTTTGGCCTAAATGCAAAACGCAATGTGTGGCGGAAAACTAGCACTGCACATCACCCTGAACACACCATCCCCACTGTGAAACATGGTGGTGGCAGCATCAAATGCTGTGGGGATGCTTTTCTTCAGCAGGGACAGGAAGCTGGTCAGAGTTGATGGGAAGCTGGATGGAGCCAAGTACAGGGCAATATTGAAAGAAAACCTGTTAGAGTCTGCAAAAGACTTGAGACTGGGGTGGAGGCTCACCTTCCAGCAGGACAACGACCCTAAACATACAGCCAGAGCTGTATGTGTTAGAATGGCCCAGTCAAAGTCCAGACCTAAATCCAATTGAGAATCTCTGGCAAGACTTGAAAATTGCTGTTCACAGACAATCTCCATCCAATCTGACTGAGCTTGAGCTATTTTGCAAAGAAGAATAGGCAAAAATTTCAGTCTCTAGATGTGCAAAGCTGGTACCCATACCCAGAAGACTTGCAGCTGTAATTGCAGCAAAAGGTGGTTCTACAAAGTATTGACTCAGGGGGGCTGAATACTTTTGCACGCCACACATTTCAGTTTTATATTTGTAATAAAATTTGGAAACCATGTATCATTTTCCTTCCACTTCACAATTATACACCACTTTGTGTTGATCTATTATGTAAAATCCCAATAAAATACATTTACGTTTGTGGTTGTAACGTGACAAAATGTGGAAAAATTCAAGGGGTATGAATAATTTTGCAAGCCACAGTATATTCAAGGCAGGGATAGATAGATTATTGATTAGTGCCAGCGGTTATGGGGAGAAGGCAGGGGAATGGGGTTACGAGGGTGAGGTAGATCAGCCGTGATAAAAATGCCGGAGTAGTCATGAAGGGCCGAATGGCCTAATTCTGCTCCTATCCCTTATGAATTGATGACCTTTTGAAGAACTAACTTTACAGGTTAGTGCATCAAAATCCATATTAATCTGCTTGAGTGACACAGATGGTTGTGAAAAGACCCAGGTGATCCGAGACGATTGTTATGATGCACAATGTAAGCTAACACCATGTTATAAAGAACCATTTTGCTCCCTAACTGCAGTAACACAATGACCGGAAGATTGGTTACCCAACAGAGGAGGAAATGACGTATACTATGTATATACTCTATGTTCGTCCCACGCCCACCAGACCATACGATACGATACCACGTTATTTATCCCAGAGGGAAATTGGTCTGCTGACAGTCATACTATACAGTTACAAGGCTTAGAAAATGTCATGTGCATTATAAGAATATACAGTGGTGCTGGTTTCTGAAGGTGAACCAGGACCACTAGATATTAATAATAATCTTCTCTGCGGATTGTCACCTTGTCATGGTGGAGCAGCTTGTGTGGACCTGAGATCCCGAGAGCGATGGCGTCTGGAGCCACGCTCCCATTAGGGTCGCCTATGACGGTAAGATCGAGGGGGGAGGGACAGGTCTCCGACAAAGAGCAATCCAACCAAGACCTCAACGGTGGAACAGGCGGGGGACGATGGCTGACCCCAGTGGAGCGTCACAACGGCTGGGAAGGCGGATGAAGGCTGCAGCAGAAAAGGGTCTATGGTCGTCCTGGACTCCATGCCACTGGATCCTGACCCAGATCTGTCAAAGACCGTGGGGTGGTTGTCTGTGCGCCACGTTAAACAAAGTCACGCACGGGCGTCCCCAGCCCTGGAGACACCAATGGTCAGCCATGTCCGAAGGGGGCCTAAGAATATAATAATTATGAGACTTTAGTGATCAAGTGAGGTCGGGAGGAGTTCCCCCCGTCACGGGTACCACGTCATCCTGTGCTACCTGCTCCATGGTCGCATAGTCGGTGACTAAACCTGGTTGATCAGGTGAGGAGGGAGGGGGCTGTGGACCTCCAGCAGGAGCAAAAACAAGACCCGTCCAAGGGTGGACGAGCTTCTAGCGAGCCAACGGCCATCCACACTTCAGTAGAGTGACCACTGTCGTACACTGTCGTACACTGTCGTATACAACGATGATAAAACACACACACGCACCAAAATCCTATACTTCCAGCGGCGGAAGCCCACAGGAACTGGAGGATAGAGATGTGTGGTGTGTCCGTCACTGTTCCCGCCACTGCGTCACTAATGTTGTCTACGATGATGAATGAATTAATTTATTGCACAATCATGACATCGCATTATCGAATGGAAAAGTGGACAAGTCGAAGAGGGACTCAAATAGGGAAAGCTAGTAGACAATGTCTGAGGCAGGAGGCAGAGAAGGGAAGCACTCAGACCCAAAGTGTAGGGGGGAAATAAGAAAAAAAATAATAAACAGAGAAGAGGAGTTGGGTTTCTTAAATGTGTGAGCAGAGAGAAAGAGGGGTATAAAATGAGGGTAGAAGCAATTGGTAGCAAGGTGAAAAGTAAAAGTGGCAGGCAGACAAATCCAGGGCAAAAATCAAAAGGGGCCACTTGTCAACATAATTGTATAAGGAGTAATAGTGGTGTAAAAAATAGCCTGATGGCTTTGTGTCTCAATGGGAGGAGCATTCGTAATAAGGTGGATGAGTTGAAGGTGCAGATAGATATTAATGACTATGATATAGTTAGGATCACGGAGACATGGCTCCAGGGTGACCAAGGCTTGGAGCTGAACATCCCGGGATATTCAATATTCAGGAGGGATAGACAGAAAGGTAAAGGAGGTGGGATAGCGTTGCTGGTTAGAGAGGATATTAACGCTATAGACAGGAAGGACATTAGCTTGGAGGATGTGGAATCGATATAGGTAGAGCTGCGAAACACTAAGGGGCAGAAAACGCTTGTGGGTGTGGTGTACAGGCCACCTAACAGTAGTAGTGGAATTGGGGATGGCATCAAACAGGAAATTAGAAATGCATGCAACAATGGTAAAACAGTTATAATGGGTGACTTCAATCTAAATATAGACTGGGTGAATCAAATTGGCAGGGTTGCTGAGGAAGAGGATTTCTTGGAATGTATGCGGGATAGTTTCCTAAACCAACATGTAGAGGAACCAACGAGAGAGTAGGCTATTCTAGGCTGAGTATTGAGTAATGAGGAACGGTTAGTTAGCAGTCTTGTTGTGCGTGGCCTTTTGGGCATGAGTGACCATAATATGGTTGAGTTCTTCATTAGGATGGAGAGTGACATAATTAATTTAGAAAGAAGGGTTCTGAACATAAAGAAAGTTAACTTTAAAGGTATGAGACGCGAACTGGCCAAGATAGACTGGCAATTGATTCTTAAAGGGTTGACAGTGGATGTGCAATGGAAGGCATTTAAAGACTGCATGGATGAACTACAACAATTGTTCATCCCAGTTTGGCAAAAGAATAAATCAGGGAAGGTAGTGCATCCGTGGATAACAAGGGAAATCAGGGATAGTATCAAAACAAAAAATGAAGGATTCAAATTAGCCAGAAAAAGCAACCTACCAGAGGACTGGGAGAAATTCGGAGTCCAGCAGAGGAGGACAAAGGGCTTAGTTAGGAAAGGGAAAATAGATTATGAAAGAAAACTGGCAGGAAACATAAAAACTGACTGCAAAAGTGTTTTATAGTTACGTGAATAGAAAAGGATTAGTTAAAACAAATATAGGTCCTTTGCAGTCAGAAACAGGTGAGTTGATCATGGGGAACAAGGACATAGCAGAACAATTAAATAACTACTTTGGTTCTGGCTTCACTAAGGAAGACATAAAAAATCTGCCGGAAATAGCAGGGGACCGGGCGTCAAATAAGATGGAGGAACTGAGTGAAATCCAGGTTAGCCGGAAAGTGGTGTTGGGTAAATTGAATGGATTAAAGGCCGATAAATCCGCAGGGCCAGATAGGCTGAATCCCAGAGTACTTAAGGAATAGCCACAGAAATAGTGGATGCATTAGTGATAATTCTTCAAAACTCCTTAGATTCCGGAGTAGTTCCTGAGGATTGGAGAGTAGCTAATGTAATCCCACTTTTTTACAAAAGGAGGGAGAGACAAAACGGGGAATTACAGACCAGTTAGTCTAACATCGGTAGTGGGGAAACTGCTGGAGTCAGTTATTAAAGATGGGATATCAGTACATTTGGAAAGTGGTGAAATCAGTGGACAAAGTCAGCATGGATTTACGAAAGGTAAATCATGTCTGACGAATCTTAGAATTTTTCGAGGATGTAACTAGGAGAGCGGATAAGGGAGAACCAGTGAATGTGTTATATCTGGACTTTCAGAAGGCTTTCGACAAGGTCCCACATAAGAGATTAGTATACAAACTTAAAGCACACGGTATTGGGGGTTCAGTATTGATGTACATAGAGAACTGGCTGGCAGACAGGAAGCAAAGGGTAGGAGTAAACGGGTCCTTTTCAGAATGGCAGGCAGTGACTAGTGGGGTATCGCAAGGCTCAGTGCTGGGACCCCAGCTATTAACAATATATATTAATGATTTGGACGAGGGAATTGAATGCAACATCTCCGTGTTTGCGGATGATACGAAGCTGGGGGGCAGTGTTAGGTGTGAGGAGGATGCTAGGAGGCTGTAAGGTGCCTTGGATAGGCTGGGTGAGTGGGCAAATGCATGGCAGATGCTGTATAATGTGGATGAATGTGAGGTTATCCACTTTGGTGGCAAAAATAGGGGGGTAGACACTTATCTGAATGGTGGCCGATTAGGAAAACGGGAAATGCAACGAAACCTGGGTGTCATGGTACACCAGTCATTGAAAGTAGGCATGCAGGTGAAGCAGGCAGTGAAGAAAGCGAATGGTATGTTAGCATTCGTAGCAAACGGATTTGAGTATAGGAGCAGGGAGGTTCTACTGCAGTTGTACAGGTTTTTGGTGAGACCACACCTGGAGTATTGCGTACAGTTTTGGTCTCCAAATCTGAGGAATGGCATTCTTGCCATAGAGGGGGTACAGAGAAGGTTCACCAGACTGATTCCTGGGTTGTCAGCACTTTCATATGAAGAAAGACCCGGCTTATACTCGCTAAAATTTAGAAGATTGAGGGGGATCTTGTAGAAACTTACAAAATTCTTAAGGGATTGGACAGGCTAGATGCAGGAAGATTGTTCCCGATGTTGGTGAGGTCCAGAACAAGGGGTCACAGTTTAAGGATAAAGGGGGATTCCTTTAGGACCGAGATGAGGAAAACATTTTTCACACAGTGAGTGTTGAGCATCTGGAATTCTCTGCCACAGAAGGTGGTGGAGGCCAGTTCCTTGGTTATATTTAAGAGGGAGTTAGATGTGGCCCTTGTGGCTAAAGGGATCAGGGGGTATGGAGAGAAGGCAGGTACATGATACTGAGTTGAATGATCAGCCATGATCATATTGAATGGCGGTGCAGGCTCGAAGGGCCGAATGGCCTACTTCTGCACCTATATTCTATGGTTCTATGTTTCTACGTGCAAAGATGGGGGAAGAGGAGGAGGTGACGGTCAGTGTACCCCACGACAGAAATGGCAGGAGTTGCACAGCTTGAGAGCCACGAGGGTGAAAGGATCTCATGTGGCGTTCTGTGCTGCACGTTGGAGGAACCAGTCTGTTGCTGAAGGTGCTCCTCAGGTTGGCCAGTGTGTCATGGAGGGGGGTGCGCCGTATTGTCCAAGATGCTCCGCAGTTTGAGGAGCATCCTCCTGTCTAAGGCCCTCGTCGTTTTACTAGTTTCACTGTCGTCCTGTTGAGTTTCACTGTCTGGATAAGTCACAGCCAACAATGGGCAACTGTGGGCTCCACATTTCGTTGATCAGCCTGCATTCGGCCCGAAACGTTGCCTATCTCCTTCGATCCGTAGATACTGCTGCACCCGCTGAGTTTCTCCAGCATTTTGTGTATCCTTGATCAGCCTCACGTTTTTGCATTTATTTCTTCTATATCTGTCCAGATCACGTCTTTTTCTCTCATTCTCCTTTCCTCAGGCCCTCAGTCTGAAGGGGCTCGACCCGGAACGTCGCCTATTCCTTTTCTCCAGAAATGCTGCCTGACCCCGCTGAGTTACTCCAGCTTGTTGTGACAATCTTTGGTTTGAACAAGCATCTGCAGTTCCTTCCCACACATTTTGGAAATCAGCGTCTGAAGAAGGCCCTCGATACGAAACGTCACCCATCCCTTCTCTCCAAAGATGCTGCCTGTCTCGCTGATTTATTGTGTATATCTTAGAATTCCAAGCTTATTGTGTCTATCTTAAAATTCAGCACTGTATCGTTTGTACGCGTTGCACTTCATCGCCTGGTGATGGCGCTCCAGATCACATCTACGGCTGAAAGTAGATAAAATGCTGGGGAAACTCAGCGGCTGAAGCAGCATCTATGGAGCAAAGGAAAAGGCTGTTGTTTCGGAATAGCCTTAGCTTCTATCAACCTGTTGCCCTCCCACCCCCACCCAACGTCACACACCACCAGTCCATTAATATCGCCCGATCAAAGTTCATACGTTCATACGTGATCGGAGCAGAATTGGGCCATTCGGCCCAACAAGTCTACTCCACCATTCAATCATGGCTGATCTATCTCCCCCCTCTCAATCCCACTCGACTGCCTTCCCCCCATAACCCCTGGCACCCGCACTAATTAAGAATAAGGGGTAAATCATTTAGAACGGAGATGAGGAAACACTTTTTTCTCACAGAGAGTGGTGAGTGTGGAGTTCTCTGCCTCAGAGAGCGGTGGAGGCCGGTTCTTTGAATACTTTCAAGAGAGATATGGCTCTTAAAGATAGCGGAGTCAGGAGATATGGGTAGAAGGCAGGAGCGGTGCAATGTTTGGGGATGATCAGCCATGATCACATTGAATGGCAGTGCTGGCACGAAGGGTCGAATTGTCAACTCTTGCACGTATTCTCTATTGTCTATAATCGAGAATCTATCTATCTCTGCCTTACAAAAATGACTTTTGACTTGGGCTTCACAGCCTTCTGTGGCAAATAATTCCACAGATTCACCACGCTCTGACTGATTAAATTGCTCCCTATACCCTTCCTAAAAGAACGCCTTTTAATTCTAGGCTAGAGGCTATGACCTATAGTCCTAGGCTCCCTCTAGTGGAAACTAGTAGAAACATCGTCTCCACATCCACTCTATCCAGGCCTTTCACTACCCCTGCAATACTCCGAGCGGATTTATGCGAATTAGATAGAATGCTTGAGAGCGCTTCAAGTACTTGCAATATTGGGGGCCCTGGTGAGACCACACCTGGAGTATCGTGTGCAGTTTTGGTCTCCTAATTTGAGCAAGGACATTCTTGCTATTGAGTGACTGCAGCGTAGGTTCACCGGGTTAATGCCCGGAATGGCGGGACTGTCATATGACGAAATAATGGGTGGACTGGTCTTGTATTCACTGGAATTTAGAAGGATGAGAGGACATCTTATAGAAACATAAAATTCTTAAGGGATTACGCAGGCTAGGTGCAGGATATTTCCCCCCGGTTTTGGGGGTCAAGAATCAGGGGTCACAGTGTAAGAATAAGGGGTAGGCTATTTAGGATCGAGATGAGGAAAAACATTTTCACCCAAAGAGATGTGGATCTGTGGAATTCTCTGCCACAGAAGGCAGTGGAGGCCAATTCACTGGATGTTTTAAAGAGAGTTGAATTTAGCTCTTAGGGCTAATGGAGTCAAAGGATATGGGGAAAAAGCAGGATATGGAGAATGTTTGCACTGAGTCTGGATGACCAGCCATGATCATATTGAATGGTGCTGCTTGGCTCGAAGGGCCGAATGGCCTACGCCGGCAACTATTTTCTAAGTTTTTATGTCTATGTATTTTTTTTAACCACCAAGGCAATATCTGATGATTAACACATGTGTCTTCAATCGCTGGTTAGCAGTGGCAGGAAATGCTTGCGGGTTGCATCGAGAAAATGTCGTTGAATATATTGTGAAGCATGAGATTGCGAAATGAGTTGTTTATTCAGTCAAAGCGATTTTAAAAGACGAGAGAGATGCGATGGTCATATTGTCATAGAGTGAAACAGTGTGGAAACAGACCCTTCGGCCCAACCTCCCCGCACCGGCCAATATGTCCCAGCTACGCTAGTCCCACCTGCCTGCGTTTGGCCCCGTATCCCTCCAAACCTGTCCATCCATGTACTGTTTCTTAAACGTTGAGATATTTTCAGCCTCTGGCAGCTTGTTCCATACACCCACCATCCTTTGTGTGAAAAAGCCACCCCTTAGATTCCTATTAAATCTGTTCCCCTTCAACTTAAACCTATGTCCTATGGTCTTCGATTCACCTGCTCTGGGGAAGAGACTCTGTGCATCCACCAGATCTATTCCTCTCATGATGTTTACACCTCTGTAAGACCACCCGTCATCCTCCTGCTCTCCAAGGAATAGAGTACCAGCCTACTCAACCAATCCCTGTAGCTCACACCCTCTGGTCCCGGAAACATCCTCGTAAATCATCTTTGTGCCCTCTGCAGTTTGACAACTTCTTTCCTATAACATGATGTTTTGCAATTTAATGTTGAAGGTTGGCGCGCATTTAAAGTTTGAAGTTATGAATTCCTCATGTGTTGCAAAACATACTTGGCTAATAAATTATGATTATAATTATGTTTATGATTATGAAACTGGTTTTAGCCGATGGATCAGCAGTTGGGTTAAATAATCTGCACATTTTGGAGAGAAAATACTTTAGGAGATGTAATGGAACGAATTTAGATTAATGTTAAGGTCCATACACAATTAAATTGATACAGTTAGTCATAAAAGTGGTATACAGAACTTATTTCCTAATTGTAATTAGATTGTCGTGGATTTTCTTCAATGAGACACTCAAAAACATTTCACTTTAGTTTTCAAATAGTTTTGAAAGACAGATTTACACCAGACAACATAAGATGTATAATTGAAACATTCCAACATATAAACATAATATTCCCTCATCGTTATACGTCAATTCATGATCAAATAATGCCTTACATTATTGCACCACTTATAGTCGGCGATATTGTTCGAGATATTTAAAATCATTTTATTAAGCAAATATTATCAAATCACATATTTACTCAGAAGATGCTATCTCGTCACCCTCACCAATGGCGAACTCACTGAAATACCTTAGGTCCCATTAACGTGCTCAGCTAAAATAAATCAGTTATAAACTAATTAGGAAATATTTACCATAACAAATAATATCAATATAACTGGGAAAATAATACAACGAACTTATTAGGTCATAGCAAAGGTATTTGAGTATAGGAGCAGGGAGGTTCTACCGCAGTTGTACAGGGTCTTGGTAAGACCGCACCTGGAGTATTGCGTAAAGTGTTGGTCTCCTAATCTGAGGGAAAACATTCTGGCCATAGAGGGAGTACAGAGAAGGTTCACCAGACTGATTCCCGGGATGTCAGGACTTTCATATGAAGAAAGACTGGATAGACTCGGCTGGATAGACTCGCTAGAATTTAGAAGATTGAAGGGGATCTTATAGAAACTTACAAAATCCTTAAGTGGTTGGACAGGCTAGATGCAGGAAGATTGTTCCAGATGTTGGGGAAGTCCAGAACAAGGCTTCACAGTTTAAGGATAAGGTGGAAGTCTTTTAGGACCGAGATGATAAAAACGCTTTTCGCACAGAGAGAGGTGAATCTGTGGAATTCGCTGCCACAGGACGTAGTTGAGGCCAGTTCATTGGCTATATTTAAGAGGGAGTAAGATGTGGCCCTTGTGGCTAAGGGGATCAGGGGGTATGGAGATAAAGCAGGTACGGGATACTGATTGCGGATGTTCAGCCATGATCATATTGAATGGCGGTGCAGGCTCGAAGGGCCGAATGGCCTACTCCTGCACCTATTTTCTAGGTTTCTATGTGTCTATAAGGTTATAAGTGAAAGGAGCAGAATTAGGTCATTCGGCCCATCAAGTCTACTCCGCCATTCAATCATGGCTGGTCTATCTCTCCCTCCTAACCCCATTCTCCTGTCTTCTCCCCACATCCTCTGACACTCATACTAATCAAGTACTTGTGTCGAGTAAAACATAGATACTTTAATTCTAATAATTTTGAAACAATTTTCCATACATCTTAAATCCTGTGTAAATCTTGTGTAAATCTTCCAATCTCATATTTTGTTTTAATCTGCAGATGTCTTTCAATTTGCCATGTCAATATGCCTCATGCTTCTCTTTACTTTCCTATCTATACATGAAGCATTTTTCCCTAAGGACCACCAGCCTTTTCTTTGGAAAGGGATCGGGACTTTTTTTTTAACCAAGAAACTGCATATTCGGGCCATCTTGCCCATGCGGAGCAAGTGGCACATTGGCGATTCACATTTGCTTACATTTGGTCTATATGCAATGTCATTATATGTGATATTGAGTACACTCGACAGCAGAACCAAAAATAGAACATTATAAAAGGACTGGACAAGCTGGATGCAGGAAAAATGTTCCCATAGATGGGGGAGTCCAGAACCAGGGGCCACAGTGTAAGAATAAAGGGGAGGCCATTTAAAACTGAGATGAGAAAAAAAGTTTTTCACCCATAGAGTTGTGAATTTGTGGAATTCCCTGCCACAGAGGGCAGTCGAGGCCAATTCACTGGATGAGTTTGAAAGAGTTACATAGAGCTCTAGGGGCTAGCGCAATCAAGGTATGTGGGGAGAAGGCAGCCATGGGTTACTGATTGTGGATGATCAGCCATGATCACAATGAATGGGAATGCAGACTCGAAGGGCCAAATGGCCTCCTCCTGCACCTATTTTCGATGGTTCTAAAGCGATGGAAAACCTCGGCAAGTTGGGCAGCATCTGCGGAAGACAATCAACGACCCTTCGCTTAGAACCCTCACACCAAAACGCTGACCGCTTGGCTCCCTAATGCTGCCGGGCCTTCGGAGATATTTGTTATTTACAGCATTTTGTGTTTTTATTACAGATTTCCATTTCATTCTCGACAACAGGCGAACGGACATGAGGAATAATGAAGACATCGATAATAAAATCAGCAATTTTCACTTCACATGTGTAGGAAAGAACTGCAGATGCTGGTTTAACTCGAAGATAGGCACAAAACGTCTGGAGTAACTGAGCGGGGCAGGCAGCATCTCTGGAGAGAAGGAATGGGTGACGGTTCGGGACGAGACCCTTCTTCAGACTGTGGGAAGAAGATTCTTGACCCGAAACGTCGCCCATTCCTTCTCGCCAGAGATGATGCCTGTCCCGCTGAGTTATTACTCCAGCATTCTGGTTATGTCCCCGACCACGGGTGAACAAAGGATGAGGACTGGCTGAACTTTGTTGCCTTCCACCACCGTGAATAATGCTGTGGTGGATGTTTGTTTGTGTTAAATTTAATTGTGTATTGTGTGTTCTTTTTAAGTGTATCGCTGCTGGCAAATTCATTTCACTGCCCCTTCGGGTGCATGTGACGACGATAATTGACTTTGACATTCTGTGTCTATCTTCATTTAACACATATTCTTCATCAAAGATCTAAGACTTGTTTTGCCACTAAAACAATCCGATTTGTAAATGGTAACTCCTTTATCTTCTGGTTTGTTTGATTTTTGCAGGTGGTGAACTTCTTAAGTAATAATAATCCTCCGGTAAAGTACATGGTGACAACTACTGCACATTCCGTCCCGGCTGTGGGGGGCGCTTTCTCTTCGGCGCTCCCTCTCGACCGTGGCAATGTAAATAGGCGTCCTCGCGCTTGCAAAGAAGAACATTTTGTTAGTTAGCATTGAGATGAAATAATATTTTTGTTTTTAATCAGCGCGGTTCCTTTCAGCACAATTCGCGAGGTTTTGAATACAAAAATGAGGGCAGCATGGTGGCGCAACGGTAGAGTTGTTGCCTTGCAGCGCCAGAGACCCGGGTTCGATCCTAACTTCCTGTACGGAGTTTTAGGTGCTGCACGTGACCGCGCGGGTTTTCAACGGGTGCTCCGGTTTCACCCCCACACTGCAAGGACGTACAGGTGTGTAGGTTAATTCTATCTACGGTAAAGATTGCAAATTGTCCCTAGTGTGTGTCCAGAGCAGTGCTTGTTTACGGGGATCGCTGGTAGGCGCGGAGTCAGTGGGCCGAAGGGCCTGTTTCCGCGCTGTATCTGCAAACATAAACTGTGCAAATGTTGACAACACTCATCAGGCCGAACAGCCTTCGCAATCCATCTGATGACAGATTTTCGACCCACAAGGTTAATGGAGCCATAAGCAGCTGCAAACGCTGGGAGTTTGAAGTAAAGTGTTGGATGAACCTAGCGGTGTAGGAAGGGACTGCAGATGCTAGTTTCCACAGAAGATAGACACAAAATGCTGGAGTAACACAAAGGATCAGGCAGCATCTCTGGGGGGAAAAGGAATAGGTGACGTTTCGGGTCGAGACCCTTCTTGAGGCTGAGTTTCGGTGGAGAGGGAAAGAAGGGGTAAGAATCGAGCGGGCCAGGTAGCATCTGTGGAAGGAATGGACAGCCGAGGTTTCATTCCGAAGTAACACTACCAAGTTTGCGGATGACACAAACCTGGGTGGTAGTGTGAACTGTGAAGTGGATGTTAGGAGGTTGCAGGGTGCAGGGTGACCTGGACAGGTTGAGTGCGTGGGCAGATGCGTGGCAGATGCAGTATAATATAGACATATGTGAGGTTATCCACTTTGGCGGCAAAAACAGTCACTGAAAGTTACCGTGCAGGTACGGAAGGCAGTGAAGAAAGCTAATGGAATGTTGGTCTTCATAACAAGAGGATTTCAGTATAGGAGTAAAGAGGTTCTTCTGACGTTGTATAGGGCTCTGGTAAGACCACATCTGAAGTAGGTGTACAGCTTTGGTCTTCTAATTTGAGGAAGGACATCCTTGTGATTGAGGCAGTGTAGGTTCACGAGATTGATCCCTGGGATGGCGGGACTGTCATATGAGGAAGGATTGAAAAGATTAGGCTTGTATTCACTGGCGTTTAGAAGGATGAGAGGGAATCTTATAGAAATATATACAATTATAAAACGGCAGGACAAGCTAGATGCAGGAAAAATGTTCCCAATGTTGGGCGAGTCCAGAACAAGGGGCCACAGACATAGAATAAAGGGGAGGCAATTTAAGACTGAGGTGAGAAAAAACGTATTCACCCAGAGTGTTCTGAATTTGTGGAATTCCCTGCCACAGAGTTTCTAGATCCCCGGCCCGAGACTTTGACCAACTTTCCCTACATAAATGCTGCCTGGCCCGCAGAGTTTGTTCAGTACTTTGTATCTTTTTTTTTTGAACCTGTAAAGTTAACCCTATTTCTTACGCCAGAAGTGGAAAAGATTGCAAAAAGTCCTGAATACTGCCCTGGCCATCACCGGCTCTGACCTCCCCACCATCAAAGGGATCTATTGGAGTCGCTGCCTCAAAAAGGCTGGCAGCATCATCAAGGACCCACACCATCCTGGCCACACACTCATCTCTCTGCTACCTTCAGGTAGAAGGTACAGGAGCCTGAAATCTGCAACATCCAGGTTCAGGAACAGCTGCTTCCCCACAGCCATCAGACTATTAAACACAACTTCAAACAAACTTTGAACTATAACACCCTATTGCACTTTATCTGTCTATTTAAGTGTATATATATGGTCTATGGTATATAGACACACTGATCTGTTCTTTATTTATGCCTACAATATTCTGTTGTGCTGCAGTAAGCAAGAATTTCATTGTCCTATCTGGGACACATGACAATAAACTCGCTTGACGTTCTTTTTTTCTGAGTTTTTGTTATTATTTATTATGTTTACATCTGTTGTGCTGCAGCAAGTAAGAATTTCATTGTTGGACACATGACAATAAAACACTCTTGACTCTTGACTCTTAACTAGATATATCATAACCTATTGAAGATATCAGCATTCTGTGAGCAGTATCAGAATCCCTGTATATCCAGTTGTAGCAGATCGAGTAGGATCTCCATTTAACTGGCGCATCGTATACTAACTGACCCACTCCCGCATTCAATCCTTTAGAGAGTTGTATAGTCACAGAGTGATACAGCGTGGAAACAGGCCATTCGGTCCAACTTGCCCACACCGTCCAACAATGCCCCAGTTACACTAGTCTCACCTGCCTGCATCTAATCCATGTCCCTCCAACCCCGTCCCATCCATGTACCTGGTTAACTGTTTCTTACACGTTGGGATAGTCCCTACCTCAACTACCTCATCTGGCAGCTCGTTCCTTACACCCACCACCCTTTGTGGTAAACAGTTACCTCTCAGATTCCTATTAAATCTTTTCCCCCTTCACCTTGAACGTATGCCCTCTGCTTCGCTTTGTTCAGTGTTTACGAGAAACGAGACCTCCAATGCACATTGCGGTTTTTTTTAATACACAGACGAAATAGGTTGCGAAATCATAATAGCTTATAGATTGCAAAATGCACTTGACCTACTTACGCATCTTATGAAGAATTCAATACCACTGACCTTTTGGAGAATCGTGGCCGGAAGCACAAGCTGAAATGGAAACTATTGCATCCACAAGACTTCATATATTTTCCCTGAACTGCTCTCAAACATGGCTAAGTCTAATGAATTATTCGCAGTATGGAGGAGCCTCTTTTGTCAATACAAATGGTAGACGGTCACAACTTTCTTTTGCTGGGGAAATTGTCAAGGACTAGAGGGCATATGCGGCTTATTAGGTGAAAGGGGGAAAGTTTAAAGGAAGTATGTGCGGGTTAAGTTCTTTACACAAAGGGTGGTAGGCCAAATGGGTGAAAGATATGCAAAAAGCAACCTTGATCCAGGAAAGATGGAGCCCACAATGGTCCATTGTTGGTTGTGGGGTAGGTGATAACGTGGCAGTGGGCAGGTGCTTTAGACCTGCACGGGAAGGGAAACGCTCCGGCCCCCACGAGTCTCAGGCAGATGGGGCTCGTCATCCTGGGAAGGCAGTCCATCTACGAGGGGGAAAACTCTGATTCAAAACCTCCACTGCCTAGTGGCCATATCCAGTCATGGAAAAGGCTCCAGGAGTAAACCCCAAGAAAACGTGGCAGTCGGAGCCCCTAAGGCAGTTCGTCGTTGTCTACAACCTCGATCTGGCAGCTCCTGCTACGGCGCTGGTGCCAAACTGTAACGGCCCTGCTTTGGGGCGATCAGCGACGTGGAGAGGAGGGGGGGGGGGCATACTGCATGGGCAACAGCCTGTCCTCCATATGACATCGCCCGGGCTTGCATCCGACCACACATCACCTGCAAACTAGGATGCATGCATCACCCATGGTCAGTCATGACCGAGGGTGGGCCTACTACTAGGTGATAACGAGTGATACAGACAGTGAAACTCAACGGCGATGATAGTTTTACATAGCCCGGCTATCAACTAACAGGCAGCAAGTGACATCATGTTCTAAACTATATTTTCTGATGTATTCGATCATTCTGCGCTATTGGAATATTTGGGTTGATTGCAGCACCCTGCACTGAAAGGATATTTCAACACGGATGCAATTGAATGCTGTCAGCTGCAAATAGGCTCATTCGCTGTTTCAAGCGCGGTGGAGTTGATTTTCACAGAATGGCTATCAACCAAAGTGTAGCAAGTAAAAACATGTTGCAATCGATCTTTTCTGTACGATGACTAGGGTGGAGGAGGGATCGTGAGAGGAGGCTTGTTAGGGTTACATTGAAGTTAGAGAAATCAAAAATTACCACGTTAGAAGCTGCCTCTCTCAACATTGTCTGTATCACTCGTTACCGCCTGCTCCGCGACCAACAATGGACCACTGTGGGCTCCACCTTGCCTTGATCGTTGATTTTTGCATATCTTTCACCCATTTCTTCTATGTGCCGCCTGCATCTCTCGTTTCCCTCTCCCCCGATTCTCAGTCTGAAGGAGGGTCTCGACAGTGAGGTACAGCGAGACCTGGGTGTCCTTGCACACCGGTCACTGAAAGTTGGCGTGCAGGTACAGCAGGCAGTGAATAAAGCTAATGGAATGTTGGCCTTCATAACAAGGGGATTTCAGTATTGGGGTAGAGAGGTTCTTCTGCAGTTGTACAGGGCTCCCGTGAGACCGCATCTGGAGTATTGTGTATAGTTTTGGTCTCCTAATTTGAGGAAGGACATCCTTGTGATTGAGGCAGTGCAGCGTAGGTTCACGAGATTGATCCCTGGAATGGCGGGGCTGTCATATGAGGAAAGATTGAAAAGACCAGGCTTGTATTCACTGGAGTTTAGAAGGATGAGGGAGGATCTTATAGAAACATATAAAATTATAAAAGGACTGGACAAGCTAGATGCAGGAAACATGTTTCCAATGTTGGGCGAGTCCAGAAACTTAGACACAGTCTTAGAGCAAAGGGGAGGTCATTTAAGACTGAGGTGAGATAAAAGTTTTTCACCCAGAGAGTTGTGAATTTGTGGAATTCCCTGCCACAAAAGGCAGCGGATGCCAAGTCACTAGGTGGATTTAAGAGAGACTTAGATAGAGCTCTAGGGGCAAGTGGAATCAAGGGATATGGGGGAAGGCAGGCACGGGTTGGGGACGATCAGCCATGATCACAATGAATGGCGATGCTGGCTCAAGGGGCCGAATGGCCTCCTCCTGCACCTATTTTCTATGTTTCTATGACCCA
>CM069160.1:14612645-14857645 GCA_035221665.1 Okamejei kenojei
GGCCTTCACAACGAGAGGAGTTGATTATAGGAGCAATGAGGTCCTTCTGTAGTTGTACAGGGTCCCGGTGAGACCGTACCTGGAGTATTATGTGCAGCTTTGGTCTACTAATTTGAGGAAGGACATTCTTGCTATTGAGGGAGTGCAGCGTAGGTTCACAAGGTTAATTTCCAGGATGGCGGGACTGAAAGAATGGAGCGACTGGGCTTGTATACTCTGGAATTTAGAAGGATGAGAGGGTATCTTGTAGCACAAGGGTTCCCAACCTTGTAAATTTGCCACAGGATAAACACCAGGGGATAAATTTCGCCTACCCAGGGGGTAAATGTGTTGATTCTGCATTTGTAGATATATTTTCTCATTGACTGACTGTGTTTGGTTCTGGTATACCGGTATCTGTTCATCATTAGTAGTTCATAAATAAGTGAAATAACAGTATTTTGTGCTATTAAAGATACCAGGAGTAAACGGGACAAAAAAGCTTGGGAACCCCTGTTATAGAAATATATAAAATTATTAAAGGATTGGACACGCTAGATGCAGGAAACATATTCCCGATATTGGGGGATTCCACTCTTTTCACCCAGAGAGTTGCGAATTTGTGGAATTATCTGCCTCAGATGTTTTGAAAGTAAGAGCTCTTAGGGCTAGCGGAATCAAAGGATATGGGGAGAAGGCCTGAACGGGGTACTGATTGTGGATGATCAGCCATGATCAAATTGCTGGTTCGAACGGCCGAATGGCCTCCTCCTGCACGTATTTTCTATGTTTCTATGTATCTATGTCTCTATGTATCTATGTGTCTATGTGTTAATGTGTTAATATGTTAATATGTTAATGTGTTAATAATGTAATATATTAATATGTTAATGTGTTGATATGTTAATATGTTAACGTGTGTAGGTGTTGATATGTTAATATTAAAAATATTAGTATGAACAATAAATACTGCGGTGATATTAATACAATCTAAGACACCACCTACCCGGTGGAGCATGGGAAATCAGCAGAAATATCACGGCTATTGCCCAACCTTCGCTCGCCATGGTAGCTGGCTGCAGAGAAACAGGAAAGCAAATGTCGTTATTCTCAATCGCATCGTGAGATAAGATCACCATTTAGCATTGTAGTCAGACACAAAGTGAGACAGCAAGAACAGCGGTCTGGCAGTTAATCATTCACCGTCTGCGAATAATCCGTTTGAACCTGACGGGTTCACATCTGCCAGGATGTGAGCCGTCAACGGACTTAACGATATTTGTCACAGAAAAGGAGCAAGCTGGAGAGATGTCGACGTAGCGGGTAGTCGCTGCCTCACAGCGCCAGAGGCTCGGGTTCGATCCCGACGACGGGCGCGGTCTGTACGGAGTTTGTCCGTTCTACCCGTCGTCAGGATTGAACCCGAGTCTCTGGCGCTGTGAGGCAGCGACTCTACCCGCTGCTCCGCCATCTCTCCAGCTTGCTCCTTTTCTGTGACAAAGATCGTTAAGTCCGAGAGCTCTCCCACTACCATACGATGAGAGAATGGGGCAGCTGGGCTTGTACACTCTGGAGTTTAGAAGGATGAGAGGTGATCTCATTGAAACATATAAGATTGTTCAGGGTTTGGACATGCTCGAGGCAGGAAACATGCTCCCGATGTTGCGGGAATCCAGAAACAGGATCGACACAGTTTAAGAATAAGTAGTAAGCCATTTAGAACGGAGACGAGGAAACACTTTTTTTTCACACAGCGTGGGGAGTCTGTGGAATTCTCTGCCTCAGAGGGCGGTGGAGGCCGGTTCTCTGGATACTTTAAAGAGTTAAAGAGAGAGCTTGATAGGGCTCTTAAAATAGCGGAGTCAGGGGTTATGGGGAGAAGGCAGGAACGGGGTACTGATTGGGGATGATCAGCCATGATCACATTGAATGGCGGTGCTGGCTCGAAGGGCCGAATGGCCTCCTCCTGCACCTATTGTCTGTTGTCTATTGTCTATCTAAAGGCGTTCAGGTATAGCCGACAAAACTGCACGCCTTTGGGACGTGGAGAATCGGAGCCGCCGGGGAAAACTAACGCGGTCCCAGGGAGAACGTGTAAACTCCGGACGCAAAGAGCAAACACATTTGACCGACTGGAGTGAAATGGAATCCAGATATTTGTAGTTTTCAGGGCGATGGATGCGTGGCTACATAAACAGGTTGATGGATAAACATTTTCTACGCGGAGGGTTGGTTTGATGTAGGTTAATTGACTTCAGTAAAATTTTCTACATTGTCCCCAGTGTGGAGGATAGTGCTAGAGTTCGGGGTGATCGCTGGTCGGCGCGGACTTGGTGGGCCAAAGAGCCTGATTCCGTGCTGTATCTCAAAAATAAACTAAACTACCTCGGATACCTGAGCGTATCCTATTAACGCACGTCGCGACACTGCTTTTATCACACATGGAGACAACAAGGGACTACAGATAGGAGTTCCGATCTTGTATACTCTGGAGTTTAGAAGGATGAGAGGGCATCTTATAGAAACATAAAAGATTATTAAGGGGTTGGACACGCTAGGGACAGGAAACATGTTCCCGATGTTGGGGGGAGTCCAGAACCAGGGGCCACACAGTGTAAGAATAAGGGGTAAGCCATTTAGAACAGAGACAAGGAAACACTTTTTCACACAGAGAGCTGTGAGTGTGGAATTCCCCGCCTCAGAGGGCGGTGGAGGCCGGTTCTCTGGATGCTTTCAAGAGAGAGCCAGACAGGGCTCTTAAAGATAGCGGAGTTAGGGGATATGGGGAGAAGGCAGGAACGGGGTACTGATTGGGAATGATCAGCCATGATTACATTGAATGGCGGTGCTGGCTCAAAGGGTCGAATGGCCTACTCCTGTACAAGTTATAAAATTGACTCAGCACACACGATGTCTAAAATTGGAAAGTGGAGAGCGGGTCACCGCACCGTAACCCAATGTGAGGCTAAAATAAACACGACTTAATGTGGACCATATTTAAATAAAACTGCGTCTGATGTTTAAATCAAAAAGATTGAATGAAAACACAATTGAAAGAACATGTTAAAAGAAAAACAAGATGCTTGCTCTCTCAGCGTGTCAGAGGCGATCTGTGGAAGGCAAAACAATTGATGATCAGTACTGGTGCGTTCCTCAAAACCAATAGCAAGTCTGTATCAGGGCAAGTGGTGGAATTCAAGGAATGTCATGGCAATTTTATTTGTCGTTCAATTGTTGTTTTAATCGATATTGATATAGATAACGTTGATAATGTTGTAGATATTGGTTACAGATTTAATTTTATGTATATACTAGACCAAGTCGGTCCCGTTGAGTCCCTGTCACACGGGAAGCCTGGTCCCCCAACGCAACCCGCTCCTCAACGCAATATTCCACCACTCACCCATAGCCTCCACCGGAGGCCTGGTCTCCCAACGCAACCTCCATGTATACACACAAAAAAAATCACATGTATTTATATGTAAGAAAGAACTGCAGATGCTGGTGTAAATCGAAGGTAGACACAAAATGCTGGAGTAATTCAGAAGGTGAGGCAGCATCTCAGGAGAGAAGGAATGGGCGACGTTGCGGGTCAAGACCCATCTTCGGACTAATATGTACGTACGTATATATATATATATATATATATATATATATATATATACACACACACACACGTGT
This sequence comes from Okamejei kenojei, assembly GCA_035221665.1. Classification (NCBI taxonomy): domain Eukaryota; kingdom Metazoa; phylum Chordata; class Chondrichthyes; order Rajiformes; family Rajidae; genus Okamejei; species Okamejei kenojei. Next base: position 14,616,306 of record CM069160.1, read on the forward strand.
GTGTGTACATATACGTCTGTGTGTGTGTGCACGCGTATATATCTAAATATATATATAATTAATCACAACATTTTCTATGTTATCAATAACACTATATATGTGTGTGTGTGCGCATGTGTGTGTGCGCGTGTATGTGTGTGTGTGTGTGCGTGTGTGTGCGTGTGTGTGTGTGCACATATGTGTGTGTGTGTGTGTGTGTGTGTGTGTGTGTGTGTGTGTGTGTGTGTGTGTGTGTGTGTGTGTGTGTGTGTGTGTGTGTCCGTATATATACATTATATATATATATATATATATATATATTTGGTTATAGTTATATTTAGTTATATTGTTATAGATATTACATATAAACAATATTCAGATATTGCTTTAACAGGCCTGGATAGAGTGGATGTGGAGAGGATGTTTCCACTAGTGGGAGAGTCTAGGACCAGAGGTCACAGCCTCAGAATTAAAGGACGTACCTTTAGGAAAGAGATGAGGAGGAATTTCTTTAGTCAGAGAATGGTGAATCTGAGGAATTCATTGCCACAGAGGGCTGTGACGCTGTTTCAAACGATACTTTAAAGGCTGAGATTGATAGATACTTCATTCGTACAAGTTTTAGTTTTTACTTTTTAGTTTTAGTTTAGAGATACAGCGCGGAAACAGGCCCTTCGGCCCACCGGGTCCGCGCCAACCAGCGATCCCCACACGCTAACACTGTCCTACCCCCACTAGGGACAATTTTTACATTTACACCAAGTCAATTAATCTGCAAACCTGCATGTCTTTGGAGTGTGGGAGGACACCGAAGTTCTCGGAGAACACCCACAGGACACGGGGAGAACGTGCAAACTCCATACAGACAGCACCGGCAGTCGGGATCGAAACCGGGTCGATGATTCGCTGTAAGGCAGCAACCCGCAGGGGCTATGGGGAGAAGGCATGAGAATGGGGTTCGGAGGCAAAGATAGATCAGCCATGATTTAATGGCGGAGTAGACTTGATGGGCCAAATTGCCTAATTCTGTTTCTGGAACCTGTGAAAATTGAAAAGTGCTTCTCGTTTGATTTCTATGTTAAGCTCCTCTGCAAGTGCATCCCGGCGCAGAAGTGAAACTCTGACTCAACCCGCTTTTACTGGAGAAAAGCGTGTTAATATAACAGGGGGTTCTGCAGAAAGGGGAACACACTGAGCAATTAATGGAAGCGAAACAGGGTAAGTGTGCAGAGTCTGAAATGCTACTCCAGCATAGCCACATTTTCACATTGAGTGTAGGATTTACATTGAAATGGGAAAGGCACCAACAATCAGGCTGAAGAAGGGTCTCGACCCGAAACGTCACCTATACCTTCGCTCCACAGATGCTGCCTCACCTGCTGAGTTTCTCCAGCATTTTTGCCCACCTTCAATTTTTCCAGCATCTGCAGTTCTTTCGTAAACAATTAGTTCAGTTTAGTTTTGAGCAACAGCACGGAAACAGGCCCTTCGGCCCACTGGGTCCGCGCCGACCAGCGATCCCTGCACGTGAACGCTAGTCTACACACACGAGGAACAATGTTTACAGTTATACCAAGCCAATTTACCTACAAACCTGTACGCCTTCGGGGAATTCGCGTATCATTTCCTCCAAAGTTTTCAACTTATAACAACCAAGACTAGTGTAAAATTAATCCTCTCTATTCAAAAGCGTTGTCGGGTTTTTGTATTCTGAAACGAGGTACCAGTATACAATAACAAGACACAAAGTGCTGGAGTAACTCAGCGGGCCAGGCAGCATCTTTGCAGGAAATATGTTACCCCATGTTGGGGGAGTCCAGAAGCAGGACTGCCATATGATGAATGAATGGACCATAGACAATAGGTGCAGGTGTAGGCCATTCGGCCTATCGACCCAGCACCGCCATTCAATGTGACCATGGCTAATCATCCCCAATCAGTGCCCCGTTCCTGCCTTCTCTCCATATCCCCTGACTCCGCTATTTTTAAGAGCCCTGTCGAACTTTCTCTTGAAAGCATCCCGCTTCCGGTGGCGCTATGGAGTAGGCAGACTCGCCCCATTTAGCTCCAAAAAACTGAAGAAAAAAACGGGGGAAAAGATCAGGACTTACCTGCTCAACATTGCAACCGACTGACTGCAGCAAGCCTTTGACGTCATCTGGCGCGCGACGAAACCGACGGTATGTTTCCACAACATACCCCCCCGAACAGATTAGAAAATCGGTTAGGGCCAGGGAAGTAGGCCCAACCAAAGCCTCGGCCTCATGTTTAACAGCGTCCCAAGAAGAGATCTCAAGGAAAAAAAAGTCAGATGTGGAAGAACTAAGAAGTTTTCTCGCCTTAGAAATTTCAAAAATAATGGCAGAATTTAAAAAACATGACTTTAAAGATGAGTTGAAAACTTTTAAAAAAGAAATTAAAGAAGAAATTAAGAAAGATATTGTTGCTATCGTTCAGGGACAACTGGATTCCTGGGAGAAGATCATGGAAGAAAATCTAAATAAAAAGATTGATGAGGTAAATGTTAAACTGAATCTGATGGAATCCGTATTTAATTCGAAGCTGGAACCCATCTCACAGGCACTAGAACAACAACAACAATCCGTAATCGAACTAGAGGGAATCGCTGAAACATGCTCTGAAACTACAAGCAAGCTTCTCTCCGAGAACAAGCGTTTATCGGACATTGCATAAAATAACCGAAAAATGCATTGACTTGGAGGGATGACAGAGATCCAGAATCTAAGAATTATTGGCGTCCGGGAAGGAAGAGAGGGGACCGTGACCCCCGTGAATTTGCTGCAGATCTACTGAAGAAAGTTTTAAATCTGGATCAAGCACCTTTACTTGCTCGGGCACACAGAGCACTGAGACGCCGTCCAGGGGCGGACGCCCCTCCAAGACAACTGATAGTGAAGGTGCAATATGACCATGTCTTGGATGACATGATGAAGAAAATTGTTCGCAGCAGAAATCTTGACTTTGAAGAAGACAAGATCAGCATATTTCGAGACTACCTGGCGGAGGTTGCCAAGAAAAGAGCATAGTTTACAGACACAAGAAGAATACTTAAGAACATAAATAACCTGAGATATGGACTGATGTACCCTGCAACATTGAGAATCACCTACGACCACAAAGGATACTTCTTTACTAACCACACAGAGGCTTTTAAATTTGCAAAGAAGATTGAGACCACTGAAAAGATTGAAACTACCGAGGGCGAGAGTGAAAAAGAGGACAATGAGGATTAATACTTAACACTGAATGTATACGCGATGATATTGGATTTGGTACTTTACCGAGAAGAAACTAAACTTTAAATTACTATACTTAAGGATTGTTATGAATTTAGAATGAAATTAGAAACATAGAAACATAGAAACATAGAAATTAGGTGCAGGAGTAGGCCATTCAGCCCTTCGAGCCTGCACCGCCATTCAATATGATCATGGCTGATCATCCAATTCAGTATCCCGTACCTGCCTTCTCTCCATACCCTCTGATCCCCTTAGCCACAAGGGCCACATCCAACTCACTCTTAAAAATTGATCATCGTTATATAATATTGTATATTATAGTACTAATTATTACTAACCATTATGAATCATAATAATTAATCATCATCAATTATAGTTAATTGGATTATTTCAGAATTAGTTAAAAGGATGAACCATAAGATGATTAAAATAGAAGATGAAGGTTTAATCCTAGATATTTGATACTATTTTGACTAATCATGTACTAATACTTTGGTCATATGAAACTAATATTTTATTTACTTGCGATTATTAATTATTCCATTATTGGAATATATCCATTATCCCCCACCCCCTCCCCCCCACCCCATATAATGTTTTTCTTTATTGAATTTGAATTTTTTTTCCTTCAAGGAAAGAACGGAGCTAGTAACATTTTTTTTACCAAAAGCTACGGAAGTCCTTAGATGCCTGGCCACACTAGGGTGGCTATCACTAACTACAGTAAATATAGATGTAGTATTTTTCTTTCTTTCACACTTCACTAATATAATACTCACTTATCTTTTCTATTTTGTAGTATATTATAATCAGTATAATCTTTATTTTGAATGGAATTATAATTACATTAAAAAGGAAGCGCAATACAGATTGAAAACAAAATGGATTGCCCAAACGTATCATTCCTCATTCACACATAAATCTAGAGGGGTTGCAATTCTAATCCGTAAAGGTATGCCTTTTAAACATATATCAACTACAGAAGATACTGATGGTAGATATATCATAGTAGTAGGCGAATTATACTCAAAAAACGTGACTCTCCTTAATGTATATGACCAAATTTTGATAGTCCACTGTTTTTTTTCAAGAGAATACTTAATATTATTCCGGAATGCACACAAAATAATTTAATTATTGGTGGAGACTTAAATTGTACACTGGATTCATATTTAGATAGATCATCAACTCAAAGAAAATCAAAATCTCTGTCAAGTGAATTTTTAAACTCATATATAAACAATACCAATATTAAGGATATCTGGAGAATTGAAAACCCATCCGGAAGAGAATACTCATTTTACTCATCTGTGCATAAAACATATTCAAGGATAGATTATTTCTTAGTAGACTCTAAACTAATTCCATTTACTTATAAATCACAATATCATATTATTATAATTTTGGATCATGCCCCATTAACGTTTATGATTAAACTAAATGGAATGGACAAGAAACAGACACAATGGAGACTTAATACTCAAATCTTAAAAGAACAGGTATGTTGTGAATATCTTGTAAAACAGATTAATATGTTCTTCGAGGTCAATGACCAACCTGAAATCTCTGCTTCCCTTCTCTGGGAAACATTCAAATCATTCACACGAGGGGCATTGATCTCCTCTCAGGCATTTCTTAATAAAGAGAATAGAGCTAAACAACAGACATTGGAAATGGAAATAAGGCAATTAGATATAGAAAATGCAAGAGTACCTTCATTGGCAAAACATAATAAAATAGCTGCACTGAAATATAAGTTAAATAAAATATACTCTGACCAAGTAATAAAACTTTATCAACACACAAAACAATTAAATTTTGAATTTGGTGATAAACCACATAAACTATTGGCACGCCAGCTTCATAAACTGGATGGGGAAAAAATGATTCATAAGATTAGATCAGAAAAGGGAGAAATACTAACACTCCCCAACGATATTAATGACAAATTTTTACAATACTATCAAAATCTTTACTGAACTAAAGTGACACAACAATCAATAGGAATGGAAGCATTTTTACAGAAATGTAACCTTAAAGGCTTAGATCTGCAAGAACAAGAATTATTAGGAGCTGAAATAACGACCAAAGATATTGAAGAGTCAATTAGATCTTTAAAAAATGGAAAGGCCGCCGACCCTGATGGCCTAAGTTCTGAATTCTATAAAAAAAATATGATCTGATTACTCCACGCTTACAAACACTGTATAAACAAGTTTATACTCAACAGCAACTCCCGGAAACTTTAAATGAATCTACAATAATACTTATACCTAAAACTGGAAAAACTATGGAATCAAAAAGATGGAACACCTTTATAAGAAAGGCACTTATCTTTCATTTCAGGAACTGCAACAGATTTATGGATTACACTCAAATATTTTTTTTCGATATCTACAACTCAGAGATTATGTTAAATCAAATACACAAGATTATAGGAATAAGGAACCAGAAATCCTTGATGAATGTCTGAACAAGCATCCTAATACAGAAAAATGAACAACTTATATTTGCAATACCCTTTTAGATAGCGAGATACCATCGACGGAATCATATAGACATACATGGGAAAATATCTAGCTCCCACTTGAAATAAATCAATACATAACGAAAGATATATGGGACAAAAGTTTACAATACATACATCAATGCTCGCTAAACTCCAGGCATGCTTTAATACAATTTAAAGTATTACATAGATTACATTACTCTAAAGTTAAATTAAATAGAATCTTTCCACAGATATCCTCTATCTGCGATAAATGTCAGCATCCAGAGGCTAATTTAACACATACTTTTGCAAATTGTATACAAACTAAGAATTTCTGGATTGAGATTTTTAGGATAACTTCTGAAGTTATTAATACTAAACTTTATCCGGACCCAAAATTAATAATACTTGGAATATCAGAACAAAGTTTAACTCTTACACCAAGTCAAAGAAATTTCCTAGATTACAGTATAATAATTGGGAATTTTGGAAAGACCCTATATCCCCCACAATTAAAACGTGGATTACGGAAATGTCGGAGGCCCTACACCTGGAAAGAATCAGACTTGCCCTAATGGACAAACAAGAAGTTTTCGTTAGAATATGGTCTTCTTTCATTGATTACTTAAAAGGGTAGAATGGTTCAGCAGGGAACCCTAACTGAAACTTGGACTCAGGATTAGATGAAAAGTTATATTCTATATTCCTTGATCTTATCTCCTATGATGTATTAATAGTAAATTATTCCAATCTTTATGATTTTCTTTTTTGATGTTGATTTTTATTTTATTTTTCTTTCTGTTTGACTCTCTTTAAAAAAAATTATTAGAGTCAAAATGATTCACTTGACACTCTAATAAAAATATATATTAAACAAAAAAAAGAAAGCATCCAGAGGACCCGTCTCCATCGCCCTCTGAGGCAGAGAATTCCACAGACTCACCACTCTCTGTGAGAAAAAGAGTTTCCTCATCTCCGTTTCCTCGTCTCCGACTAGGCTTATATTCACTGGAATTTAGAAGGATGAGAGGGTATCTTATAGACACATATAAAATTAAGGGCCAGATGCAGGAAATATGTTCCTGATGTTGGAGGAGTCCAGAACCAGGGGTCATAGTTTAGGAATAAGGGGAAGGCCATTAAGGACTGAGATGAGGAAAATCATTTTCACCCAGAGAGTTGTGCATCTGTGGAATTCTCTGCCATAGAAGGCAGTGGGGGCTAATTCAGAGGATGTATTCAAGAGAGAGTTAGATGTAGCTGGTAGGGCTAACGGAATCACAGGATGGGAGTAGGATGCTGTTAGTGTTAGCTGGTCGGCGCGGACCCGGTGGGCTGAAAGAGGCTGTTTCCGCGCTCTATCTCTAAAGTAAATTACACTAAAATGGCAATATTGCTAGCTTTTTGTTTTGCTAATATGTTTTAAAATTACACACACAAAATATAATACGAAGATGACACATTAGTAACTGACGACAGGTTCGCCTTAATTCTTCACTTCGGATTTCACGCACCTGCCGTTTTTTGCTGGTGAGTTAGACAATAGATAATAGACAATAGACAATAGGTGCAGGAGTAGGCAATTCGACTCTTCCAGCCAATGTGATCATGGCAGATCATCCCCAATCAGTACCTCCTTCCTGCCTTCTCCCCATACCCCCTGACTCCGCTATCTTTAAGAGCCCTATCTAGCTCCCACTTGCAATTATCCAGAGAACCTGCCTCCACCGCCCTCTGACGCAGAGAATTCCACAGACTCACGACCCTCTGTGAGTTAAAGGTGGAGATTTAGCTAACCCGTCTTGAAACGATGCTTGAATTAGAGGAAGGTTACCTTTTGAGAGAAGCGTCTTAATGCGAGTAGCTTTTTTCAAATTCAGTCTGCAATGTTACTTCCAGGCGGTATGTCGACTTGCACCGAACGACGTCGCGTTTCGGAGAGCTCTTCACGTGGCTACAAAATATCTTCAAGGGCATCCGAATGAGAACAAAATGAATCTGGACCGAATGATCCTCATTTGACTGACCGCTAAGTTCCAACTGCAACGCAGCGAAATAAAGTGTCCGGTGATTTTCAGAAACGTTTTCGATCAGCTGGTCTTTGCCTCACTGTTCGCTCACTGAATGTCTCCACCCCCGTCGAGTCCACCTAAAAATCGCCCGTGGTTTGTCAGCGTGGAGGGGGGTCCTTGCTCTTCAACGCCGAGTTTGCTGCCTTGCTCGTTCGCTTCTGCGTGCGGTGCGCTGAATTCCGATGACTAACTTCCCCGCTCCCTCTCCCGGAAGACATCATGGCTTGCTCTATCCAGTCAGACGGCACTGGGTCTGTACTCGCTGGAGTTTAGAAGGATGGGGGGACCTCGCTGAAACTTGAGAAGTGAATACTGAAAAAGTTGGGTAGAGTGGATATCAGAATCAGAATCAGAATCAGAATCTCACTTTATTCGCCAAGTATGTTTTGCAACATACGAGCAATTTCATTGGCCAGGTCAGTCATACAATTAAAAGCAACAGATCACTTCAAAAACACATTTTAACATGAACATCCACCACAGTGACTCCTACACACTCCTCACTGTGATGGAAGGCGAAATAAAGTTCAAGTCCTTCCCTGAGTTCGTCCTCGGTCGTGGGCCCGGAGCCCCCGTTGATGGGACAATCTTGTCTCCTGTAGCCGGCGCCTCTGCGTCCAGACGTTCAACCTCCCGCATCGGGGGGGATGTCAGCTTCACTGCGCTGGGCGATCGAACCTCACGCCGGGACTGGTCGAACCTTCCGCGACGTTGGAGCTCCTGACTCGGCCTCTCCCGAGACTGCGAGCTGTTGTTGTTAACTCCAGGGTGGTCGCAGGCAAGGGATCCGCTCCGATGTTAAGTCCGCCCCCGCGATAGGGCTCAAAGTCAGTCCGAGGAGGCTTCCAGCTCCATCGATGGAAGGCCGCAGAGGATGGGATATCTCCACTAGTGGTGGAGTCTAGGACTAGAGGTCATGCCTCAGAGTTCAAGTCAAGTCAAGAGTCAAGTCAAGAGAGCTTTATTGTCATGTGTCCCAGATAGGACAATGAAATTCTTGCTTGCAGCAGCATAACAGAATATGTAAACATAATACAGAACGGGAGAAAAAGTTCAGTGTGTCTATATACCATAGACCATTTATGTACACAATAAATAAACAGATAAAGTGCAATAGTAATAATAGACTGTTATTGTTCAGAATTTATTTGACGTTGTGTTTAATAGCCTGATGGCTGTGGGGAAGAAGCTGTTCTTGAACCTGAATGTTACAGATTTCAAGCTCCTGTCCCTTCGTCCCGATGGTAGCGGAGAGATGAATGTGTGGCCAGGAAGGTGTGGGTCTTTGATGATGTTGGCAGCCTTTTTGAGGTAGCGACTGCGATAGATCCCTTTGATGGTGGGGAGGTCAGAGCTGATGATGGACTGGGCAGTGGTCACAACGACCTGACGTTGCTTTGAAAAGATGAGGGGGAAGTTCGTTAGTGAGAGGATGGTGAATCCGTGGAATTCGTTGCCACAGATTATTGATTAGTACTGATTTCAAGGGTTATGGGATGAAGGCAGGATAATGCGGTTAGGAGGGAAAGACAGATCAGCGACAATTGGGCCGAATGTCTTTTATTTAAGGGCAAACGTTACTGATGAGACCTATCCATCCTTTCCGGCCTGGCGCCCTCTGATTACAATCTAGGTACAGACTGACCTGAGTTGTGGTTTATGGTATACAATTAAACACAAATATCAAAGACCAGAAGTACAAATCACCTCCCCTTTCTTGTGGAAATTAAGTCACCCTCCCTTTCATGATGTTGGTAATGCGATGTATAAAGGTAGTAGATACGTAGGTAGGTAGGTAGGTAGGTAGGTAGGTAGGTAGGTAGGTAGGTAGGTAGGTAGGTAGGTAGGAAGGTAGGTAGGTAGGTAGGTAGGTAGGTAGGTAGGTAGGTAGGTAGGTAGGTAGGTAGGTAGGTAGGTAGGTAGGTAGGTAGATAGGTAGGTAGGTAGGTAGGTAGGTAGGTAGGTAGGTAGGTAGGTAGGAAGGAATGAAGGAAGGAAGGAAGGGAGGGAGGGAGGAAGGGAGGAAGGAAGGAAGGAAGGAAGGAAGGAAGGAAGGAAGGAAGGAAGGAAGGAAGGAAGGAAGGAAGGAAGGAAGGAAGGAAGGAAGGAAGGAAGGAAGGAAGGAAGGAAGGAAGGAAGGAAGGAAGGAAGGAAGGAAGGAAGGAAGGAAGGAGGGAGGAAGGAAGGAAGGAAGGGGAAGGAAGGAAGGAAGGGAGGAAGGAGGAAGGGAGGAAGGGGGAAGGAAGGAAGGAAGGAAGGAAGGAAGGGGAAGGAAGGAAGGAAGGAAGGAAGGAGGAAGGAAGGAAGGAAGAAGGAAGGAGGAAGGAAGGGAAGGGAGGGAAGGAAGGAAGGAAGGAAGGAAGGAAAGGGAAGGGAGGAGGGAGGGAAGGAAGGGAAGGAAGGGGGGAAGGAAGGGAAGGAAGGGAGGAAGGGAGGAAGGGGAAGGGGAAGGAAGGGAAGGGGAAGGAAGAAGGGAAGGAAGGAAGGGAGGAAGGAAGGAAGGAAGGGGAAGGGAAGGAAGGAAGGGAAGGGGGGAAGGGAGGAAGGAAGGAAGGAAGGAGGGAAGGAAGGAAGGGGAAGGAAGGAAGGAGGAAGGAAGGAAGGAAGGACGGGGAGGGAGGAAGGAAGGAAGGAAGGGAAGGAAGGAAAAGGAAGGAAGGAAGGAAGGAAGGGGAAGGAAGAAGGAAGGAAGGAAGGAAGGAAGGAGGAATGGAAGGAAGGAAGGAAGGAGGAGGAAGGAAGGAAGGAAGGGAAGGAAGGAAGGAAGGAAGGAAGGAAGGAAGGAAGGAAGGAAGGAAGGAAGGAAGGAAGGAAGGAAGGAAGGAAGGATCCGGAGGGTGGGAGGGAGGCAGGGCGGCATGGAGGCTTGGGACGAAGGGAGGCAGACAGACAGACAGACAGACAGACAGACAGACAGACAGACAGACAGACAGACAGACAGACAGACAGACAGACAGACAGACAAACTGAATTCATGAAACGAATCCTGTAGACAATATGAGGTGCGGTTCACCCAATCCTACCTGGCACAACGTTCACTTCCTTGGCTCATTCAGCTATTTGAATGAAAAAGTCGGCGACAAGGTTACAGTTCAGTGTTGATGTAATTGAGTGAATGGAATGCTATTCCCACTTCAGGTAGGGCAGGGCTGAACGGACCTACTATCAATAATATTAGTCCATTCTGTGCACAATGGGCCACCTAGTGGCGACACCCTTGGTACAGCTTTTCGAGCCACTGCCTGACAGCGCCAGAGACCCGGGTTCAATCCTGGCCTCGGGTGCTGTGGGCGTGCGGTTTGCATATTCTCTCCGTGACCGCGTGGAATTCCTCCAATTTTACCCCACCTCCCATCTCTTTTGTTTCTTTGTTGAAGAAGGAACTGCAGATGCTAGAAAATCGAACGTAGCACAAATGCTGGAGAAACTCAGCGGGGTGAGGCAGCATCTATGGAGCGATTGAAATAGGCAACGTTTCGGATTAAAACCGTTCTTCAGGCTGATATGAGGGTGGGGTGGGGGGTGGGGTGGAGAAGAAAGGAAGAGGAGGAGCCAGAGGGCTGAGGGAGGGCTGAGAAGGGGAGGAGACTGTTGGGTCTACCTGAAATTATAGGTCAATGTTCATACCACTGGGGTACAAACTGCTCAAGCGAAATATGAGGTGCTGCTCCTCCAATTTACGGTGGTCCTCACTCTGGCCATGGAGGAGGCCCAGGACAGGAAGATTGGATTGGTATTAGGAATGGGAGGGGGAGTTGAAGTGCTGAGCCACCGGGAGATCGGGTTGGTTATTGCGAACGGAGCGGAGGTGTTGGGCGAAACGATCGCAAAGGCTATGCTTGGTCTCACCGATGTAGAGCAGTTGACACCGTAGAGCAGCGGATGCAATAGATGAGGTTGGAGGAGGTGCAGGTGAACCTCTGCCGCACCTGGATAGACTGCTTGGGTCCTTGGATGGAGCCGAGGGGGGAGGTAAAGCGACAAGTGTAGCATTTCCTGCGGTTGCAAGGGAAAGTACCCGGGTAGTACTGGTGGCAAGGGACGAATTCACCCAGGGAGTGACGGAGGGAGGGGTCTCTGCGGAAAGCAGACAGGGGGGGAGATGGGAAGACGTGGCAAGTGGTGGGATCACGTTCGAGGTGGTCTTTTGTTTCTATCTTGGGTTAAACCAGAATCTGCAGTTCCTTCCCACACTCTCAATAGGTCAGGCAGCATCTATAAGGGGGGAGTGATAGAAGGCGTTTCGGGTTGGGACACTTTTTAAGATCCTTTATCCCGAAGAAAGATCCCGACCCGAAATGTCGTCTGGCCATTCCATCCACAGATGCCGCCTGACCTGCTGAGTTCTTCCGACGCTTTCCATTTTGTTCAATATTCCTGAATTTCGTATCTCCGTGTTGCAAAATAAAACAAGATCACAGTAGATGGGCCCAAGATCCCATTTGTTTCTTTAATTAACCCATGATCCTGTAATAAAACGGAATTGTGAAGATCATTGATCCATTTACCACGCAAACACAACACTGCATGATTGAGATTCTTTATTTTTGTTACTTTGATTGAAGTTTTTCCCCAGGATCGACAAGAATTTGAGTTTCTGAAATGGATTAGGTTTTTATCAGGAGAGGGTTTAGTATTTCATTTTCCACCGAACAAATATATTTTGTTTTCAGCATGTATTTGGGATCAGTACTTGGTCACAACTGGTAGATAATTTGAAGAGATTTTGTAGCTTCCGGAGGTCAATTGAAAAGATATATCCCTTCCTCCCTTCCTCCCTTCCTCCCTTCCTTCCTTCCTTCCTTCCTCCCTTCCTCCCTTCCACCCTTCCACCCTCCCTCCCTCCCTCTCACCCCCATCTCCCTCTTCCTCTCTCCTCTGTCCTCCCTTCCCTCCCCCCCCCCACCCACCTTCCTCCCTTCCCCCTTCCTCCCTTCCTCACTCCCTCTCTCCCTTCCTCCCTTTCTTCCTCCCTTCCTTCTTCCATTCTTTCCTCCCTTCCTTCCTCCCTCCCTCCCTGCCTTCCTCTCTTCCATTCCTTCCTCCCTTCCTCCCTTCCCTCATTTCCATTAGCAGATAGGATGATTCCATTCAGTTTAGTTTATTGTCACGTGTAACGAGGTATAGTGAAAAGCTTTTGTTGCGTGCTATCCAGTCAACGGAAAGACAATACGTGATTACAATCGAGGCATTTACAGTGTCCAGGTACATGATAAGGGAATAACGTTTAGTGTAAGGTAAAGCCAGCAAAGTCCGATCGAGGACAGTCCGAGGGTCACCAGCGAGGGAGATAGTAGTTCAGTACTGCTCTCTGGTTGTGGTGGGATGATTCAGTTGCCTGATAACAGCTGGGAAGAAACTGTCCCTGAATCTGGAGGTGTGCATTTTCGCACTTCTGTAGCTTTTGCCCTATGGGAGAGGGGAGAAGAGGGAGTGACCGGGGGTGAGACTGGTCCTTGATTATGCTGCTGGCCTTGCCGAGGCAACGAGAGGTGTAGATGAAGTCAATGGAAAGGAGGTTGGTTTGTGTGATCACCAAAGTGGTAGATAGTAGTTCAGCACTGCTCTCTGGTTGTGGTAGGATGATTCAATTGCCTGATAACAGCTGGGAAGGAACTGTTCCTGAATATTGAGACGATTTATAGCGTTGGTGTTATACATTGACACCAGAAATGGTGCAGTTGGGCTATGCTCAACGCCATTTAACATATGAAGCATTATGATGCCCCGTGTAGTAACCATCTTCATTTATCGTTACTCGTAAGCAATAGACAATAGACATAGACAATAGGTGCAGGAGTAGGCCATTCGGCCCTTCGAACCAGCACCGCCATTCATTGTGATCATGGCTGTTCAACCCCAATCAGTACCCCATTCCTGCCTTCTCCCTATATCCCCTGACTCCGCTATCTTTAAGAGCCCTATCTAGCTCTCTCTTGAAAGTATCCAAAGAACCGGCCTCCACCGCCCTCTGAGGCAGAGAATTCCACAGACTCACAACTCTCTGTGAAAAAAATGTTTCCTCGACTCCATTCTAAATGGCTTACCCCTTATTCTTAAACTGTGGCCCCTGTTTCTGGACTCTCCCAACAGCGGGAACACGTTTCCTGCCTCTAACGTGTCCAAACCCTTAACAGTCTTATATGTTTCAATAAGATCACCTCTCATCCTTCTAAACTCCAGAGCATACAAGCCAAGCCGCTCCATTCTCTCAGCATATGACAGTCCCGCCATCCCGGGAATTAACCTTGTAAACCTACGCTGCACTCCCTCCATAGCAAGAATGTCATTCTTCAAATTAGGGGACCAAAACTGCACACAATAATAATCGTAATTAATTTATTAGCCAACTATACACCGTCTCACTTTGGGAAGCTAGAACCTCATATTTCGCGTGGGTAGCTTACACCCCAGCTGTGTGAACATTGACTTATCTAACTTCAACTAACCCTTACATCCCCTCTCTCTCCTTCCCTCCCCCTTCCCAGTTCTCCCACCAGCCTGACTTCCCGCTGATTACATTTTATATGTGTATAATTTGTTTTCACCTTCTCCGAGCGAGCAATGATCTATTTTACGTTTCCCTTGAACTCATTCCCTTTGATACCTCGTTTTCACACCTTACACTTCCTTATCTCTGCGTCTCCCACTACTCTGACTCTCAGACTGAACAAGGATCTCGAGCCGAAACGTCACCCATTCCTTCTCTCCAGAGATGCTGCCTGACCCGCTGAGTTACTCCAGCATTTTGTGTATGTCTTCGGTGAAAACCAGCATCTGCTGTTCCTTCCCACACTATACCTCACTTCCAGAAGCTCGGCAGTTTATTTAAAATTCAAGCTGCCCACTACGATGTCTTCAGAATTGGTGCATGAAAACCCGGTCTTGGATGTTTGGAAAAGCACGTAGGTTTATTGAGGCATACTGTATATTGTGTCATTCCCTTTCCTATTCACTCGCTCCTTCTTTTTCGCTTTCCTTAGATCCAACTGTACGTAACTTAGTTCCTCTTCCTGGGCGACACTCTGAGCAAAAGGTACCTATAAGTAATAACACCACAGGATTGTCAGTAAACAACAATGTACATCAATATGGATATCAATGGATATCAATAAATTCATCCTTGGGTCTTGTATCAAACGCGCGAAGAATTGTATTGGGACATAGGGAGGGCAAGTTAAATACGTAAATGAAAAAGTTTATTGGCCAAGTATTCACATACAATGAATTTGCCTTGGTGCTCCGCCCGCAAGCGCAACATGACAGACAGTGACAGTTGAGAATGATACATAAAACATTAAACATTAATAATAAAACATTATTGATTAAACATGTCAATTAAATGAAATTCCAGAGCAAAGGGAGGCTACAGCTTTTTGGTTATTGAGTAGAGCTACTACTCGTGGAAGAAAGCGGCTTTTATGTCTGGCTGTGGCAGCTTTGACAGTCCGGAGTCGCCTTCCAGAGGGAAGTGATTCAAAGAGTTTGTGGCCAGGGTGAATGGGGTCAGAGATGATCTTGCCCGCTCACCTCCTGGCCCTTGCAGTGTACAGTTCATCAATGGAGAGAAGGTTGCAGCCAACAACCTTCTCAGCTGATCGGACGATTCGCTGCAGCCTCCAGGTGTTGTGCTTGGTGGCTGAGCCAAACCAGACCATGATGGAGAAGGTGAGCGCAGACTCTACGATGGACGTTTAAAATTGGACCATCATTGCCTGTGGTGGATTGTGTTTCCTCAGCTGCCGCACGAAGTGTGTGTGAGGGAGCCTTTTGGGACAGGTGACCACAGTTCCATTAAGTTTAAGATAGTTGTGGATCTGGACGGAGAGGGTCCACGTGTTAAAATGCTCAACTGGGTTAAGGCCAATTTTGAGGGTATGAGAGAATGTCTCGCTCAAGTTGACTGGAGCAGGATATTTGAGGGGATAGGAACATCGGCCAAGTGGGATGCTTTTAAAAGTGTACCGAAGAGAGCTCAGGATGTGTACATCCCCGTTAGAGTGGAGGGAAAAGCAGGCAAATGTAAGGAAGCTTGGCAGAAGACGTTAGTCAAAAACAAGAAGGATGCATGGGACAAGTATAGGCAACTGGGATCAAGTGCATCCCTGGAGGAGTTTCGGGAATTAAGGAGCAAAATAAAAAAGGAGATCAGAAGGGAAAAGGGGGCCAGGAGATAACTCTGGCGGGTAGCATAAAAGTCAATCACAAAAGATTTTATACATACATAAGGGGGAAAGGGTAACTAGAGAGAGAATGGGACCTCTCATGAATAAAAGCGGTCACCTCGATGTGGAGTCACAGGAGATGGCCAAAGTCCTCAATGAGTATTTCTCCTCTGTATTTACCGAGGAGAAATACAGTAGGACGGAGGAAATTGGAGCAGTCACTGGAAGTGCCATGAGAGCAGTCAGTGTTACCGTTGTGGAAGTGCTGAAGGTACTGTCGTGTTTGAAGGTAGACAAATCTCCAGAGTCTGATCAGATACGTCCGATGACATTGCGGGAAACTAGAGAGGAAATTGCGGGAGCCCTGGCTAAAATGTATGACCTGTCCATAAATACAGCACCACGTGCCAGAGGATTAGAGGGTGGCAAATGTCGTGCCCCTTTTCAAGAAAGGCTGCAGGGAAAATGCTGGGAACTATAGGCCAGTGAGCTTAACATCTGTAACCTCACCGGCCTATAGTTGGTAAGGTTACTGGAGAGTATTCTGAGGGGTAGGATATACAGGCATTTGGATGGGCAAGGGCTGATTAGGGACAGTCAGCATGGTTTTGTACGGAGAGGTCGTGTCTCGCAAATCTGATTGTTTATTGAAGATGTGACCATGTAGATGTTGTGTACATGTGATGCGTTCGACAAGGTGCCGCATGGTAGGCTGCTCTTGGAGGTTAGATCTCATGGGATCCAAGGAGAGATAGCTGAATGGATAGCAAATTGGCTCCATGGAAGGAAGCAGAGGGTGATGGTGGAAGGTTGCTTCTCAGACTGCAGGGCTGTGACTAGTGGTGTGCCACAAGGTTCGGTGCTGGGCCTGTTACTGTTTGTCATCTCTTGATGGTTTGGATGTGAATATACTGGGCTAGATTAGCAAGTTTGCTGATGATACAAAAATTAGTTGTTTTGCAGATAGTGAAGATGGTTGTGAACAATTGCAGCAGGATCTGGATCGATTGGCCCGGTGGGCTGAGGAATGGTTGATGGAATTTAATACAGAGAAGTGTAAGGTGTTGCATTTTGGGACTTTGAATAAGGGCAGAACCTACACAGTAAATGGTAGGCCTCTGGGGAGTGTTGTAGAGCAGATGGATCTAGGAATACAGGTGCATAGTTCCTTGAAGGCCGAGACACAGGAAGATAAAGTGGTCAAAAAGGCTTTTGGCAATTTGGCCTTCATCAGTCAGAGTATTGAGTATAGAAGTTGGGAGGTCATGTTGCAGTGGTATAAGACGTTTGTGAGACCGCATTTAGAATATTGTGTTCAGTTCTGGGCACCATGTTATAGGAAAGATATTGTCAAGCTTGAAAGGGTTCAGAAACGATTTACGACGATGTTGCCAGGACTAGAGGGTGATAGCTACAGGCAGAGGGTGAGTAGGCTGGGTCTCTATTCCATGGAGCGCAGGAGGATGAGGGGTGATCTTATAGAGGTGTACAACATCATGAGAGGAATAGATCGGGTAGATGCACAGTCTTTTACCCAGGGTAGGGGAATCGAGGACCAGAGGACATAGGTTCAATGTGAAGGGGAAAAGATTTTATAGCAATCCGAGGGGTTACTTTTTCACACAGAGGGTGGTGGGTGTATGGAACAAGCTGCCATAGGAGGTAGTTGAGGCTGGGACTATCCCATCATTTAAGAAACAGTTGGACAGGTACATGGCTAGGACAGGTTTGGAGGGATATGGACCAAGCGCAGGCGAATGGGAATAGGGCAGCTGGGACATTGTTGGCCGGTGTGGGCGAGTTGGGCCGAATGGCCTGATTCCACATTGTGTCACTCTATGACACTGTGGTTTATGGTACTTATGCTTCAAGTCATTTTCGACGAATCTACACATTAATCCCTAACATTACTGAGGTCCACCACATACATGAACTCAGAGTGGTACAAAGTGCCGGGGTAACTCAGCATCATTGGAGAAAAAGGATGGGTGACGTTTCAGATCCGGAACCTTCTTCAGAGTGGCTCCCCCTCTCATCCTACCTCCCCACCTCTCTCCTCTTCTCCCTCCCCTCCCTTTCACTCACAATTACGAGGTGAAATTGTAATATCCGTTTACTGCCATCTATCGTTGCATATGTAAAAATGAGACTGTTCTTACTTGCAATGTTTCCTGTGCATCATTGGAACCTATCATAATGACAAAACGGAAGAACATTACAATTTTGAATAACAGCTCATCAGATACCTATCTAATTGCAATATCGAGCCAGACAGGGTACGAACAAGGAACCAATTCTTGGATTGAACCATGAGTTCTTAATTCTGTTGAGCAGTAATTTTCTAAATTATATTGACAATAGACAATAGACAATAGGTGCAGGAGTAGGTCATTCGGCCTTTTGGGCCAGCACCGCCATTCAATGTGATCATGGCTGATCATCTCCACTCAGTACCCCGTTCCTGCCTTCTCCCCATATCCCCTGACTCCTCTATTTTTAAGAGCCCTATCCAGCACTCTCTTGGAAGCACCCAGAGAACCTGCCTCCACCGCCCTCTGAGGCAGAGAATTCCACAGACCTACCACACTCTGTGAGAAAAAAAGTGTTTCTTCGTCTCCGTTCTAAATGGTTTACTCCTTATTCTTAAACTGTGGCCTCTGGTTCTGGACTCCCCCCACATCGGGTACATGTTTCCTGCCTCTAGCGTGTCCAATCCCTTAACAATCTTCTATGTTTCAATGCGATATCCTCTCATCCTTCTAAGCTACAGAGTACACAAGCCCAGCTGCTCCATTCTCTCAACACATGACAGTCCCGCCGTCCCGGGAATTAACCTTGTAATCCTACGCTGCACTCCCTCAATAGCAAGAATGTCCTTCCTCAAATTAGGGGACCAAAACTGCACACAATACTCCAGGTGTGGTCTCACTGAGGCTCTGTACAACTGCAGAAGGACATCTTTCTCCTTGACACTCATTGAGCAGTAAAGAAATTAGGATAAAATTAAGTACAGACATTTTGATCTACCTGCTTTAGGATTTTCATCAGCTATTTACAACGCCAAAGATTGACTGAATGTTTTCATTGTAATTTTCGCCTGGCAAAATTCCCTGCATTACTGTTTTTTTGCGAGCAGATCAATAGTTTGCCGATAAACGTTTAGAAAGAGTGTCAATAAATATTCTCTGGAGAACATGTATAGGTAACATTTCGGGACTCTCCGTCTGAAGAAGGATCTGGACCGGAAATGTCACCCATTCCTTCTCTCCAGAGATGCTGCCTGTCCCACTGAGTTACTCCAGCATTCTGTGTCTATGCTAGGTGTAAACCTGCTTCTGCAGTTCCTTCCTACACATACTATATTCCGCCCTCTGTATCCTCCACTTTACTTGAGTTTGACTTGATCATATTTATATATTGAAGTTTGAATGTTTGAATAAGTTTATTGGTCAAGTATTCACATACAAGGAATTTGCCTTGGTGCTCCGCCCGCAAGTGACAACACGACATACAGTGATAGTTCGGAATGATACATAAAACATGAAACATTAATAATAAAACATTATCGAGAAACATGTGAATCAAACAAAATACCAGAGCAAAAGGAGGCTACAGATTTTTGGTTATTGAGTAGAGCTACTACTCGTGGATAAAAACTGTTTTTATGTCTGGCTGTGGCAGCTTTCACAGTCCGGAGTCGCCTTCCAGAGGGAAGTGATTCAAAGAGTTTGTGGCCAGGGTGAGAGGGGTCAGAGAGGATCTTGCCCGCTCGCTTCCTGGCAGTGTACAGTTCGTCAGTGGATGGAAGGTTGCAGCCAATAACTGTCTCTGCTGATCGAACGATTCGCTGCAGCCTCCGGATGTCGGGCTTGTTGGCTGAGCCGAACCAGACCATGATGGGAAGGCGAGAACGGACTCTACGATGGCCGTGCAGAATTGGACCATCATTGCCAGTGGCAGCTTGTGCTTCCTCAGCTGCCGCATGAAGTACATCCTCTGTTGCGCCTTTTTGACTGTGGAGTCGATGGTAGTCCCCCATTTAAGATCCTTGGAGATGATGGTACCCAGGAACTTAAAAGACTCCGCAGATGTGACTGTGGTGTTGTTGATGGTGAGTGGGGTGAGGGGAGGGGCAGCTCTCCTAAAGTCTACCATCAATTCCACTGTCTTAAGAGCATTTAGATCCAGGTTGTTGCAATGGCACCAGGACGCCAGTTGTATCACTTCCTGTCTGTAGGCAGATTCCTCCCCATCCTGGATCAGTCCAATCAGGGTTGTGTCATCCGCAAACTTGAGAAGCTTGACTGAGGTGTCTGTGGAGGTGCAGTCGTTGGTGTAGAGAGAGTAGAGGAGAGGAGAGAGTACACAGCCTTGCGGTGCTCCAACACTGAGGGTCTGCTTGTCCGAGATGTACTTTCCCAGCCTCACATGCTGCTTCCTGTCTGTCAGGAAGCTGGTGATCCACCGACAGAGTATATAAATGGGGTTGAGAGGGAAAGATAGATCAGCCACGATTGAATGGCGGAGTGGATTCGATGGGCCGAGTGGCGTAATTGTACGCCTGTGACTTATGAAGTTATGAACTACATCTAAATTTTTGGGTTAGCACGCAGCATGACACTGTATCTCGGTACATGGGACAATGATAAAACTACACCAAACTGCGTCTATATCAATAATTATGTTGGAAACTGGGAAGAGATGACTGGGCACACGCATAAATAACGGAAATACCAACCTCGTTTCTCTCATATCACTCGAAATGCAAGAAATGCGAGGATCAAAGCTGTCATCGCCATTACGCTGATCAAGACTGATGGCACCAATACCTGTGCTTCGGTCGCAGTCTTCATGTAACCTGAAACGCACAGGACGGAGTCAGAGGGACAATACCATGACATTTAAAATACCTTTCCATTATTCTTGTGATTGAGGGAGTGCAGCGTAGGATCACGAGGTTAATTCCCGGATGGCGGGATTGACATATGCTGATAGAATGGAGCGGCTGGGATTACTATCTAAATGGCGCCGTTGGGAGAAGGGGAAGTACAACGGGATCTGGGTATCCATGTTCATCAGTCTATGAAGGCAAGCATGCAGGTACAGCAGGCAGTGAAGAAAGCGAATAGCATGTTGGCCTTTATAACAAGAGGGGTCGTGTATAGGAGCAAAGAGGTCCTTATGCAGCTCTGCAGGGCTCCCGTGAGACCACACCTGGAGTATTGTGTGCAGTTTTGGTCCCCTAATTTCAGGAAGGACATTCTTGCTATTGAGGGAATGCAGCGTAGGTTTACAGGGTTAATTCCCGGGATGGCGGGACTGTCATATGTTGGGAGAATGGAGCAGCTGGGCTTGTGCACTCTGGAGTTTAGAAGGATGAGAGGGAATCTTATTGAAACATATAAGACTATAAAGGGTTCTAGACACGTTAGAGGCAGGAAGCATGTTCCCGATGTTGGGGGAGTCCAGACCCAGGGGCCACAGTTTAAGAATAAGGGGTAAGTCATTTAGATCGGAGATGAGGAAATACTTTATCGCACAGAGAGTTGTGAGTCTGTGGAATTCTCCGCCTCAGAGGGCGGTTCTCTGGATACTTTCAAGAGAGAGCAAAATAGGGCTCTTAAAGATAGTGGAGTCAGGGGATATGGGGAGAAGGCAGGAACGGGGTGCTGATTGGGGGATGATCAGCCATGATCACATTGAATGGCGGTGCTGGCTCGAAGGGCTGAACGGCCTACTCCTGCACCTTTGGTCCATAATCCTCCAAAACTGGTTTGGATTGATTTCTCCCCAAACCTCGTGATGTTCTTTTTACCTGCTCCCACAATCACATAGAACGCAGAACAGGACAACACAGGAACAGATCCTATGGTCCATAGCGTTCGTCGACACGGTGGCGCAGCGGTAGAGTTGATGCCTCACAGCGCCAGAGAGCCGGGTTCGATCCTGGCTACCGGACGCTTGTCTATTGGGAGTTCGTACGTTCTCCCCGTGACCTGCGAGGATCTCCGCTTTCACCCCACACTCCAAAGACGTCCAGGTTTGTAGGCTTGGTATAATTAAAAATTGTCCCTAGTGCGTGTGGCATAGCGTTGTCGGCGCGGACTCGGCGGGCCGAAGGGCCTGTTTCCGTGCTGTACTTCTCAACGACATGAAACATCCGTGCCGAACATGACGCGTAACAAGTAAAACTAACCCCAACACTAACTCCTCACAGAGTCAAAGGGTGATAGAGCGTGGAAACAGGCCCTTCGGCCCAACTTGCCCACACCGGCCTGCATGTCCTAGCAAAGTTACAACATTTTGAAATTTTTAAAATCAAGTCTGCAATTTAAATCATATTGCGAGCGGGTTTTGGTGGAACGCGATCGATTGGAACATTGCATTTGCGGTGAATTTGAACCCCATATCGGCAGAAAAAAAACACGCTTTTTATTTTAATGTAATTATTGAATTGTCTCGCGATTAAATAAATTAAAAAATCGGGATCGGAAGTCCGAGCGATTGTTCTTCACGGCCAATAGCACACGGCCAGTGGCAGAACTGCAGCGCCGCTGAAGGTAAGTATTGTCACATCGCTACATGTCCCAGCTACACTAGTCCCACCTGCCCGCTTTTGGTCCATACCCGTCAAAACCTGTCTAATTGTTTCTTAAACTGCCTCATCTGGCGGCTTGTTCCACACACCCACCGCCCTTTGAGTTAGACAATAAACAATAGACAATAGGTGCTGGAGTAAGCCATTCGGCCCATTCTTTGTGTTACCCCTCAGATTCCTATTAAATCTTTTTCCCCTTCAACTTGAACCCCTGGTCCTATTCTCCCACCCCATTCCCTGCTTAACTAAAAGCCTCTTAAATGCCACGAAAGTATCTGCCTCCCCACTTCCGCCAGAAGGGCGTTCAAGATTCCCACTTTAAAAAAAACTTCTTTAAAATCTTCTTTAAACTTTGCCCCTCTAGTTAAATGAACAGAATATTAAATAACAGGAATTGCAAATCGACCACGATGCATACACCTGATCATTATTCTCAAGAACTACTTACATTTCACTTCCAATTCTTTCTTTGTGCTGGACGTTTGACTCTTTCCCGTTAAAGAGCACAGATAATTGCAACCGCCTTCCTGCAACGAATCAAAGACTTCTTTCACATCGGCCTCCTGACTCGCTTTATGGAGGGTCGCCTCCAGATTTTTGCCAGTCTGGTCGCTCGATGTTATTGTCAGCAGAAGATCTTCGCCTGTTGTGCAAATCGAGCGGCTCTCTAGAAAATTAAGAAGAATTAATCTGACATTGTAGGCCATCTCTGGGGTGGAGCGCAACCTTTAAGTGGTCCGCCCTGATGCGATCAACCTGGCGGCACAATCAAATGAGATCACATAGAACAACTGTCCTTCAACTTTATTTTTATTTATTTAATTTTATTTATTATAGAAACAAATAATAACCGAGTACATTAATTTACTATAGTGAAAAACATAGTATTAATGAAAATTGACTTAATATAAATTTCAAGGGTTGTTTATTTTATATAACTAAGAATACATGAGTATTGCAATATACTCATACTGATAATATTTGTTTGTCTCATTTTTAAGTAAAAGGCCGAATTTTATTTATTAAATACAAAAAACAAGTAAAACTTTTATGGTATTGTCACTGATTATTAAATTTAAAATTAATATTACAATTGAAAATACACAATTTTAGATAATTAAAAATATAAAATACTAAAGATAAAGATACTAATAATACAAATAATATTCTCCTAAAGATTCTGTACTGATATTAAGAGTTAAGAAAGTGCAACCTTTTTTTATATGATATAGAAAATAAAAAAATAGAAAAAAGAATAAAGAATAAGAAAGGTTTTTGATGGAGAATAGAATATTCGTCATTAATCCGTCCTTATAGATATTCATGATTAATTATATATATTACTTCATCCATTCAAAATCCAGGCCTCAGCAGTCAAGTCCTCGCGCCGAACCGTTATGACCCTGGAGACCCAAATAATCCGTCTGAAGAGGTCTAACCATCCATAAGGACAAGCCTCAATCTCTCCAAATGGAGTGTCTCCGACATTTCTGTATTCCACATTTTGATTGTTGGGAATGCAGCCTTTCCAAAATTTTAATATTAATTTTTTCCCAATTATTAGACAATAGTCAATAAAAGTTCTTTGATTCATTGTTATTAGTTGGTCAGTTTCAAATATTCCAAGTATAATTAACTTTGGGTCCTTCAACTTTAGGCTGTGCACGCCATACCCAAGAAGAAGAAGAAGGAGAAGGCAATAGACAACAGACAATAGGTGCAGGAGTAGGCCATTCGGCCCTTCAAGCCAGCACCGCCTTTCAATGTGATCATGGCCGATCATCCCCAATCAGTACCCCGTTCCTGCCTTCTCCCCATATCTCCTGACTCCGCTATTTTTAAGAGCCCTATCTAGTTCTCTCTTGAAAATATGCAGAGAACCAGCCTCCACTGCCCTCTGAGGCAGAGAATTCCACAGACTCGCAACTCTCTGTGAGAAAAAGTGTCCAGTTGTCATCCTTCTAAACTCCAGAGGTACAAGCCCAGCCGCTCTATTCTCTCAGCATATGACAGTCCCGCCATCCCGGGATTTAAACTTATAACTCGACGGGCCGAAGGGCTTGTTTCCGCGCTGTATCTCTAAACTAAACATATACATCCCCCCAATCTCCGGCTTTCCAGAGAATCTGCGTTCGTCGAACATCTTCCTGGAGCTATTACTCTTCAAAGTCATGCATCACTCTGGTTAACGTTCTCTGCGCCCTTTCCAGAGCCTCCATTTGAGTCGAACCTTTCTAGACCTGATGCCGTTGCTCGCTTCATGTGTGTGGTATTAACGTGTAAATAAAATATTGCAACTCACCAATGCAAAATGCATAGTTAATCAACTGCAAAAAGACAGTTCGCTTGCTGAATGTCATCGTTACCCTCACAAGAAGGGCCAGGTTGATTTTTGGCATGAGACCTTGCATACACAATTAGAATCTAGCAAGCGAACCGCAATGGAACAAATTGCGGTCTGTCTGTTCATGTAAACACACGCAGACTTCCTGCATTATCAGACCACGACATGACGAATTTAGCACGGACTTTGGATCAGAAATGCGTAGAATTCGCAGATCACAAGCACCAAAATGGAAGGGAGGGTTCAAGGAGAAAGAATGCGTAAGAAATAACTGCAAATGTTGGTTTGAATCAAAGGTAAACACAAATTGCTGGAGCAACTCAGCGGGTGGGGCAGCGACCCCGGTGAAAAGGAATGGGCGACGTTTCGGGTCGAGACCCTTCTTCAGACTCAAAGGAGTAAGGATGCCGCAAATAGCAACCAGACAGTTAGTGAGCCTCATATACTACAGTATACACACACACATACGTACACACACATAACACACCAAGACACACACACACACGAACACACACACACACACACACCACACACACACACACATACCACACACACTCACACACACACACGCACACACACGCGCGCACACACACACACACACACACACACACACACACACCACACACACCGATCCACACACACACACACAGACACACAGCCCCCCCCCTGACAAACGCACATCCCCCCCACACACACACACACCCACACACACACACACACACACACACCACACACACCCACGCGCACAACACACGCACACACACATGACACACACAGATACACACACAACGACACACACACACACAGACACCACACACAAAGACACACACACAACGCGCGCAACACACAACGCACACCACACACACACACACACAGATACACACACAAAGAACACACACACACACACACACACACACACACAGACAAACACACACACAAGACACACAGCACACACACACACAGACACATAAACACACACACCACACACACACTCACACTACACACAGATACACACAAGCATCACACACATCTTGGCCCACACACACACACACACACACAGCACACTCTCACACACACACAAAGACACACACACACACCACCCACCACACACCCAACACCCACAGATCCACACACACCCCACACACGGAGATACACCCACACCACACACACACATACACACACACACTACGATAAAACATACACACACACATACAAAACACACATACACACATAGACACACACACACACACACACACAACACACACACACTCACACATACACACACACAACGCACCACACGCACAGCACGCACCCCACAACCCACACACACACCACACCCCCGCACCCAACAACCCACACACACCCACACACGCACACAAACCTCACACACACACCACACCACACACACACACCACACACACCCACCCACACACACACCAACACACACACACACCCACAACCCCCACAACACACACACACACCCCACACCCCCACACACCCCACACACCACCCACACCTCCCACACACAAAAACCCACCCCCACACACACCCACACCCAACACAACACACACACAACACACACACACACACACACACAACACACACACACACACACCCACACACCCACACACACCCACACACACCTACACCCACATACACACACAACCCCACACACACAGGCACACCCCCCACACCCCACACCCACACCCCACACGACACCACACACACCACACCCACACACCCCCCCCCACACCCACACCCCCACACCAACACACAAAAAACCCCAACACCCCCAAGATATCATACACACCCACACAAAACCCCACCCCCCCACACACACACCCACACACCCACCACCCACATCCCCACACACACCAACCCACCACTCACACACACCCACACCCCCACACACACACCCACACACACACACCCACACCCACATACACCCAACACACACCACACACACACACACACACACACACACACACACACACACAGATCCACACACACAACACACACACCACACAACAGACACACACACACACACCTCACACACACACACACCACACACATACACACACACACACATTCACACACACACACACACACACACACACACCACACACCCACACACACACACACCCACACATACACACACCACCACCCACACACACACACACACACCACACACACCCACACACAACACACACACACACACCACACACATACACACACCACACACAGCATAAACACACACACACACACACACACACACACCACACACACACACACACACACACACACACACACACAACCCACACACACACGCACACACACACACAGATACACACACAACACACCACACACACAAACACCACACACACACACACACACCCCCCCACTACACAAACCCCACACACGCACCCCACACACACCCACACACCCACCCCCCCCCCCACACCACCCCCCCCCCCCCTACACACACCCCACACCACACACACACCCCACCACACACCACACACAACCACACCCACGCACCCACAAAATCACCCCCAAACCCCCACACACTCCCACACCACCCCCACACCCCACACCCACACACCCCACCCCACCACCACACACCCCCCACACCCCCCCCACCCCCCCCACACCCCCCCCCCACACACACCACCCACACCCACACCCCCCCACACACACACCCACACACACCCACACACACACACCACAGACACACCCACACACCCCACACACCACACACAAAACTCACCCACACACACCCACACACACCCACACCCACACACACCCCCCACACACACACACACACAACACCCACACACACCCACCCCACCCATGGGGCGCACACGGGGAGGGGGGGGGGGGGGGGGGGCCCCACCCAACACACACACCCACACACCCACACACCACACATCCACCCCCCCCCCCCCCCACACACCCACACTCCCCACCCCACACACCCCCCCACACACACAGCCCACCCACACTACCCCCCACACACACCCACCCCACACCATACCCACACCCACACACACACCCACCACACCCACCCAAACCCCAACAAAAAAACACCCACACACACAACACACACACACACATCTACACCCCCCCCCACACCCACACCCACCACACCACACACCCACACACACACACACCCACACACACACACACACACCACACACACCCACCACACACACCCACACACACACACACTAACACCCCCACACCCACACCACACACCCACACCCCCACACATCCCCCCCCCCCACAAAACAGCCAACCACACACCCCCCCCCCCCCCCCACACCCACACACACACACACACCCACACACCAACACACACACCCACACACACCCACACCCCAGCCACTCCACCCCCCACCACAACCCACACACACCACCCCCACACACACCCACACCCCCCACACCCACACCCCCCCCACCACACCCCCACCACCCACCCACAACCCACACACACACCCCCCACCCACACACTCACACCCACACACCCCACACACACACACCCACACCCACCCCCCACACACACACACACCCACCACACACACACACACCCCACACACAACACACACACCCCACGTATAACAAACACACACCACACACACACCTCACACCCACCGGACCCCTGCGTCCACACCCCACACACACCCACAACTCCCCCCCGAGTAGACACCCCCACTCCCCTCAACACACATACTCCCCCACTGTGTAGAGCCCCCATCCACCCCCCCCACCCCACACCCACACACAGCCCACCACATACCCACCACACCCCCATCGCCCCCTCCAGTGCACCACCCCCCCCCACACCCCCCGCCTAACACAGCCCCCACCCCCCACCCACAGCCCCACCACACCCACAACACACCCACACCCCCGCCCACCCCCACCCACCCCACCCTGCCCACACAACACCCCCAGCCCCACACCAAGTGCTCACCCACACACCCCCCACCCAGCCCCCCACCCAGCCCCCAGTGCACACCACCCCACACCAGTGCCCCCACTCACAACCCACAACACCCCACCCCCAGTGCCCCCCCCCATTCACCCCCCCAGCCCCACTAGAGCACAAGTGCAGCCCCCCACACTACAGCCCAGTGCCCAGCCCACACCCCACAGTGCCCAGCCCCCCCCCCATCGCCCAGCCACACACACCCCCCCACAGCACTCCCACACACAGTGCCCCAGCCCACTTCCCCCCCCCCACCCCCCCCCCCACACACGACACCCCCAGACAACACCCATCCCCCCCCCCCACAACCCCCCAGCCACAGTGCCACACCCACACAGCCCACACACACCCAGCCACTACCCACCCCACACCACACCAGTGCCCACCCACACCCACACACACAACCCACCCACACCCACCACCCACACACACACCCACACACACCCCCCACACACCCCACACCACACACAATAAAAACAAACAGCCCAATAGTCCCCAGGCAACCGCTGCCCGGACCGCCTGCCGTCAGAAACTTCCGGTCAGCGATCCCCCCTCCCCCGTGTAGGAACCCCCCCCTCGTGGCAGAGAAACTCCCCCTCCTAGTAGAGGCCCCCATCGCCCAGCCTAGCCCAGTGCCCAGCCCATCACAGCCCAGCCTAGAGCCCAGTGCCCAGTCCCCCCCATCGCCCCGACTAGAGCCCAGTGCCCAGCCCCCCCCCAACGCCTAGACTAAGCCGTGCCCAGCCCCCCCCATCGCCCAGTCTAGAGCCCAGTGCCAACCACTCCCCCATCGCCCTGACTAGAGCCCAGTGCCCAGTGCCCAGACTAATCACAGCCCAGACTAGAGCCCAGTGCTCAGTGTCCAGCCCATCACAGCCCAGACTAGAGCCCAGTGCAGCCCACAGAGCAGACTAGAGCCCAGTGCCCAGCCCACAGCCCAGAGCCCAGTGCCCAGCCCCCCAGCCCATCGCCCAGCCTAGAGCCCAGTGCAGCCCACAGCCCAGCCAAGAGCCCAGTGCCCAGCCCATCACAGCCCAGACCAGAGCCCAGTGCCCAGCCCACAGCCCAGAACGAGAGCCCAAGCCCATCCCCCCCCCCTCCCCCCCCCCTCATCGCCCAGCCCCAGTGCCCAGCCCCACCCCTGCCCCCCATCGCCCAGACTGGAGCCCAGTGCCCAGTCCCCCCCCCCCCCCATTCGGCTCAGCCTAGAGCCCAGTGCAGCCCACAGCCCAGACTAGAGCCCATGCCCAGCCCATCACAGCCCTAGACTTAGAGCCCAGTGCCCAGCCCCCCCCCCCCCATCGCACAGACTAGAGCCCAGTGCCCAGTCCCCCCCCATTGCCCAACCTAGATCCCAGTGCCCAGCCCACAGCGCAGAGCCCAGTGCCCAGCCCCCCCCCCCCCATCGCCCAGCCTAGAGCCCAGTGCAGCCAGCCCACAGCCCAGACTACAGCCCAACCAGCCCCACAGCCCAGACTAGAGCCCAGCGCCCAGCCCCCCCTCCCCCATCGCCCTGAGCCTAGAGCCCAGCGCCCAGCCCCCCCCCCCCATCGCCCAGCCTAGAGCCCAGTGCCCAGCCCCCCCAGCCCAACCTAAATCCCAGTGCCCAGCCCACAGCCCACAGCCCACTGGAGCCCAGTCCCCCCATCAGCCCAGTGCCTGCCCACAGCCCCCACCCCACTAGCGCCAGCCCAGCCCTCCCACCCCTAGTCCCACAGCCCAAACTAGAGAGCCCCATGCCCAGTCCAGAGAGCCCAGTGCCCAGCCCAAAGCCCAGGCCCCACCCATCGCCCACTTAGAGCCCAGTGCCCAGCCCCCCCTCCCCATCGCCCAAACTAGAGCCCAGTGCCCAGTGCCCAGCCCCCCCATCGCCCAGAACCTAGAGCCCACACCCCACAGTGCCCAGTAGAACCCCAGCTGCCCAGCCCCCCCTCCCCATCGCCCAGCCTAGAGCCCGGTGCCCAGCCCACAGACCCCATCTAGCCCAGACCATAGAGCACAGCCACATACTAGAGCCCAGTGCAGCCCCCCCCACTAGAGCCCAGTGCCACAGCCTAGAGCCCAGTGCCCAGTCCAAGCCCATCACAGCCCAGACTAGAGCCCAGTGCAGCCCACAGAGCAGACTAGAGCCCAGTGCCCAGCCCACAGCCCAGAGCCCAGTGCCCAGCCCCCCAGCCCATCGCCCAGCCTAGAGCCGCAGTGCAGCCCACAGCCCAGCCAAAGAGCCCAGTGCCCAGCCCATCACAGCCCAGACCAGAGCCCAGTGCCCAGCCCACAGCGCAGACGAGAGCCCAGAGCCCAGCCCCACCCCCCCCCCCCCCCCCCCCAATCGCCCAGCCCAGTGCCCCCCCACCCTGCCCCCCATCGCCCAGACTGCCCAGTGCCCAGTCCCCCCCCATCGCTCAGCTTAGAGCTCGGTGCAGCCCACAAGCCCAGACTAGAGCCCAATGCCCAGCCCATCACAAGCCCAGACTAGAGCCCAGTGCCCAGTGCCCAGCCCCCCCCCCTCATCGCACAGAACTAGAGCCCAGGTGCCCAGCCCCCCCATTGCCCAACCTAAATCCCAGTGCCCAGCCCAGCCCAGAGCCCAGAGCCCATGCCCAGCCCCCCCCCCACCCATCAGCCCACAGCCCCCGTCTCTAGAGCCCATTGCAGCCAGCCCAGAGCCCCGACTAGAGCCCAGTGCTCACACCCCCCCCCCCCCCCCTCATCGCCCAGACTAGAGCCCAGTGCAGCCCACAGCCCCGACTAGATCCCATGTGCCCAGCCCCGCTCCCCATCGCCCAAACTAGAGCCCAGTGCAGCCCAGAGCCCAGTGACCAGCCCCTCCCCATTGCCCAGACTAGAGCCCAGTGCCCAGCCCCCCCCATTGCCCAGACTAGAGCCCAGTGCCCAGCCCCCCCCCCCCCCCCCATCGCCCAGCCTAGAGCCCAGTGCCAGCCCACAGTCCAGACTAGAGCCCAGTGCCCACCCCCCCCCCCCATCGCACAGACTAGAGCCCAGCGCCCAGCCCCCCCCCCCATCGCACAGACTAGAGCCCAGCGCCCAGCCCCCCCCCATCGCCCCCTAGTCCCAGTGCCCAGCCCCCCCATTGCCCAAACCTAAATCCCAGTGCCCAGCCCACAGCCCACAGCCCAGAGCCCAGTCCCCCCCGATCGCCCATCTAGAGCCCAGTGCAGCCCACAGCCCCGACTAGAGCCCCAGTGCCCCCAGCCCCCCTCCCCATCGCCCCAAACTAGAGCCCAGTGCAGCCCCAGAGCCCAGTGCCCAGCCCCACCCCCATCCGTCCCCCCCAGCTTTGAGCCCAGTGCCCAGCCCCTCCCCCATCGCCCAGCTTAGAGCCCAGTGCCCAGCCCCTCCCCAGCTTCAGCCCACCCAGACTAGAGCCCAGTGCCCAGACCACCCCCATCGCCCCCCCCAGATCCCCAGTGCCCAGCCCCCCAGCCCATCGCCCAGCCTAGACCCCAGTGCAAACCCACAGCCCAGCCAAGACCCAGAGCCCAGCCCACACAGGCCCAGACCAGAGCCCAGTGCCCACCACAGCCCAGCCCCACGAGAGCCACAGCCCACCCCACCCATCGCCCAGCCCAGTGCCCAACCCCAACCCCACCCCCATCGCCAGACTAGAGCCCAGTGCCCCAGTCCCCCCATCGCCCCAGCCTCCCAGTGCAGCCACAGCCCAGACTAGACCCAGTGCCCAGCCCCATCACAGCCCAGCTTAGAGCCCAGTGCCCACCCCCACCCACATGCCCCCCCAGACTAGAGCCCAGTGCCCCCCAGCCCCCCCCAGCCCAGAGTCCCAGTGCCCATCCCGCACCCCCCCCCCAGCTTAGAGCCCAGTGCCCAAGCCCCTCCCCAAGATCGCCCCAGACCCAGTGCTGCCCACAGACAAGACGTAGCCCAGTGCACCAGCCCCCCCCCCCCCCGCGCCCATCGCCCAGCCTAGAGCCCAGTGCCCAGCCCACAGCCCTGACTGAGCCCGGTGCCCACCCCCCCCCCCCCCGCCCCTAGAGCCTAGTTCCCATCCCACAGGCCCAGACTAGAGCCCGGTGCCCAGCCCCCCCCCCCTCCCCCATCGCCCAGACTAGAGCCCAGTGCCAACCCCCCCCCCCCCCCCCATCGCCCAGTAGAACCCCAGGCTGCCCATACCCAGACCTAGAGCCCAGTGCCCAGAGGCCCCGCCCCCACGCCCAGCCTAGAGCCAGTGCGACAGCCCCACCCCCCACCCCCCAGCCCAGACTAGACCCCACTGCCCAGCCCATCACAGCCCATCTTAGAACCCAGTGTCCAGCCCAAACTAGACTAGAGCCCAGTGCCCAGCACTCTCCCCAATAGCCCAGTGCCTAGCCCAAAGCCCAGACTAGAACCCAGTGCCCAGACGCCCCGCCCCACTGCCCACCTAGAGTCCAGTGCCCAAACCACACCCAGACTAGAGCACAGTGCCCAGCCACCACCACCACCCCCCCCCATCGCCCCCTAGAGCTCGTGCACCCACAGCCCAGACTAGAGCCCAATGCCCAGCCCATCAGAGCCCAGACTGGAGCCCAGTGCCCAGCCCCCCCCATCGCACAGACTTAGAGCACAGTGCCCAGCCCCCCCATCGCCCAACCTAGAGCCCAGTGCAGCCCACAGCCCAGACTAGAGCCCAGTGCTCAGCCCAACCCATCACAGCCCGACCAAGGCCCAGTGCAGCCCACAGCCCATAGAGCCCAGTGCCCAGCCCCCCCCCCCCCCATCGCCCAGCCTAAAGCCCAGTGCCCAGCCCATCACAGCCCATACTAGAGCCCAGTGCCCAGACCCCCCCCCCCCCCATTGCCCAGCCTAGAGCCCAGTGGCAGGCCCACAGCCCATACTACAGCCCAGTGCCCAGACCCCCCCCCAACCAAATCGCCCAGCCTAGAGCTCTGTGCCCAGTGCCCAGCCCACAGCCCAGACTAAAGCCCAGTGCCCAGTCCATCACAACACAGGCTAGAGCCCAGTGCCCAGCCCATCACAGCCCAGCCTAGAGCCCAGTTCCCAGCGCCCCCATCGCCCAGCCTACAGCCCAGTGCAGCCCACTGCCCAGACTAGAGCCCAGTGCCCAGCCCCCACAATGCCCAGCCTAGAGCCCAGTGCCCAGCCCCCCCATCGCCCAGCCTACAGCCCAGTGCAGCCACTGCCCAGACTAGAGCCCAGTGGCCCCACCCCCACAATGCCCAGCCTAGACCCAGTCCCCCCCCCCAATGCCCAGCCTAGAGCCCAGTGCCCAGCCCCCCCAACGCCCAGCCTAGAGCCCAGTGCCCAGCCCCAGCCCAGACTAGAGCCCAGTGCCCAGCCCATCACAGCCCAGCCTAGAGCCCAGTGTACAGCCCATCACAGCCCAGAATAGAGCCCAGTGTCCAGCCCCACCCCCATCGTCCAGCCTAGAGCTCAGTGCCCAGCCCCCCTCCATCGCCCATCCTAGGGCCCAGTGCCCAGCCCCCCCCCCCCCCCATTGCCCAGCCTAGAGATCGGTGCCCAGCCCACAGCCCAGACTAGAGCCCAGTGCCCAGCCCACCCCCATCTCCCAACCTAGAGCCCAGTGCCCAACCCCCCCCCCCCCCATCTCCCAACCTAGAGCCCAGTGCCCAGCTCCCATCACCCAGCCTAGAGCCCAGTGCAGCCCACAGCTCAGACTAGAGCCAAGTGCCCAGCTCATCACGGGCCAGCCTAGAGCCCAGTGCAGCCCACATCTCAGACTAGAGCCCAGTGCCCAGCTCATCACAGCCCAGCCTAGAGCCCAGTGCAGCCCACATCTCAGACTAGAGCCCACTGCCCAGCTCATCACAGCCCAGCCTAGAGCCCAGTGCTCATCCCATCCCACACCCCAGCCAAGAGCCCAGTGCCCATCCCATCCCACACCCCAGCCTAGAGCCCAGTGCCCAGCCCATCCCCCCATCCCCCAGCCCAGCCCAGCATAGAGCCCAGTGCCCATCCGAGCGGTGAGTGTAAAAACCCAGCGCGGGGCTTTGTTATTTCAGAGGCCCAGGAGCCGTCGGTGAGGGAGGGAGAGCAATGTTCCATTCAATTAAATGGACTTGAGGAAGCCGCTGATTGGCAGTCAGATTCCAGCAGTTTGTAGTGTACTGTATGTACTTTGTATTTTGTATTGTATCCTGGGTAAGGGAAGTATGAGTGCCAGGGCAGCTTACTGTTCTGGATGTCAGATGTGGGAGGTCATGGAGTCGGGTAGCCCTCTAGACGTCCACATCTGCGCCAGATGTGTCGAGATGGGGTTCCTAAGGGACTGTGTTAGGAACCTGGAGCAGCAGCTCGATGACCTCTATCTGGTCAGGGAGAGCGAGGAGGTCATAGAGCGGAGTTACAGGGATGTGGTCACTCCAAACCCACAGGAGGCAGACACACGGGTCACGGATAGAAGGGGCAAGGGGCAGAGGCAGGGACTAGAGAGTACCTGTACACCTTGGCAATAAGTACTCCTGTTTGAGTACTGTTGGGGGGGACAGCCTACCTGGGGTAGCGACAGCGGCCGGGCCTCCAGCACAGAGAGCGGCCCGGTTGCTCAGAAGGGTAAGGAAAATAAGAGGAGGGCAATAGTAATAGGGGACTCTATAGTTAGGGGGTCACATAGGCGATTCTGTGGACGCAGTCTGGAGACCCGGATGGTAGTTTGCCTCCCTGGTGCCAGGGTCTGGGATGTGTCTGAACGTGTCCAAGATATCCTGAAAAGGAAGGGAGAGGAGCCTGAGGTCGTGGTGCATATTGGTACCAATGACATAGGTAGAAAAAGTGAAGAGGTCCTGAAAGGCGAATTTAGGGAGTTAGGAAGAGGGTTAAGAAAAAGGACCGCAAAGGTAACAATCTCAATATTGCTGCCTGTGCCACGCACAGTGAGAGTAGGAATGGAGCGAGGTGGAGGATAAATGCGTGGCTGAAGGACTGGTGCAGAGGGCAGGGATTCAATTTTCTGGATCATTGGAACCTCTTTTGGGGAAGGAGTGACCTGTATAAAAAGGACGAGTTGCACTTGAACCCAAAGGTGACCAGTACCCTGGCAGGGAAATTTGCAAAGGTTACTGGGGAGACTTTAAACTAGAACGGAGGGGGGGAGGGACTTAAATAGAAAAAGCTAGTAGACAGTGTCTGAGGCAGGAGGCAGCGAAGGGAAACACTTCCCCCATGTAGGGGGGGAGAAGAAAAAATATATAAATAGAGAATAAGAGGTGGTTGGTTTCTTAAATGTGTGAGCAGAGAGAAAGAGGGGTATAAAATGAGGGTAGAAGCAATTGGTAGCAAGGTGAAAAGTAAAAGTGGCAGGCAGACAAATCGAGGGCAAAAATCAAAAAGGGCCACTTTTCAACATAATTGTATACGGAGTAATAGTGTTCGTAAAAACAAGCCTGAGGGCTTTGTGTCTCAATGCGAGGAGCATTCGTAATAAGGTGGATCAGTTGAAGGTGCAGATAGCTAGTAATGACTATAAAATATAGTTGGGATCACGGAGACATGGCTCCAGGGTGACCAAGGCTGGGAGCTGAACATCCAGGGATATTCAATATTCAGGAGGGATAGACAGAAAGGTAAAGGAGGCGGGGTAGCGTTGCTGGGTTAGAGAGGATGTTAATACAATAGAAAGGAAGGACATTAGCTTGGAAGATGTGGAATCGATATGGGTAGAGCTGCGAAACACTAAGGGGCAGAAAACGCTAGGATTTGTGTACAGGCCACCTAACAGTAGTAGTGGAGTTGTGGATGGCATCAAACAGGAAATTAGAAATGTGTGCAATAAAGGTAAAACAGTTATAATGGGTGACTTCAATCTACATATAGATTGGGTGAATCAAATTGGCAGGGATGCTGAGGAAGAGGATTTCTTGGAATGTATGCGGGATAGTTTTCTAACCCAACATGCAGAGGAACCAACGAGAGAGCAGGCTATTCTAGACTGTGTATTGAGTAATGAGGAAGGGTTGGTTAGCAGTCTCGTTGTGCGTGGCCCTTTGGGCAAGAGTGACCATAATATGGTTGAGTTCTTCATTAGGATGGAGAATGACATAATTAATTCAGAAACAAGGGTTCTGAACTTAAAGAAAGGTAACTTTGAAGGTATGAGACGTGAATTGGCCAAGATAGACTGGCAATTGATTCTTAAAGGGTTGATAGTGGATGTGCAATGGAAGGCATTTAAAGACTGCATCGATGAACTACAACAATTGTTCATCCCAGTTTGGCAAAATAATAAATCAGGGAAGTTAGTGCATCCGTGGATAACAAGGGAAATCAGGGATAGTATCAAAACAAAAGATGAATCATACAAATTAAGCTGAAAAAGCAACCTACCAGAGGACTGGAAGAAATTCAGTCCAACAGAGGAGGGCAAAGGGCTTAATTAGGAAAGGGAAAATAGATTTTGAAAGAAATCTGGCAGGGAACATAAAAACTGACTGCAAACGTTTTTATAGATAAGTGAAGAGAAAAAGATTACTTAAAACAAATGTAGGTCCCTTGCAGTCAGAAACAAGTGAATTGATTATGGGGAACAAAGACATGGCAGACCAATTGAATAACTACTTTGGTTCTGTCTTCACTAAGGAAGACATAAATAATCTACCGGAAATAGCAGGGGACCGGGGGTCAAATAAGATGGAGGAACTGAGTGAAATCCAGGTTAGCCGGGAAGTGGTGTCGGGTAAATTGAATGGATTAAAGGCTGATAAATCCCCAAGGCCAGATAGGCTGCATCCAGAGTACTAAAGGAAGTAGCCACAGAAATAGTGGATGCATTAGCGATAATTGTTCAAAACTCTTTAGATTCATGTTTCCAGAGTAGTTAATGTTACCCCACTTTTTAATGCTGACGAAGGTGCCTGTCTGTGCTGATACCATCTGCCTGTCTGTACTAATCCGTGTAACTGTCCAAATCTATATTACTAAAAGTCTGACCTTGACCGCTTTTGGCCCACTGTGGTGCGATTTCCGAGAGAACGCCACCACCTATGGCCGTCATCTTTGGCCACCTCGCTCAGAGCCCCCCTCCGCCTTCCTGCACCAGAGGATTTTTCCTATTGATGAAAAATGAGAGATATATTAATGTTTTTTTTAATTCCATATTCTCTCTGCTGTCCCCATTGGCGGCAGGGGGAGGGACTATAAAACCTGGAAGTGTCGTGCCTCACTCAGTCTCTGCCAGACCCAGGAAGCTAGAGGGTCATGGCGATGTGGTTTAAAGGTGATGTGGCTATTGGTGTAGCATCCTCTGGGATAGCAGCTACTGTTAATGCCTGATGGAAGAACAACACATGCTCGATTCAGGATACCCATCCAAGTGGCCGAGGATACATTCTGCAACATCGAGAAGAACTCCATGAGCCGTGAGCCAGCCCACCAGCCGTAAGTGACTGAACTGCCAGCCCAATAATCCATTCAGTCCACCCTCTCATCCCCTTCTCTCAGTCTAATCACCTATTTGGTCCAGAATTTTTGGCAGTTTCTCAGCTGCCAGCCTGCCAGGTCCAAGTGAGTGAACTGCCAGGCCTCAGTGACTGAGCTGCCTGGCCTCAGTGACTGAGTTTCCAGCCCAATAATCCATTCAGCCCACAAACTCCATACCAGCCCTCTGGAAACCAGTACCTTCGGCCCACAGCACCCATACTAGCGCAACAGAAAGTGCCCCCCCCCCACTGGCCAGCAATATTGGAATTGGTGGAGAGGTGGAATATTGCGTTGGGTGACCAACCCTCCCGTGTGATGCTGGGACCCAACGGGTCCCACTTAGTCTAGTGTTTTTTAACCGTGTTGCAATTGCACCTGCGTGAACCACCTCCGACGGCAACTCATATCACATATCCAGCACCCTCTGAGTGAGTAAAAACTTGCCCATCAGAATTCCCTGTAAATCTTTCCTTTCTCACTTTAAGTATACACCTTCTAGTTTTAGACATCCTCCCTGGGGAAAAGACCATCTGCCCTGTGTATGCCCCTCATAATATTACACCCCCCGTCTGCCTCTTTGCTCCATGGAAAACTGTCTGCCCACTTGGCCTCTGCACGTAGCTCAAGCCTGCAGTCCAGGTGGAGGGAGAGTCTGAGCCATGGGTGAGTAGCAGCAGTAATTGCTGGCTGTGAGGGAGTTATCCAAAGTTGGAGAATTCCATGTTGAATCCACAGGCTGCGACGTGCCCGGACATCAAATGAAGGGTACACAAAAGGCTGGAGAAACTCAGCGGGTGCAGCAGCATCTAAGGAGCGAAGGAGATAGGCGACGTTTCGGGTCGAGACCCTTCTTCAAATGAAGGGTTATATCTCCAGCTTATGTAGAAGTGCAGGAGGTAACAGGCATGAAGTCAGAGTGGGATGGAGAATTAAAGTTGCAAAACACACAGTCCCGGAGGTACTCAGTTGCTCAGGCAGCATCTTGGTTTACTTTAGTTTAGTTTATTTTAGCACAGAAACAGGCCTTCTACCCACTGCCTCACGCCAACCAGCGATCCCCGCACACTAACACTATCTTACACACACTAGGAACAATTACACTTATACCAAGCCAATTAACCTACAAACTTGCATGTCTTTGGAGTGTGGGAAGAAACCGGAGATCCCTTTGAGAAGTCACGAGGAGAACGTACAATTCCATATAGACAACACCCAGAATTGAACCCGGGTCTCTGGCGCTCTACCGCCCGACTGTGGAGGAAATGGACAGACAACATCTCGGGTCGGGACCCTTCGGCCCTGATGGGGAGGGGGAGGGGGCAAAGCCTGCCAAGTGATAGGTGGATGTGTAGGAAGGAACTACAGATGCTTGTTTACACAGGCGGTACAGGCAGCATCTCTGGATACAAGGAATGGGTGACAGTTTGGACGAGATGCTGCCTATCCCGCTGAATTACTCCAGCATTTTGTGTCTATCTTAAATGATAGGTGGATACAGATGAAGGGGGGAGGGTGTGATTGGCAGATGGGTGGAGTAAATGCCAAAGGCTGCAGTGAAATGGAAGTAAAAGGGTGTCAGATAAGGAGAGCGGTGAAGGGAAATGTAAAGCTGGAGCAAGGGATGCGGGTGGTGTTGGGGGGGGGGGTGGGGATTAATTATAGATGTGTGACTCGGGATGGGAAGATAAGCAACGGAGGAGGGGAAGGAGCAAAGTGATTTGGGGAGGTGGGTGTTTGGGGAAAATGTGTGCCTATTCAGTGTTGGGGGCAGTGGGAATGAGAGGGGGTAGGGATTGATTAACGTGGCAGGCAACAAGGACTGGGAATGGCAGGCTGTTGGCTGCAGGCCGAGGTAGTGTGGAGAGTGGAAGGCCAGGTCGGTGAGTGGGCCACCAGCAATAATGAGGACAGTCCTTACCCGGCCATTCCCTCTTCTCAAGCCCCTCTCCCATCGGACAAGAGGTACAGAAGTGCGATGGAAGGCGCAGTCCTCTTTCTTACAGTATGGCTTTCTTCCCAACCCATTGTTCAAGCGCTTTTGAATGCAACATGCGCCTTAATTTAGTTCAACTGACAAGTTGCTAAAGAAATGTAGACCTCCAGATTCAGGGACAGTTTCATCCCAGCTGTTACCAGGCAACCGAACCATCATCTCGCCAACTCACGACCAGTCTTACAATATGGTACGATATGATGCGATAGAATGTCATTTACCCCAGGAGGGACATTGATCTGCCAACAGTCATAAAAACACAAAAACACAAAATACATGAAACATTAAATTAAAGTGACGTGGAAAAGATTGGGGATGTGCAAAGATTGGGGAGGGGAGTCGGTCTCAGTCTGAGTCTACCCCATGACAAAGGGCGGGGGAGTTTTACAGTTTGATAGCCACAGGGAAGAAGGATCTCCCATTTTATTCATTGGAGACCCTCGGACCACTTTTAATCAGATTTTAGACACAAAATTCTGGAATAACTCAGCGGGCATGTTCTGTCTATATGCGGTGTAAATCTGCATCCGCAGTTCCTACGCATTTAATCGTAGACTTCACAGACTTTACCTTGCACTAAATATTATACCTTTTATCCCGTATCTGTAGACTGTGGTTGCCTTGATCGTAATCATGAATATTCTGTGACTGGATAGCACGCAAAAAAATAAGGGGCACCCGATTGCTCTGGCAGATAAGATTAAAGAGAACCCAGTTTTACAAGTTTATTAAGGAAACAATAATGAGAGAAAGAATAGGGCACTTCAAAACCAAAGTGGTCATCTACGTGTGGAGGAGCAGGAGATAGGAAAGGTCTCCCATGACTATTTATCCTGTATCTTTACAGCGGAGAAGGAGATGAGAACCAGTGAATTTGGGAAAGTTAAGTGGATACTTTGCAGTAGAGGAGGATGTCGTATAATATATGAAGGGGCCTTTATCTGGATATATCCTGGACACTGGGGAAGCTCGGGAAGAAATTGTGCACGTCCTGGCTGAGATATTGAATCAATCATTAGAGAAGGGTGACGTTGCCTGGAAGATAGACGGTGACTGATGTGCCTCTGTTTACGGGCTGCTAAGAAACTCCTAATCATATAGACTAGTGAGCCAAACATCTGAGGTATGAAAGGTACTAGCAGAGGATTCTGAGAGATAAGATGAATCATTTGGAAATACAGGTTGATTAGGATAGTCGACATGTATTTGTGTGTGAGATCTTGTCTCACAGGGCGGCAGGAAAGCTGCTGTCTCACAGCACCAACACCTGGTTTGATTCTGACCCTCGGGTGCTGTCTGCATGGAGTTTTGCACGTTTTCCCTGTGATCGCATTGGTTTTGTCTGGGCGCTCCACGTTCCTCCCACATCCCAAAGATGTGCGGGCTTGTAGGTTAACTAGCTTGTAAATTACCTCGCGTATGTAGGATGTGAAAGTAGGATAACATAGAACTAGTACTGGTGATCGATGGTCGGCATGGACACCGACACGGTGGGATGAAAAGCCTCTTTGCATGCTGTATCTCCAAACTAAATTAAATTTGATTGAACTTTACGGGGAAATAACCAAGAAGGCTGATGCGACAGGCTGGTAGATGTTGTATGTGAGGACTTCAGCAAGGCCTTGAGGTTCTGCCAGGTAGGCTGCCTCTGGAAGGTTTCGATAGAATGCATGGGAATACAAGAGTAGAGCTAGCTAACTGGATAGAAAATTGGCTTACTGTGGAAAGAGGCAGAGGGTGTTGGTAAAAAATACGTTTTTCAGTCTGGAGACCTGTGGCTAGTGGGATGCATCAGCGATCGGTGCTGGGACATTGCTGTTTGTCATCTAATATCAAAGGTTTGGATTAGAATGTACAAAGCATTGGTTAATAAGTTTCCTATGGCATTGCAATCGTTTGTATCATAGACCAAGTAAAGATGGTTATGAAGAATGAATAGTGGGATCTTGATCAGCGGAGTAAG
This sequence comes from Okamejei kenojei, assembly GCA_035221665.1. Taxonomy (NCBI): domain Eukaryota; kingdom Metazoa; phylum Chordata; class Chondrichthyes; order Rajiformes; family Rajidae; genus Okamejei; species Okamejei kenojei. The sequence continues at coordinate 14,658,570 of CM069160.1, forward strand.
TGGACAAAGGAATAGCTAATAGGAATTTAATTTGACTAAATGTTTTTTTTAATAATCTTTATTTATTGATTTTTTAATGTCCTTTATTTAATTTATTTATTTGATGTAACCGTAAGTTACATCTGTGGTACATCCCTTATATAGTATTAAAGTCATTGCACCCCCCTTAATTTTTTTTAAGGCTTTAGAAAATAGAGAGAAATAACAGCAAAGTAGAAGAGTGAAAAAGATATGTGAAAGTGAAAAAGCGTGACAGAGGGAAAGTAAACCCTTGAAGAGTTAGAGACCGAAGATTAAGAGATAGTTGTGCCGGAGATGTGGGAAAAAAAAAGAAAAAAGGGAAAGATAGAGAAAGAAAGAAGAAAAGCCAGTTACTTTATTATAAACATCTCCAAAAGGAGTCTACCAACGCAGCAGTTCATCTTCTCTGCTTTACCAAGACCTGACGCAGCGTACTTTTTTGAGTGTACTCTTGCACCATATCCTTGTAGTATAGATTTATAAAGTGCAGACCAACGTTATAGAAACAGTCTGATTTTCCTGCTAGTCCGGAGTCTCATATCTTCCAAGTGTTAGTGTTTCGAACATAGTTGAAATCTACATAGGTTGAAAACTGTTGGTATAGGAGTATTATTTTCCAGAATTTTAAGATGAGTTTTTTTTCCAGTTAATAAGCATATTCAAATAGAATCTGTTTGAAACACATTTAATTCAGGGCTATCTTCCGAGTCCCCAAAGATAACCCAGTCTGCTTTGGAGTCAGTTTATTTTAAATACTTTTGTAAACATTTCAAAAATTTCAGTCCAAAATGTTTGAATTTTTGTACAAAAGACAAATTAGTGTGCTAATATTAGCTTCTTGACATTGACAATTATCACATATAGGTGAGCACGTTGTTGGATAAAGTTTATTTATTTAGCTTTTGAATAGTATAATCTGTGTAAGATTTTAAATTATATTAAGGTGTGTCCTTACATTAATTGAACGATTTATGCACATTTAATAAATATTCTTCCCACCTTTCTTTGGGAATTTTATACTTAATTTCTTTTTCCCCAGTCTCCTCCTGATACCTTCTGTTGTTGGTATTTCTGCGTCTAATGAATATATTATAATATATATGAATAGGTTTGCTGATTCTGCCTTTGTATTCATTACTCTTCCAGCAAGTCGGAGACATCTGTTGGTGATGTCTTGTGCGTATTTTTTTCAGATAGATCACATATTTGGAAATATTTAAAATACTAAACTGTTTCCCAAATTGTATTTTAGTTGTACTTGTTTAAAATTATAATAGTCCTTTCCCAATTCATACAAGATTTTTAATTCCTGCTCTTTCCCTGTATAAATGCTTTATCTATGAGTTGAAGGTTTAAATGAGGGGGTTTTACCGATCGGAGATAAGAGAGATCAATTTCTTAATTTTTAAATTGTGTTTTTATTTGTTTCCAAATTCTAATTGTACTGAGTATAATTGTATTATTTGTTTGTAATTTTGTATTATTCCTCGACAAATGAGAGAGACAATTGCTCCAATATTGTAAGGATAAGCAATCCTCTTTCTCATAATAGACCAATCCGGTTGCAGGGGAAAATAATCCAGCAATTGGGTCCATGTTTCTAAATTTTACAGATCAGTAGTAATGCATAAAGTTGGGGAGTGCTAATACCACTACACTTTGGGTTTATCAGATGAGCTTTTTGTATTCTGTGGGATTTATAATCCCAAATACAATTTGTGATATCAGAGTCCAGTTTTCTTTTTCAACTTTTTGGGTAAGTATATTGGAAATAGGTTGGAACAGGTGTCAAATTGTGCTAGAAAAATCATTTTTCAATGCATTTATTCACTATAAAGGCAAAAGATGATAATGTTGGTTTGGCAAAAAGGTGAAAGTAAACCCAAATGGTTTCAACACTAAATAAATAGCAAAAGGATAAGTGAGGGAAAAAATTGGACCATTAGCGAACCAGGGGAAAGACACTAACAGCAGAGCAAACGAGATGGGGTAGAATTATAGAACATTTCTTTTCTTCAGTATTCCACCCAAGGATAAGGATATAGAACTCGGTGAGATAAGGGGAAAGAGTAGAGTCGACTATGTAAACTATGAATTTCACAGAGGAGGAAGTACTGACACTTTTGAAAAATATAGAAGTGGATACGTCTCCATGGTCCTGACAGGATATTCCCTAGGACATTGAGGGGAAGTTAGGTAGAAATAGCAGAGCTAAACAGAACTATTTCAAATGCATTAGAAACGGGGAACAGTGCGGATGATCGGCCGTACTGCGCAATGTTGTTCCAATGTTTACAAAGGGTACAAAGAATAAACCTAGCACTTAAAGATCCTATTAGATTGACGTCAGTGGAGGGCAAATTAATGGAAGGATACTTCGAGATAAAATATATAAGCATCAGGATAAACAGGGTCCTGATCATGAACAGTTAACAAGGAGTAGTGCCTGGAAGGTCATGTTATTTACAAACCTTCTTTGAATTTTTGAAGGCGGACACTAGGTGAATTGATGAGGGTAAATAGCAGATGGTGTTTCTATATGGATTTCAGTAAGCCTATGAACAAGGTTTCCCCATGGAAGGATGGATAAAAGAAGGTTCCACTCTTTTGGGTGTATAATGGCGGAGTACAAGATGGATCAAACAGTGGCAGAATTGGGAGATGTCCAGAGCGTAAAGGTGGATGCAGTTTGTCAGGTTGGAAGCCGGAGACCAGTGGGGTAGCCTCAGGGAATCTGTGATGGGTCCACAGCTGTTTGATCATGTTACATCCATGAATCTGGATGAAGGGGGGAAAATTGGATCAGAAAGTATGCAGATGATACTCAGATAGAGGTGGTGTTGTGGCAAACATGCAGAAGATATTCAAAGTCTCCAGAGAGATATGGGCCTTAGGAAAAGTGGGCTGAAAGATGGCAGATGGAGATTTAATGCTGAAAGTGTGAAGTGCAACATCTTTGGAGGACAAATCAAAATAGGACGTACAAGAATGAATGAATGAATGAGAGAATGCCTTATTTATTGTCACTATACACATGTACAATGAGATTAAAAGCTGCTCTACTCAGTGTAAAAAACAGTGTAAAAAAACAAAAAGGGGGAGGGGGAATAAGGTGCACAGTTTCTGCGACGCTATGTACTATCTATAAAAGACAAATGGTAGGAATTGAGGAATGCTCAGAGTGGAACAGAGGGATCTAGAATAAACTGTTGCATAGTTCCCTGAAGGTGGAATCGCATGTAGATAGGGTGGTAAAGAAAAGCTTTTGATGTGCTGGCCTTTATAAATCAGAGCATTGAATATAGGAGCAGGGAAGTAATGTTTAAAATTGTACAAGGCATTGGTAAGACCAGTTCTGGAGTATGGTGTACAATTTTGGTCGCCTAATTATAGGAAGGATGTCAACAAATAGAGGAGTACTCGAGGAGATTTATTAGAATGTTGCCTGGTTTCCAGCAACTAAGTTACAGAGAAAGGTTGAACAGGTCTTTATTCTTTTTGGAGCGCAGAATATTTTTTTTTTTTTTATATTATTTTTTATTTTATTTATTATAGAAACAAATAATAACAGAGTACATTATTTTACTATAATGAAAATACATGATATTAATGATAAATTCATACTATTAATATTATTTGTAGTATTATTAATTATAAATTTCAAGGTTATATATTTTATATAAATTAAGAATACATGGTACTAATAATGCATTTATAGTATTAGCAATATACGACATACTGTTAATAATATTTGTATTGTCTCTAATTTTGAAATGTAGGACCAAATTTTATGTAATTAATAATACATAATACTAGTAAAACGTTTATAATATTCATTATATTTTCATGTACCAATATTTTGTATTATCATTGATTTTAAATTTAAAATTATTATATAATTGAAAATACACAGTTTTATATAATTGAAAATAAAGATACTAAATAATATTTTCATGAAGTTAATGATATTTATATTCGTACTGATATTAAGAATTTAAGATAATGGTTTCTATACTATTTCTAATTTTTTATATAGATATAAGAAAATAGAAAATAGAGTAAAGAGTGAGAAAGGTTTGGTGGAGAGTAAAATAAAAAAAAATATTCCTCCCATTAATCCTTACTTGGAGATATATCATGATTTTTATTTATATATTTCTTCATCCATTCAAATATTCAGGTCTCAGTCAAGTCCTCGCGCCGAACCGTTTAAACCCCTGTAAATAGTTTTAATATATGGAGACCAAATCCCTTGAAGAGGTCTAAACCTATCCATAAGGACGAGCCTCAGTCTCTCCAAATGGAGTGTCTCCGACATTTCTGTATTCCCCATTTTGTTGTTGGGAATGCAGGCCTTTTCCAAAATTTTAATATTAATTTTTTTCCCAATTATTAGACAGTAGTCGATAAAAATTATTTGGTTCATTGTTATTAGTTTTTGGTCAGTTTCAAGTATTCCAAGTATTAATTAACTTTGGATCAGGATTCATACTTATATTGACAACATTCGAAATTATCTTAAATATTTCGTTCCAATATTCTACAATTTTTATACAGTTAGTAAATGAATGTGACAAATTTGCTTCTGAGATTTGGCATTTATCACATGTAGGAGATATTTTGGGAAAATATTATGTAATTTAGATTTAGAGTAATGTAATCTATGTAATATTTTAAATTGAATAAGGGAATGTTTAGCATTTAACGAGCAATGATGTATGTTGTAGACTTTCATCCCATATTTCTAGGTCTTATAATTTGGCCTAATTCATTTCCCAAGACTCTCTATATGTTTCTGTTGATGGGATATCACTTTCCAATAAAATATTGTATATATATGAAATCATTTTTTTCCGTATTTGGATGTTTATTCAAGCATTCATCTAAAATTTCTGTCTATTCTATTTCTAAATTCTTGTGTATTTGCAGAAACATAGTTTCTAATTTGTAAATATCTAAAATATCTTTATTGTGTAGTCCATAAGTTTTGTTGTAACTCTTGAAATGAAAGAAAAGAGTTTCCTTATAAAGATCACCCATCTTAGAAATTCCTTTATTGTAAAAAAGCTTTATCCAACATTGAAGGTTTAAACGTAAAATTATTGGCAATGGTAAAGACCTAGTGGTATGAATTTTAGTCTGTTAGTGTTTTCTTCATTTGTTTCCAGATGCGGATTCCATTTCTATTATCGGATTTTCATAAACTATAAACTTTCTTAGCTACGTTAGTGTTAGCAAATATTATAGAGCTAATTTCAAATGGAGAACCAGTCTTCTTTTTCCATATTTAACCAATTTGGTTTTATTATCTATTTCTTCTAACCAAAAATTCATATTTTTGATATTAACTGCCCAGTAATAGAACATAAGATTTGGTAATGCTAATCCTCCATTTATTTTGGATTTACAATAAATGTTTTTTACTTATTCTATGGCTCATATAATCCTAGATAAAGTTAGTAATTAAAGAATCTACTTTTTGAAAAAATTTTAGGGAAGATATATCGGAATTAATTGAAATAAGTATAATAATTGTGGGAGAAAAATCATTTTTATTGCATTAATTTTACCTATCATTGAAATAGGTAAGCTAGCTTTTCCATATATAAAATATTCTTATTTAATTTATTTCAGTAATGGATGGAAATTAAAGTTTAAATAAAGAATCAAATCTTTTTGTAACAAAAATCCCAAGATATTTAATATTTTCATTTGTTATCTTGAAAGGGAATTGTTGTAATATATGTAAATTATTCAGCGTTATTGGCATGTTTCACTTTTATTCCAATTGATACTGTATCCTGAGAGTGATCCAAATTCCGTTATTAGTTTTTAACAAATTTCGATACTTATTTCTGGCTCAGTGATGTAAAGTAATACATCATCCGCATATAAGGAGATTTTATTCTTAGTATCTCTAGTATCATATCCATGTATTCCGGATGTAATCTCACCCTCTGGGCAAGAGGGTTCTATTGCTAACGCAAACAATAAAGGTGATAGAGGACAACCTTGTCTACAACCTCTAGATAAACTAAATTTAGTTTATAAACATTCGGTTTGTTGTTATTCTAAGCTATTGGATTTGCATATAGCAATCTAATCCAATTAGTAAACTTCTCTCCCAGTTTAAAAGCTTCCATCACCGAAAATAAATATGGCCATTACACATGGTCAAAAGCTTTTTCTGCCATCAAGCGAAATGACTACTAAATCTTTTTTATCACTTCTTTTCGAATATATAATATTGAATAACCGTCTTAGATTGTATGAAGAATATCTTTTTGATATAAATACTGTTTGATCGGGGTGGATTAATTCGTTAACGACTGAACTCAGTCTTTTTGTGCTAATATTTTTGTTAGTATCTTTGATCTGTATTTAATAGAGCTATTGCTCTATATGATCCTGGTTCATCCAATTCTTTATTTTAGTTTTAGGTATAAGTGTTACAATAGATTCATTTCAACGTATCTGGTAATTTCTGTTGTGTGTATATCTGTTCATATAATGATTTCAGGCGCGGAACCATATAGTCATGAAATATTTTATAAAAATTCCGAACCTAATACCATTCGGGTCCCGGTGTTTTTACCATTTTTTAATGATCTAATGAGCGCAGAATATTAAGGGGGGAATTGATTGAGGTCTTAAAATGATGAAAGGGATAGACAGAGTTGACGTGGATACGTTTTTTTTTCCATTGAGGGTAGGGAAGATTCAAACAAGAGGGCATGACATGAGAATTAAGGGACAGAGGTTTAGGGGTAACGTGAGGGGGATCTTCTTTACTCAAGAGAGTGGTGGCTGTGTGGAATCAGCTTCCAGCAGAAGTGGTGGAGGCAGGAATCGATTTTAACATTTAAGAGTAAAGTGGATATGTATATGGACGTGAAGGGAATGGAGGGGTATGGTCTGAGGTAGATGGGACTAGGGGGAAAACAAATGGTCGGCACGGACCTAGAAGGGGCCGAGAGGGCCTGTTTCCGTGCTGTAATTGTTATATGGTTATATGGTTATATGGTTATAAAGGACATCGGAAGCGTTTTCCAAATTTAATCAAGTTATAATAGTTTCTTAAGTAGAGGGTTATATAATTTTCATCAAACAATGTCTTGATATCTTCTAGTAATTTCGATGCCGAAGTATATTAAAATTTTTCCATGACTATTTTGAAAGGAAACTGTAAAAGATGCGCTCCCTCAGAGGACCTCAAGAAAGGCTTGAGAGTAGAAATAAGTTTTAAAGTCTAGACTTAAATGAGTTGATGGAGGGGGGCAGTTCTTTTTTCACATACATTCGTAATTTTATTAATCATTAACAATTATGTCATATATTTCAATACTTTTTTTTTTTACAGGTAAGAAAAGATAGAGAAAAATAAAGTAAGAGTAGAAATGAATGGAGTAATTAAAAAAGTTATCCATCATTGGAGAATAAATCCATGATTTTCTACGTGATTCTTCATCTATTTCCATTATTCAGGCTTCAGTCAGGCTCTCGTACCGAGGGGGCAGTTCTGATGGGAAACATAGAAACATAGAAACATAGAAATTAGGTGCAAGGCGTAGGCCATTCAGCCCTTCGAGCCTGCACCGCCAATTCAATATGATCATGGCTGATCACCAACTCAGTATCCCGTACCTGCCTTCTCTCCATACCCTCTGATCCCCTTAGCCACAAGGGCCACATCCAACTCACTCTTAAATATAGCCAATGAACTGGCCTCAACTACCCTCTGTGGCAGAGAGTTCCAGAGACTCACCACTCTCTGTGTGAAAAAAGTCTTTCTCATCTCGGTCTTAAAGGATTTCCCCCTTATCCTTAAGCTGTGACCCCTTGTCCTGGACTTCCCCAACATCGGGAACAATCTTCCTGCATCTAGCCTGTCCAACCCCTTAAAGAATTTTGTAAGTTTCTATAAGGTCCCCTCTCAATCTCCTAAATTCCAGAGAGTAAAACCGAGTCTATCCAGTCTTTCTTCAATAAGACAGTCCTGACATCCCAGGAATCCAGTCTGGTGAACCTTCTCTGCACTCCCTCTATGGCAATAATGCTCCTTCCTCAGATTTGGAGACCAAAACTGTACGCAATATTCCAGGTGTGGTCTCACTCCAAGACCTGTACAACTGAAGTAGAACCTCCCTGCTCCTGTACTCAAAATCCTTTTGCTATGAAAGCTAACATACCATTTGCTTTTTTCACTGCCTGCTGCACCTGCATGCCTACTTTCAATGACTGGTGTACCATGACCACCCAGGTCTCGCTGCATCTCCCCTTTTCCTAATCGGCCACCATTTTAAATAATAGTCTGCTTTCCTGTTTTTTTTTGCCACCAAAAGTGGATAACCTCACATTTATCCACATTATACTGCATCTGCCAAAACATTTGCCCCACTCACACCCAGCCTATCCAAGTCACCTTGCAGTCTCCTAGCATCCTCCTCACAGCGAACACTGCCCCCCAGCTTAGTGTCATCCGCAAACTTGGAGATATTGCCTTCAATTCCCTCATCCAGATCATTAATATATATTGTAAATAGCTGGGGTCCCAGCACTGAGCCCTGCGGTACCCCACTAGTTACTGCCTGCCATTGTGAAAAGGACCCGTTTACTCCTACTCTTTGCTTCCTGTTTGCCAGCCAGTTTCTCTATCCACATCAATACTGAACCCCCTAATACCGTATGCTTTAAGTTTGTATACTAATCTCTTATGTGTGGACACTTGTCGAAAGCCTTCTGGAAGTCCAGATATACCACATCCACTGGTTCTTCCCTTATCCACGCTACTAGTTACATCCTCGAAAAAATTCCACAAGATTCGTCCAGACATGATTTACCTTTCGTAAATCCATGCTTGACTTTGTCCAATTATTTCACCACTTTCCAAATGTGCTGCTATCCCCATCTTTAATAACTGACTCTAGCAGTTTCCCCACTACCGCTGTTAGACTAACTGGTCTGTAATTCCCCGTTTTCTCTCTCCCTCCCTTCTTAAAAAGAGGGTTACATTTGCTAACCCGCCAATCCTCAGGAACTACTCCAGAATCTAAAGAGTTTTGAAAGATTATCACTAATGCATCCACTATTTCCTGAGCTACTTCCTTAAGTACTCTGGGATGCAGCCTATCTGGCCCTGGGGATTTATCGGCCTTTAATCTATTCAATTTACCCAACACCACTTCCCGACTGACCTGGATTTCACTCAATTCCTCCTTTGACCCACAGTCCCCCTGCAATTTCAGGCAGATTATTTGTGTCTTCCTTAGTGAAGACGGAACCAAAGTAGTTATTCAATGGTCCGCCATATCCTTGTTCCCCATGATCAACTCACCTGTTTCTGACTGCAAGGGACCTACATTTGTTTTAACTAACTCTTTTCTCTTCACAATCTATAAAAGCTTTTGCAGTCAGTTTTTTATGTTCCCTGCCAGTTTCCTTTCATAATCTATTTTTTCCTTTCCTAATTAAGCCCTTTGTCCTCCTCTGCTGTCTCTGAATTTCTCCCAGTCCTCTGGTATGCTGCTTTTTCTGGCTACTTTGTACGCATCATCCTTTGCTTTGATACTATCCCTGATTTCCCTTGTTATCCACGGATGCACTACCTTCCCGATTTATTCTTTTGCCAAACTGGGATGAACATTTTTTGTAGTTCATCCATGCAGTCTTTAAATGTCTTCCATTGTATATCCACCGTCAACCCTTTTAGAATTAATTGCCAGTCAATCTTGGCCAATTCACGTCTCATACCCTCAAAGTTACCTTTCTTTAAGGGAAGAAGGATGCTGTTCCATAGGAGCTGCAACAGCAAAAGCGCGATCGCCCCTGAGCTTATGCCGCGACCGCGGGATGTTCAGTAACCCCAAGTCGGCCGATCTGAGGGACCTGGAGGTGGTGTGGTGGGAAAGCAGATTTTTGATGTAGGTGGGTGCAAACCCGTTCAGGGCTTTGTAAACAAAGAGGAGGGTCTTGAAATTTATTTGGAACCGCACAGGGAGCCAGTGGAGAGAGGCCAGGATCGGGGTGATGTGGTTCCTTTTTCGGGTGCCCGTCAGGAGTCTTGCTGTGGCGTTTTGGACCAGTTGCAGGAGGGGCAGGGATAATTGGCTGATGCCGGTGTAAAGGGAGTTGCAGTAATCAAGGCAGAAGGAGATAAATGAGCGGTTGACCTTTTCGAGGTTGTCAAATTGGAGGAAAGGTTTTTATTTTAGCTATGGTCCGAACCTGGAAGAAGCTAGCTTTTACCACGGCATTGACTTGTTTGTCAAATTTCAAGCAGAGTCAAATATCACGCCAAGGTTTTTTGACCTGAGGTTTGAATACTGGGTAAGGATTCCATGTCTGCCTGCTATCATTTTGGTGGAGTCCGAGGGGCCGAGTAGGATGACCTCAGACTTACTCTCGTTTAGTTGGAGGAAGTTCTGGGCCATCCAACACTTTAGTTGGAGGAAGGGCCACCCAACACTCGAGACAGTGAATAAGATAAGTAGATTTGATTGTTTTTTTGGGTTTCAGGGGGAGTTGTGTATCGTCTGCATAGCAATGGAAGGAAATGAAAGACGGCCTAAGGGGAGCATATACAGGGAGAAGAGAATGGGGTCTAGGATGGAGCCTTGTGGAACCCTGCAGCAAAGGCTAGCTGGGGAGGAGAAATAGTTACCTATGTTAATAGAGGAGCTCCTACCTTTGAGGTAGGAGATTAACCAGCTCAGGGCAGTGCCATCAATACCAACCCCGTACCAGAGACGATCAATTATGATGGTGTGGTCGACAGTGTAAAATGTTGCGCTGAGGTCAAGAAGGAGCAGGATTGCACAGTCGCCGGAGTCAACGTTGAGCAGTAAGTCATTATGTACGTTCAACAAGGCAGACTCTGTGCTGTGGTGGGCCCTGAAACCTGATTGGAAACTTTCCAGGATGGTATTTCGGTGAAGTTAAGGCATAAGTTGATTTTAAATTACCTTTTCAAGGACTTTTAAAAGGAAAGGCAGTTTGGAAATAGGTCTGTGGTTGCTTGGCAAGGTGGGGTCTAAGGTTAGGTTTTATCAGGAGGGGCTGGAACACCGCGTGCTTAAAGCAGGTAGGAACAGTGCCAGTGGCCAGAGAACTGTTGATGATGGCGAGGATGCTGGGACCGGCTATTGCTATGACATCCTTCAGAAGGGCAGAAGGGATAATGTCGAGGGGGCAGAGAGCAGGTAGCAGGTTTCATTGTGGTGACCAGCTTTACAAGGGAGGGTAGAGTAACGGGTTGGAAACAGTCTAATGTTGAAGAACAGACCAATGAGACAGCGAGGTCACGGATGGGGGGAAATATTCGTTCTGATGTTCTTAACTTTGCTGATGAAGAATGTAGTAAATTCTTCACACTTACCAGGGGACTCATCGGAGCTGGTACTGGGGGCAGGACACATGATAGAGTTAATGGTACTAAAAAGGACCTTGGAGTTATGGGCATTTTTGGAAATGAGGTCGGAAAAGTATTGTGTTCTCGCAGGCTTTACTGCTTCCTGGTATTTGTGAAGATTGTTTCTCAGTTCAAAGGAAATTTGAAGCTTATCAGATTTGTACTTCCGTTCTGATTTTCTGCACTCTCTTCTTAGGGCTCTGCTGGTGTCATTGAGCCACCGCCAGCCTTTAGGCTTAGGTTTTTTCATTTTAAGAGGAGCAACAGAATCCAGGATGGAAGAGCAAGTGGTGTTGAATAAAGAAATTAGGTCGTCAGTGCTGAGAAGGAGGGGAGACGCCTCGATGGTGCAGATGTCGGGAGCAGCTATGAGAGCTTCAGAGAAATTACTGTCAGTCGAAGAGTTTACGTAGCGGGAGGAGCGAGCAGGCAGATGGGATTTTGAGGGCGAGAAAGGCAAAGATGCATTGAATATAATTGCACTATGATCAGACAGACAGGCATCAATAATTTCTGTATTACAAATTGGGAGACCAGCCGATAGTACTAAGTTGAGTGTATGGCCAAGCTTGTGCGTGGGTCCAGTCGTAAGTAGAATCAGGTTGAAGGACTCAACCAGGTTCATCAATTCACTCACAAGAGGCTTATTGGGGCATGAATTTTAATGCCACCAAGAATCAGGACCCGGTCAAATTTGAGCAACAAGCTAGCGATAAGATCAGCAAATTGTGAAATAAAGTCTTTATGCAATTTTGATGGGCGATACACAAGACCAATTAAAAGTGGACAGATTAGACCAACTATAATGTCACCCGTCCATGTTCTCCAGTGATGCTGCCTGACCCGCTGAGTTACTCCAGCACTCTGTGAAACGTCACCTATCCATGTTCTCCAGAGATGCTGCCTGACCCGCTGAGTTACTCCAGCACTCTGTGAAACGTCACCTATCCATGTTCTCCAGAGATGCTGCCTGACCCGCTGTTACTCCAGCACTCTGTGAAACGTCACCTATCCATGTTCTCCACAGATGCTGCCTGACCCGCTGAGTTACTCCAGCACTCTGTGAAATGTCACCTATCCATGTTCTCCAGAGATGCTGCCTGACCCGCTGAGTTACTCCAGCACTCTGTGAAACGTCACCTATCCATGTTCTCCAGAGATGCTGCCTGACCCGCTGAGTTACTCCAGCACTCTGTGAAACGTCACCTATCCATGTTCTCCACAGATGCTGCCTGACCCGCTGAGTTACTCCAGCACTCTGTGAAACGTCACCTATCCATGTTCTCCACAGATGCTGCCTAACCCGCTGAGTTACTCCAGCACTCTGTGAAACGTCACCTATCCATGTTCCCCACAGATGCTGCCTGACCCGCTGAGTTACTCCAGCACTCTGTGAAGCGTCACCTATCCATGTTCTCCAGAGATGCTGCCTTACCCACTGAGTTACTCCAGCACTCTGTGAAACGTCACCTATCCATGTTCTCCACAGATGCTGCCTGACCCACCCTCTGAGTTACTCCAGCACTTTGTAACAATTTGGTCAATCTCTTTCGCAGCTTTCCCACCTGAGCCACATACCCCTGTGAGCCTCGCCTCTTTCTCTGTGAATGCCAGTGAAGCGAGTGATTGTACCTGAGTCCACACCTCCCCCGGCAGCGAGTACCAGGTGTCAACCGAATTAATGTGAATTAAATGACTCCTGAATTAATGGGAAGGAAAGTTCGAGAAGGGATAATAGAGTAAGGTCGGGGCTGATAGTGAACGGTGTGAGGGGGGAGGTGAATACCGAAGTTAAAGTGTTGTATACGAATGCATGAAGTGTAAGAAATAAAGTGGACGAGCTTGAGGCTCAGTTAGAAATTGGCAAGTATGATGTTGTGGGAATTACAGACATTGCGGCAAGAAGGCCAGGGCTGGGGACTGCATATTCTAGGTTAAATGTCCTATCGAAAAGACAGGCAGGTGGGCAGAAGGGGTGGGGTAGCTCTGTTGGTGAGGAACAAAATTCAGGCCCTTGAGAGGGGTGACATAGAATCAGGTGTAGAGTCAGTATGGATATAACTGAGGATTTACATGGATAAAAATACCCTAATGGGAATTATCTACAGGCCCTCAAACAGTAGCCTGGATGCAGGGTGCAAGTTGACTCAAGAGTTAAGATTGACATGTCGCAAAGTCAATGCTAGGGTTGTTATGGGAGATTTCAACATGCAAGTAGACTGGGGAAATCAGGTTGGTACTGGTCCCCAAGAAAGAGTGTTTGTGGAGCGTGTCCATGATGGAACTCCCTGTTGGATTGCAACCTTGTCATGGTCGGGGAGCTTGTGTGTCTCAGTGACCCCTAGAGTTATGCAAGTGGGAGATTCCTCTCCTGTCAGGGTCTCACATGCTGGACAGGTCGAAGGGTAGAGGCGAGACGAAGAGCGATCCACTGGTCCTCCAGGTTGGGGGTTGAGCACAGGGCTAACAACCCTGTCTCGTAAAACAAATATGTTACAGAAACAACAACTGAAGGAGTCAACACTAGTGAGTGGAGGACCTTCGTTGCTGCCCTACATGCCAGGAGGCATAACAGGCAGTAAGCAAGTAAGTCCGTGATGGATTCTTGTACTGGAGCCTACCAGGGAGCAGGAAATTCTGGATGTTCTGTTGTGTAATTAACCAGATTTGATAAAGGAACTCGAGGTAACGGTGCCATTATGCGGCAATTACTATAATATGATGTTTTAAACTACAATTTGAAAGTGAGAATGGAAAATCGGAAGTGTTAGTATTACAATTGAACAAAGGGGGCTATTGAGCCATAAGGGATGAGGTGGCCAAAGTTGACTGGAAAGATACCCTAGCAGTGATGACAGTGGAACAACAATGGCAGGTGTTTCTGGGAATAACTCAGTAGGTGCAGGATCAGTTCATTCCAAAGAGGAAGAAAGATTCCAACGGGAGCCAGGGGCGACCGTGGCTCGCAAAGAAAGTCAGGGACAGTATAAAAATAAAACAGAAGAAGTATAACATAGCAAAGATGAGCGGGAAGCCAGAGGATTGGGAAACTTTTGAAGAACAACAGAAGATAACTAAAAAGACAATACGGGGAGAAAAGATGAGGTACGATGGTAAACTAGCCAAGAATATAAAGGAGGATAGTAAAAGCTTCATAAGGTATGTGAAGAGGAAAAAAATAGTTAAGACCAAAGTTGGACCATTGAAGACTGAAACAGGTGAATTCATTATGGGAAACAAGGAAATGGCAGATGAGTTGAGCAGGTACTTTGGATCCACCTTTACTAAGGAAGACACAAACAATCTCCCTGATGTACTAGTGGCCAGAGGATCTAGGGTGACGGAGGAACTGAACGAAATTCGCATTAGGCAGGAAATGGTGTTGGGTAGACTGATGGGACTGAAGGCTGGTATATCCCCAGGGCTTCATGGTCTGCATCTCAGGGTACTTACGGAAGGCTCCAGAAATCGTGGACGCATTGGTGATCATTTTCCAATGTTCTATAGATTCAGTATCAGTTCCTGTGGAGTGGAGGGTAGCTAATGTTATCCCACTTTTTAAGAAAGGCGGGAGAGAGAAAACGGGGAATGATAGACCTGTTAGCCTGACATCATTGGTGGGGAAGATGCTGGAGTCAATTATAAAACATGAAATAGCAGCACATTTGGATAGCAGTAACAGGATTGGTCCGAGTCAGCATGGATTTACCAAGGGGAAATCATGCTTGACTAATCGTCTGGACTTTTTGGAGGATTTAACCAGGAAAATGGACAAGAGAGAAGGACTAAGGTGCATCTTTATCGCTTTATCCCTCTGAGCGATAAAGATGCCCCTTAGGTTTATATTCAATATTTCCCCTCATCTTAAACCTTATCCTCTGGTGCTTGGTTCCCCTTCCCTGAGAAAAGACATATCTATTCCCCTCATGATTTTATACGCCTCGATAAGATCACCCCTCATCCTCCTGCACTCCAAGGAGTAAAGTCCTAGCCTGCCCTACGTCTCCCTGTAGCTCAGGCCCTCGAGTCCTGGCTACATCCCTGTAAAGCTTCCATGCACCTGTTCCAGCTGATGGCCAGGAACATCCGTGGGGAGAAACATCTGGAGAAAATGGGTGATGTTTCGGGTCGGGATTAGTCTGAAGAAAGGTCCCCGAGCCGAAACATCACCCATCCCTTTACTCCAAAGATGCTGCCTGACCTGCTGAGTTACCCCAGCACTTTGTGTCTATCTACGAGGAAATGGTCCAACTTTAGATGAGGTAACTTGGTCAAGGCCCTGTTTCCCTGCTATGTCACTCTAACTGGGTTAGGCAGGAAACAACACTGCCTTGTTGACGCCTCTCACTGAGTTATAGACCAATTAGATGGACATCGGTGGTGGGGATGATGCTGGACTCAATTATAAAAGGTGAAATAGCGGCACATTTGGTTAGTAGTAACACGGTCGGTCTGATTCAGCGTGGATTTATGAAGGGGAAATCATGCTTGACTAATCTTCTGGAATTTTTTGAGGGTGTAACTAGGAAAATGGACAAGGAAAGCCAGTGGATGTAGTGTACCTGGACTTTCAGGAAGTATTTGATAAGACCTCACATAGCAGATTAATGGGCAAAATTAGAGCATATGGTATTGGGGTTAGGGTACTTAACATGGGTAGAAAATTGGTTGTGTGACAGGAAACAAAATGTAGGGATTAACATGTCCCTTTCAGAATGGTTAATGGTGTACCGCAATGCTCGGTGCTGGGACCGCAGCTATTTACAATATATATTAATGATTTAGATGAAGGGATTTAAAGTAACATTGGCAAATTTGCAGATGACATAAGGCTGGGTGGCAGTGTGAGCTGTGAGGATGATGCTATGAAAATGCAGGGTGACTTGGACAGGTTGGGGGAGTGGGCAGATGCATGGGAGATGCACTTTAATGTGGATAAATGTGAGGTTATCCACTTTGGTGGCAAAAACAGGATAGCACATTATTATCTGAATTATGTCAAGTTGGGAAAAGGGGAAGTACAACGGGATCTGAAGGTCTTTGTTCATCAGTCACTGAAACGAAGCATGCAGGTACAGCAGGCAGTGAAGAAAGCGAATGGCATGATGCCCTTCATAACAAGAGGAGGATAGGAGCAAAGAGGCCCTTCTGCAGTTGTACAGGGCCCCAGTGAGACCACACCTGGAGTATTGTGTGCAGTTTTGGTCCCCAACGTTTAGGAAGGACATTCTTGCTATTGAGGGAGTTCAGCGTAGATTCACGAAGTTAACTCCCGGGATGGCGGAACTGTCATATGTTGATAGGAGTGCCTGGGCTTGTATACTCTGGAATTTAGAAGGAGGAGAGGGCATCTTAATGAAACATATAAGATTATTAACGGTTTGGACACGCTAGAAGCAGGAAACATGTTCCAGATGATGGGGGTCCAGAACCAGGGGCCGCACTTTAAGAATAAGGGGTAAACCATTTAGAACCGAGACGAGAAAACACTTTTTCAAAGAGACGCTTGTGAATCTGTGGAATTCTCTGCCTCAGAAGGCAGTGGAGTCCAATTCTCTGGATGCTTTCAAGGGAGAATTAGATAAAGTTCTTAAAGATAGGGGGTATGGGGAGAAGGCAGGAACTGGGAACTGATTGTGGATGATCATCCATGATCACATTGAATGGCGGTGCTGGCTCGAAGGGCCGAATGGTCCACTCCTGCACCTATTGTCTATTGTCTATTGTCAACCAGATAGTTCCGATATCAAGTTCAAGATATAAGCGTACCTCACTGCGTCCTCTCACCTTAACCCTGTGACACTTCTCCCCACGGGAAACACGTGAGATTATTGGAGCTGTGATTTTCCACTCACCGTGGGGCGGGGCCGTGAAGGGGAGGGAAGGGTTGAACCTGTGACGGGAAGCTTCTGGCACAAACTTCGGTCTCGTCGTTGACTCACCGGGATAAGCAGGGAAGGTGAAGGGTGGAGGGTGAAGAGGGAGGAGTCATCACACACAGGCTGATAGATACCTGAGAGATAGTGGGTGGGGGGTCGGTGCAGCAGGCGAGGGCGATTGACACGGGCGCGGCCCGTAAAACTATTACGGTGGACCTTGAGGTCCCGACCACGGGGGAAAGTGGAGGAGGACTGGCAAATGTTGTGCCTTCCACCACAGTGACCAATGCTGTGGTGGATGCTTATGTTACATTTTTATTGTGTATTTGTGTGTTCTTTATTATTGTATGCTGCTGGCAAATTAATTTCACTTGCCCTTTATGTGCAATGTGACAAATAAAATCGTATTGTATTGTATGTATTGTATGGTGAAACAGAACACGCCGTGTTATTCCAGTCAGTCCAGGCCACGGCAGGTTAAGCCAGTCTAACAACTGGCAGGAGGGGGTAGGGTGAGGATAGGTGTCTGTAAGGACCGGCCCGAACTGAGGTAGGGCCGGAGATGTAGATCAGTCTGAAGAAGGGTCTCGACCCGAAACCTCGCCTATCCATGTTCTCCACAGATGCTGCCTGACCCGCTGAGTTACTCCAGCACTCTGTGTCTTGTTTTTTTTTTACCAGAGGTGGATTGGGCCGGGTGTCAGCTGGGAGAAGGCGGGGACTGAGGGTTCGGGTTTCACAGAGGGTAGGAACACGGAACTGCGGCTGCTGATCCACACAAGAAGCCACAGACGGTGTTGGAGTACGTATACTCACAATCGGAAGAGGCTGCCATGGAAAGTAGTTGAGGCTGGGAATATAACACAATTAAAAAAACATCTTGAGAGGTGCATGCATAGGAAAGGTTCAGAGGGAGAAGGCGCTGGAAAACGGAACCAAATGAATAATTTGGAAACACGGGGCACTGCAAATGCCAGTAACAAAATAAGACAAAATGCTGGAGTAACTCTGCAGGTCAGGCAACATCTCTGGAGAACATGGATAAGACGTTTCGGGTCGGCTCGACACCAACCCATCTTCTCCAGAGCTGCTGTCTGACCCGCTGAGTTACTCTCTTTGTGTCTTTTGTTGTCGACGTTAATGCGGTGGGCCGAAGGGCCTGTTTTGTGCTGTACCGATCTGCAACTCTTGACTGCAATTTGTCGGTGGTTTAAGGTGCAATACTACCGCACGCTGGGCAGAGCTGGTAATACATTACTAACTGTGTCGGCTGGTGGGAATCGCGACCTTCATAACAAGGATAGGAGCAATGAGGCCCTTCTGCAGTTCTACAGGGCCCTAGTGAGACCACACCTGGAGTATTGTGTGCAGTTTTGGTCGTTGTATCAGACGTTGGTGAGGCCAACAATAAGAGTATTGTGTTGTACTGGGCACCATGTTATTGGAAAGATATTGTCAAGCCTGAAAGGGTACAGAGTAGATTTACGAGGATGTTGCCAGGACTAGAGTGTGTGCGCCAGAGGGAGAGGTTGAGTAGGCTGGGACTATTGCTTGGAGTGTAGGAGGATGATGGGTGATCTTAGAGAGCTGTCTAAAATCATGAGAGGAATAGATTAGGTAGATGCACAGAGTTAGTTTCGTTTAGAGATACAGCGCGGAAACAGGCCCTTCGGCCCACCGAGTCCGCGCCGACCAGCGACCCCCGCACTATGCTACACACACTAGGGGGTAATTTACGCATATACCAAGCCAATTAACCTACAAACCTGTACGTCTTTGGAGTGTGGGAGGAAAACGAATATCTCGGAGAAAACCCACTCGGGGTCATGCGTGGAGAAGGTACAAACGCCGTACAGACAGAACCCGAGGTCGGGATCGAACTCGGGTCTCGGGTGCTGCATTCGCTGTAAGGCGACAACTCTACCGCTGCGCCACCGTGACCGTGACCGTGACCGTGACCAGAGGAGATCATTTCAAGGTGAAGGGGAAAGATTTAAATGGAATCTGAGGGGTAGCTTTTTCACACAGAGGGTGGTGGGTGTATGGAACAAGCTGCCAGAGGAGGTATTTGAGGCTGGGACTATCCCAACGTTTAAGAAACGGTTAGACATGTACACGGATAGGACAGGTTTGTAGGGATATGGACCAAACGCGGTCCAGGTGGGAGGGGACTAGTGTAGGTGGGATATGTTGGCTGGTATGAGCAAGTTAGGCCAAAGGGCCTGTTTCCACGCTGTATCACTCTATGACAAATAGAGTGTTAAAGAAGGCGTATGGTATACTTGCCTTCTCTGGTTGCCCATTGAGTATTTGAGCCAGGAGGTCATATGGCAGCTTTATAAAAATTCGGTTCGGCTAGTCTATGGAATATTGAGTTCAATTCGTGTCGCCCTATTACAGGATGGACGCGGAGGCTTTAGAGCGAGTGCAGATTTATTAGAATGCTAAAAAAAAGCACATAGTGCTGGAGTAACTCATCAGGCCACATAGCATCCCGGGAAAACATGGATGAGCGCCGTTTCGGTCCAGACTCTTCCTCGTACCAGAATGCTGCCTGGATTAGAGGGATGAGGGTGTTTTCTTCGGAGCGTCGGTGAATGAGAGATGATTGGGTATAAGTTTATAAAATTGTGAGAGGCATAGATAATGTATTTTCCCCCAGGATCGAAATATGAATTGCCAGATAGAATGTATTTGTGAGACGAGAAAGGTTCAAAGGAGGTGTGCAGGACAAGCCTTTTACACCCATAGTGAAAGGTGGCCCGACGGCGCTGGCAGGAGTCGTGGTGGCCGGGCATACGATCGTGGCTTTTGAGACCACCTCGGCAGGCACGTGAGCGGGCAACTTGGACAGGTTGGGGGAGTGGACAGAGACGGTAAATAGTGTGGCATATTGTGGAGTCATGCATTTTAGAAGTAGGGAAAAGACGTAAACAATTTTCTAAATCGGGAGGGAATCCAGAAATCGGAGGTGCAAAGGGACTTGGGACTGCTGGTGCTGCATTCCCCAAAAATCTGCGAATCGGTATCAAAGGAAACAAACTCATTGCTAGCATTGATTTCAAGGCTAGAATACAAAAACAATGTTGAGGCTCTTTCAGGCGCATTTGAAATATCGTGAGCAATTTTGGGCACCATATCCGAGGAAGGATGTGCGCGCTCTGGAGCGGGTCCAGAGGAGGTTTGCAAGAATGATCCCAGGAACGAGTAGGTTAACCTATGATGGGCGTTTGTGTGGGTTAACCTATGATGAGCACTGGGCCTGTACTCGCTGGAGATTAGAAGAATGAGGGGGGACCTCGTTGAAACGTACAGAATAGTGAACGGCTTGGATGGAATGGATGTGGAGAGGGTGTTTCTACGAGTGGGAGAGTCTAGGACTAGAGGCCATAGCCTCAGAGTTAAAGGACGTTTTTTAGGAAGGAGATGAGGAGACATTTCTTTTGTCAGGTGGTGGTGAATCTATGGAATTCTTTGCCACAGAAGGTTACGGAGGCCAAGTCGGTGGATATTTTTGAGGCAGAGAGAGACGGATTCTTGATTAGTACGGGTGTTCGAGGTTATGGGGAGAAGACAGGAGAATGGGGTTAGGTGGGAAAGATAGATCAGCCATGATTGAATGACGGAATAGACTTAATGGGCCGAATGGCACGGGGGGGGGGGTGGTGTCTGGGATCTCGGATTCCTGGCTTTGCTTGGATTCACCAATAGGTGATGGTAATGTCAGCTGTTCCCACACGGAGCCTCCACCGGGTAACCCGCACATTTGTTGACGCACCAGAACATTTTTGTAATGAAGTCGTTACCTCCAGCTCGGACACCAATTTTGTTAAACTAATAATGGTGCATATGTATGGATCTGATTCGCTCTGTCAGTGGACTGTTCGCACCCCTCTCTCCCGTCTTTATCACCTCTTCCCCAGCCACCAATGGACCATTGTGGGCTAAACCCTGCATTGGTCATCTGTTGCCGGCCCCAGTTTGTGTTAGCCTTTACCTACCTCGAGTTACCCCCCCCCCCCCCCCCCCCCCCCCCCACCCTCCTTCCCGACTCTACTTTCAATCTGAAGAAGGGTCTCGACTTAAAACATCACCTGTTCCCATTTTCTCCAGTGAGGCTGCCAATCCGTTGTGTTACCCCAGCACTCTGTGCCTATCTTCGGTATAAACCAGCATCTGCAGTTCCTTCATACACAAGTGCACCCTCCGCCCTCCCAATATATTCAATCGAATATATTCCATCGGTATAGAGTACCAAGTTTACATATCCGTTGTGCTGCTTAAAGTAAGAAAGCACTTGTTCCGTTTCGACATTAAAACACTCTTGAATGTTGAGGCGGGGAGAGGTGCAATTACAACGTGTCCAGGGCGATGGGACTGGTACTTCGATGGGAAAGGTGGAGAGGGGTCTGGTCTAATTCGGACAAATGGGATTGGCCTTGAAGGGCATGAAGTCAGCATGGACAGGTTGGGCCCAAAATGACTGGTTTCCGCGCTGTACGGGTCGAAAGCGGGCAGGGTGTTCCGATCGAAGGGATGCGTGAGGAAAAGAGACGTTGAACTCACCCGAGGGGGGGAGGGTGGAGTTGGAGGGCGCCGTTTCGTCGGTGATCCCCTGGAATACCTGTCGCTGAGGAAGGGGTGGTGCGAGCTGAAAGTACGGGAAAGATGCTACTAGGACGGAAAGGACGCAGAGACGATTTGTGAGGATGTTGCTCGGACTCGAGGGCCAGAGCTATAGAGAGAGGTTGGGCAGGGTAAGACTCTATTTCTAGGTGCGCAGGAGGCCTAGGGGCAATGCAATATGAGGTCGGGTTATGGTTACATAGAGTACGGTAATTATTTTTGCGTGGGAAGGAACTGCAGATGCTAGTTTAAACAGAAGATAGACACAAAACGCTGCAGTAACTCAGCGGGACAGGCAGCATCTTTGGAGCAAAGGACTAGGTGACATTGTTTTGTATTATTATATATTATCTGTTTGTTATTCCGTTTGCAGGCTTTAAGCTACAGCATGCACGAATTTCAGGGTTCCGTTGTCGTTACAAATGACAATTAAACACTTGACTCGTGATTCGAATTTATTGAACTGATTACCGTGTTCATCATCTTTATTTTCACAGAACAGATTAATCACTTTAAGCACAGCCAAGCAATGACAACTATTTATCTACAAGGAGAAAGGGCATCAGACGAACCCGCTGCCGGTGGCCATTGTGTTGTTGGCCGGGCAGAGGCGGCTGAATGCAAGAGGTAACCAGAGAGGGTCGTGTCTGCTGCGCTTGGTGTTCAGCAGACACGACCCTGTTCAGGTCAGTAAACTGGGGAAGCGGATGCGGACCTCGCCTTTTCACTGGTCGCACACCGACGGTGTTACAATCCGACGGTGAGGTTTGATTGGACTCTGAGCGCCGAATTGTAGCGCTGATAAATCTAGGACGCGGACATACTGAACTGATTGGGTCCGGATTCATTTTCATCACCTATTTGATCTATTTAATTTCTAACGTACCCCCCGCCATGACGGGACCGGCTCGCCCCTGGGGCCATCATGTGGAGTGGACACAGAGGGTGACCCCACTGTAGTTCTCCCAGAAGAAGCAGGCGCTGGGGAAGTTATTGTGGTTCCACAGTCCTTTGTAGCGCCTGACCGTGTGGACCATGTAGTTGTCCGGGACGTTGTTGGCGATGGCCTCGGCCACTTCTCTGGCGTCCGTCCAGCCGTCCTTGCCATGCATCAACTGGTGGATCAGCCCCGCATCTATGGGCTTGGGGTCGGTGGAGTACGACACAACCACGTTGACGTCATTGAGCCGGAAAAAATGAAAGCGGTTTGGGCCAATAATACAGTGATTCTCAAAGCCCGCGACTGGATTATAGACGCGCACTGACCAGCGGACCCAGTCGTATTTCTTCACTAGTCCCTCCAAGATAAAGGTGACGCAGCTCTCGTTATCTCTCCCCCGCTTCTCCTTCACCATCGTCTCGACATCTCTCTGTGCTTGTAGCTCAACCTCGCTGATACACCGACCTCCAGTGCATGCCATTTTGGCTTCTACTCTTTCTTCAACGCCTCCACGTCGTTGCGGGCAAGGCAGCGTCTGTGGAGGGAATGGACGGTATAAATGAGTGGAGCCGGGCCTCCCCCCCCCCCCCCCCCCCCCTCCCCTCCCCCCCTCACCCCGTCGGCAAAAGCTGCTCATCCTGTTCCGGGGGCTGTGATTTCTGGTCCCGTGGCCGGCCGCGGTTTTGTCCCTGGCTCCGGCCTCAGGTCCCTCTCCCCTGAGTCCCGCTAACCTACTCCCGTGCACTGGGTAACACACACACACACACACACACGGGTGGGTGGGGGGGGGGGGGAGTTGCGCTGACGGAGGAGGTGAGGGGCTGTGGGTCGCTCTCATTCCTCTCTCCCTCTCCCTCCCTCGGCCACCCTCTACTCCCACCACCTGCCCGCCCTCCACCTTTCCAGCGGGCAGTGTGCGAGCGGAGCAGTCGCGGGACGAGCTGTAAGAATGGCGAGAGGCTGTTCAGCCCATCCAATCTGTTCGAGTGCCAGTGGACCAGTCTCCCCAGTCCCACACCCGCCTACCCTGTGTCTGATTCTCTCTCCGTCGCCTGATCATCTGAGACCCTGTGGGTGAGACATTCTATTTCCAGGTGTCCTCCCAACGATCGCAGCTCTTCAGAGTCACCTTTCCCCCCTACTCACTCACGCCCGCCGTCATTTCAGCTAAACCCTCACCCTGTGTCGCACACACTCTGTGTCACCTCCCTGCTGCTGCTTTCCGCGAACTCAGAGCTCTCCCTTCAACAGCTCTGCTCTTCCCAGTCACTTGCCCCCGCCTTAAGTAGCAGCGCTCGCCCTGTTGTTGCGGGGCCAGCTGACGCATGGAGCTTCCCTCTTCGACCACGACGTCCTGGTCAAAGGGCGTTTGTCACGAGTCCAGCAAAACTGGGCGGGGGATTTATGGCAGCCCTGGAGATATCAGCAATAAAATTAACTCTCGGTTTATTGGTATCGATTTATTATTGTCACGAGAGTGGAGAAACAGTGAAACACATTGTTTTCCGTGCTGGCCAAGGAAATCACAACACATACCCTGGTGTGTAGGATAGTGCTAGTATGCGGAGATCGCTGGTCGGCGTGGATTCGGTGGGCCGAAGGGCCTGTTTCCGCAATGTATTTCTAAACCAAACTAAAAAACTAAATATATGAGTAGAATAGGTAATGTCTCTTGATGGAGTAACTCAGCAGGACAGGCAGCATCCCTGGATAACATTGATAGGTGATCTTTGGGGTCGGAACCTCAGGTAGTGCTGAGGAGAAAATAAGCAGAGTGAAGAATATAGTGTTACATCTACAGGGAAAGTGCAAGCAAAACAAGCGCATGGCCAGCAACGGGGTAGGTTGAAGGATCGTGAGTACATCCTAGCTTATCATCACCATAAATAAAACAAAGTAAGAAAAAATAGCAATCAAAATAAGAAAATAAGTAGATGGGGGGGGGGGGGGGGGGGGGGGGGGGAATAAAAAGAGAGAAAAAAAAGAAGTAAATACATTTAAAAAAATTGGAATAAGACCGTGTGGTTCACTTACCAAATTAAAAAAAAGGAAAAACATGACATTGATTAGATTATCTGGAGATAATTCAACATTCATACAAACATACCATCTAGTTTATATAACGCAATCTTGCCATATGGCAGGACCGTTCAGTAGCCTGGTAACTGCGGGGGGGAAATCAGCTCCTGAATCTAGTGGTGCAGGAGGATGAGGGGTGATCATACAGAAATATAGAAAATAGGTGCAGGAGGAGGCCATTCGGCCTTTCGAGCCAGTACCGCCATTCATTGTGATCATGGCTGATCGTCCCCAATCAATAACCCGCGCCTGCCTTCTACATATATAGAGGTGTATAAGACTATGAGAGGACTAGATCGGGGAGATGCACTAAGTCTCTTGCCCAGAGTAGAATCGAGGACCAGACCACATAGGTTGAAGGTGGAGAAAAAAAGATTTGATTGGAATCTGAGGGGTAAATTTTTACACAAAGGGTGGTGGGTGTATGGAACAAGCTGCCAGAGAAGATAAAGCGTAGGAACGGACTGCAGGTGCTGGTTTAAATCGAAGGTAGACACAACATGCTGTAGTAACTCAGAGGGACAGGCAGCATCTCTGGAGAGAAGGAATGGATGACGTTTTGGGTTGAGACTGTTTCTGGTCTGAAGAAGGGTCTGGACCCGAAACGTCAAAGCCTTTGTCCTGTCAAAGCCTAGCCATTGGATATTTTTAAGGCGGAGATTGACAGATTCTTGATTAGTAAGGGCGTCAGAGAAGGCAGGAGAATGGAATTGAGAGGTAAAGATAGTTCAGCCGTGTTTGAATGGCGGGGTAGACTTGATTGGCCTCATGGCCTAATTCTGCTCCTGCAACTTATGAAGTTAACACGTTTGACTCTCTTTTTGTTTTCACTTACATTTTTATTGATTTTTAAGAGATATTTTCAAAACAGTGCAACACCATCACCATAAATAAAACAAAGTAAGAAAAATAGCAATCAAAATAAGAAAATAAGTAGATGGGGGGGGGGGGGGGGATAAAAAGAGAGAGAAAAAAAGTAAATAAATTTAAAAATTAGAATAAGACCGTGTGGTTCACTTACCAGATTAAAAAAAGAAAAACACATGACATTGATTAGTTATCTGGAGATAATTCAACATTCATACAAACATACCATCTAGTTCTATATAACACAATCTTCCCATATCTAGCTCGGCATTTATCTAATTGGTGTCATGGCTCAAATAAACAGTCCATTTTTCCTAGATCTTCTCAAATGAATTATCCTTGACTCTCAAGGAATATGTAAATATCTCCATATTAAAGGTGTCTCACACATTTCTAACCACTGTTCCTGTTTTGGACTTTTTTCATTAAACCACTGCCTGGTAATGGCCTTCTTACTTGCTGCAAACAAAACTGTAATCAAATATGTATCTTCTATTTTTACACTATCTTTAATATGCCCCAGATACATCACACGGCAGATATTTGGGATTTTATAACCCAAGATATTATTTACAGCTGCATTAACATTTTCCCAGTATGGCCTTATCTTTGCACAGTTCCAGAAAATATGCGAGTGGTTTGCCTCCGTACTCCCACATGGCCTCCAACAGTGTTGTGGACAGCAAGTTGTCTGCTTTTTTATTTTGGTTGCTATAAAAAAACGAGATAGATTCTTCCAGCAAAATTGTCTCCATACCAGTGAGCTTGTGGATGAACATTGTGTTTCACACATTTTGATGCCATTCTTCTTCTGTTATTTGAATCTTTAATTCTTTTTTTTTTTTGTTTTATTATAGAAACAAAATAACATATTACATTTCTACGATAATAGTACATATTCTTAATAATTGATTCATACTATTAATATTATATTAATAATAATATTAATATTATTTATACTATATTATCCTTGATTATAACTTCCAAAGTTATATATCTTATATGGTTAAAAGTACATAATACTAATAATACATTTATAATATAGCATTATACTATTAATAAGTTTTTTACGTATAAGGTCAAATTTAGTAATAATATTGATACCAAAAGATAATAAAACTTATAAAATTTCCGTTTTTTCTTCCTAATATTAACGATAATTACACGTAATAAAGAATACGTAATTTTATATAATTAAAGGTATATAAAACTAAGAGTACTATTAATATTAATAATATTTTCATAAATCCAATAATATTTATATTCGTACTAATATCAAAGGATTAAAGCAATGTGTTTCTACATTTTTTTAAATTTTTTATAGAGATATAGGAAAATAGAAAAAAAAATTAAAAAAAAGGGGAGGGTAATAAAGAGTTAAAAAAAAGGGGGTTTGATGGAGAATAAAGTATTCGTCATTAATCCGTCTATATAGATATGTTCATGAATTAATATATAATCTTTAATTCTGCTTCCCATTTTGTTTTTTGTTTTTTTTGTTTTTTACTTTTTTTTTTAAGGAATGGAATAATTTACTATTAATACATCATAGGAGATAAGATCAAGGAATATAAATATAACTTTTCATCTATTCCTGAGTCCAAGTTTCAGTTAGGGTTCCCTGCCGAACCATTCTACCCTTTTAAGTAATCAATGAAAGAAGACCATATTCTAATGAAAACTTCTTGTTTGTCCATTAAGGCAAATCCGATTCTTTCCAGATGTAGGGTCTCCGACATTTCCGTAATCCACATTTTAGTTGTGGGGGATATAGGGCCCTTCCAAAATTTTAATATTAGTTTCTTCCCAATTATTATACTGTAATCTAGGAAATTTCTTTGACTTGTTGTAAGAGTTAAACTTTGTTCTGATGTTCCAAGTATTATTAATTTTGGGTCCGGATCCAGTTTAGTATTAATAACTTCAGAAGTTATTCTAAAAATCTCAGTCCAAAAATTCTTAATTTTTATACAATTTGCAAAGGTATGTGTTAAATTAGCCTCTGGATGTTGACATTTATCGCAGGTAGACGATATCTGTGGAAAGATTCTATTTAATTTAACTTTGGAGTAATGTAATCTATGTAAAACTTTAAATTGTATTAGAGCATGTCTGGAGTTTAGCGAGCATTGATGTATGTATTGTAAACTTTTGTCCAATAAATCTATCGTTATGGATTGATTTATTTCATTTTCCCATGTATATATGATTCCGTCGATGGTATCTCGCTATCTAAAAGGGTATTGTAAATATAACTTGTTAATTTTTTCTGTCTTAGGATGCTTATTCAGCCATTCATCAAGGATTTCTGGTTCCCTATTCCTATAATCTTGTGTATTTGACCTAACATAATCTCTGAGTTGTAGATATCGAAAAAAAATATTTGAGTGTAATCCATAAATCTGTTGCAGTTCCTGAAATGAGAGATGTGCCTTTCTTATAAAGGTGTTCCACCCTTTTTCCATTGTATAAAGCCTTTATCTAGCATGGAAGGTTTGAATAAGGGATTGTTTACAATAGGGAGACAGAGTGGTATATTATCCAGTTTTAAAGCCTTTTTAAGTTGTTTCCAGATTCGTGTACCACTATATATTATAGGGTTTTCCCCATAGGTTTTTTTGTGCAATTTTGTTGGTGCAAATATAATCGAACTGATTTCAAAAGGTAGACAATCCTCCTTTTCCATCCTTAACCATTCTGGTTGTTGATCCATTTCTTCCAGCCAAAAATTCATGTTCTTTATATAAACTGCCCAAAAATAAAACAAAAAATTTGGAAGAGGTAAACCTCCATTAATCTTTGATTTACATAAATGTTTTTTTATTTATTCTATGATTCTTGTAGTCCCAGATGAAACTTGTAACAGTAGAGTCTACTTTTTTTTTAAAAAGATTTTGGAATATATATATCGGGATTCACTGAAATAGGTACAATAATTGCGGTAGAAAAATCATTTTTATAGCATTAATTCTACCGAACATTGAAATAGGAAGTGTTTTCGAGTATTGAATATTCTTATTTAGTTTATTCATTAAAGGTGGAAAATTTGATTTAAATAAAGAACTATAACCCCTTAGTTACATAAATACCTAAATATTTAAATTTTTCTTCAACTAATTTAAAAGGTGATTGTTGTAGTATATGTAAATTGTGATCCGTTATTGACATGATTTCGCTTTTATTCCAATTAATTCTATATCCTGAGAAATGATCAAATTGAGTTATTAGATTTAATAAATTTGGAATACTAATTTCCGGCTTTGTAATATATATTAGTGCATCATCTGCATATAGAGAAATTTTATTCATATTATCTTTAGTATTGTACCCATGTATTTCTGGATTAGATCTGACATTTTCTGCAAGTGGTTCAATTGCTAAAGCGAATAATAATGGAGATAACGAACATCCTTGTCTACAACCTCTGGAAAGATTAAATTTAGTTGATAACATTTGATTTATTAGTATTCTAGCTGTTGGGTTAGAATATAATAATTTAACCCATGCACAGTACTTCTCTCCCAATTGAAATTTTTCCATCACTGAAAATAAATATGGTCATTCTACTTGATCAAAGGCTTTTTCAGCATCTAGCAATATAATTGCTAGGTCTGCATTAGCAATTCTGTTTGAGTATATAATATTAAACAATCGTCTAAGATTATAAAATGAATGACGTTTTGGGATAAAACCTGTTTGATCAGGGTGTATTAATTTATTAATTACTAAGCTCAATCTATTAGAAAGGATTTTAGTTAATATTTTCTGATCAGTATTTAATTGAGCTATTGCTCTATATGAGGCCGGGTCTTCTAGATCCTTATCAATTTTAGGTATAAGTATTATTGTAGATTCATTTAAAGTTTCCGGGAGTTGCTGTTGAGTATAAACTTGTTTATACAGTGTTTGTAAGCGTGGAGAAATCAGATCATAATATTTTTTTATAGAATTCAGAACTTAGGCCATCAGGGCCGGCGGCCTTTCCATTTTTTAAAGATCTAATTGACTCTTCAATATCTTTGGTCGTTATTTCAGCTCCTAATAATTCTTGTTCTTGCAGATCTAAGCCTTTAAGGTTGCATTTCTGTAAAAATGCTTCCATTCCTATTGATTGTTGTGTCACTTTAGTTGAGTAAATATCTTGATAGTATTGTAAAAATCTGTCATTATTATCTTTAGGGACTGTTAGCATTTTTCCCTTTTCTGATCTAATCTTATGAATCATTTTTTCCCCATCCAGTTTACAAAGCTGGCATGCCAATAATTTATGTGGTTTATCACCAAATTCAAAATTTAATTGTTTTGTATGTTGATAAAGTTTTATTATTTGGTCAGAGTATATTTTATTTAACATATTTCAGTGCAGCTATTTTTATTATGTTTTACCAATGAAGGTGCTCTTGCATTTTCTATGTCTAATTGCCTTATTTCCATTTCCAATGTCTGTTGTTTAGCTCTATTCTCTTTATTAAGAAATGCCTGAGAGGAGATTAATACCCCTCGTGTAAATGCTTTGAATGTTTCCCAGAGGAGGGAAGCAGAGATTTTGGGTTGGTCATTGACCTCAAAGAACATATTAATCTGTTTTACAAGATATTCACAACATACCTGTTCTTTTAAATTTTGAGGATTAAGTCTCCATTGTGTCTGTTTCTTGTCCATTCCATTTAATTTAATCATAAACGTTAATGGGGCATGATCCGAAATTATAATATTATGATATTGTGATTTATAAGTAAATGGAATTAGTTTAGAGTCTACTAAGAAATAATCTATCCTTGAATATGTTATATGCATAGATGAGTAAAATGAGTATTCTCTTCTGGATGGGTTTTCAATTCTCCAGATATCCTTAATATTGGTATTGTTTATATATGAGTTTAAAAATTCACTTGACAGAGATTTTGACTTTCTTTGAGTTGATGATCGATCTAAATATGAATCCAGTGTACAATTTAAACCTCTACCAATTATTAAATTATTTTGTGTGCATTCCGGAATAATATTCAGTATTCTCTTGAAAAAAAACCGTGGACAATCAAAATTGGGTTCATATATATTAAGGAGAGTCACTTTTTTTAAAATATAATTCGCCTACTACTATGATATATCTACCATCAGTATCTTCTGTAGTTGATATATGTTTAAAAGGTATACCTTTATGGATTAGAATTGCAACCCCTCTAGATTTATGTGTGAATGAGGAATGATACGTTTGGGCAATCCATTTTGTTTTCAATCTGTATTGCGCTTCCTTTTTAAGGTGAGTCTCTTGGAGGAAAATTATGTCTGTTTTGAGCGATTTTAGGTGAGTTTAATACTTTGCCTCTCTTAATAGGTTCATTAATTCCCTTAATATTCCAACTGCAAAATGTAATTCCTTCACCCCAGTGTTCATTTTTTCGTCTTGCATCATGATTAGAGGTCTATAATGGAGTAGATGATTCAGCACGTTAAACCATACCTTACACCTGAATCTCAGATAGATGCATTTCAGATCTTGTAGGTTTTCTTCTCGGTCATATCTCCTTAAATAACAATTATAATTCCATTCTAAATAAAGATTATACTGATTGTAACATACTACAAAATAGAAAATATAAGTGATTATTATATTAGTGAAGTGTGAAAGAAAGAAAAATGCTACATCTCTAGTTAGTGTAGTTAGTGATAGCTACCCTAATGTGGCTAGGCATCTAAAGACTTCCGTAGCTGACTTCTTCCACCATCACTCTCTGCTTCCTTCCATGAAGCCAATTTTCTATCCATGCAGCTATCTCTCCTTGGATGCCATGCGACCTAACCTTCCAGTGCTGCCAACCATGCGGAACCTTGTCGAAAGCCACACTGAAGTCCATGTACACAACATCTACATGGAAAACAACATGTACACAACATCTACAACTCTCTCCACTGTGATGCCACATGTCTTTACAACCGGTGAATGAGCCTGGATGCAAACATATCGGTATGCGGTGTTCCATCAAGCCATAATGTCATAAAATACTTTGTGATCTAACATCCATTCTGTGTTGTCATTGATTTTACGTGATGGTACACCAGCGCCAAATAAGGTTGGGTAAATTATGACAGGATACTTTGGCTTAGTTGTACTCATGTGACCAACATATGCCACCACCACAGTGTATCAACCTGGAACTGAGCATGCAGATCATGCATATCTGCACAATAACCCTTCAACCCATAGTATGCACCTAGTGTCTATAGGTAGTTGACACAAAAACTGAAGAATTGGTAATTCATGCAAATCCCAATCGCCTCCGTAATTAGAGATGGCATTCATAACTTACCATCTTTGAGCACTAGCATTAGTCTGTAATAACTGAAGATTTATTAACCACAACTACTGGAGCAATGTTGAATATTGTTCGTCCACCATTGTGACTTTGGTGGCTTCAGCTGGTAATAGCATAGGTCTATTAACAATGACCTATATGGCACTTGAGAGGTTACTACTTTGCACGTTGTAAGTTCTGATAATGCAAAGGCCCAATTGCACAGCTGAAACACAGCTGCTATATTGCCAATTACACTTGATGAATAGAAGACTGCTTGATAACAAGGTTGTTACAGACTTCTATTGATTGCAATCTCTTGCCCCAGGGCGGAGTCACAGATAAATTAATAGTTAAAGCTAAAACTGAATAATCAATAACTGTAGTTGGAATCAACTTAAATTTAACTGGATGGATGAGGAACCTGGCCAAAATGCCAAAACATGGCATTTAGAATATCATCCAGATAAGCCATAACAAGTGTTTTTGAGCTCTGAGCAGTGCCAGCACTGGTTTAGAAATTTGCTAGATGACCTGGAAACTGAAGTTGGCCCATTTGCAATGCATTAACTGTTATCATTGCCCCATCCAGATAAATTCCAAATGTCTCCTGGGATCCCTGTGAATGGGACCTGAATAGTATTCATCTTTGAAATCAATGCATGCCATAAAGATCCTAAGGTAATCAGTTTGTTAGACAGTATTGAAGTTCCATATACTGAAAAATCTATGTTGTGCATGCGAGTTAAATCAATTATAAACCAACATCCTCCATCTTACACAATGAACAGGCCACACCTGCCATAATTCCGTGCCTGCCTTGAATGACAACTCTGGCCAGATTCCCGAGCCTGTCTCGAAAGGTGATCCTGGCCATAATACTGAGCCTGCCTCAAAAGACAACTCTGGCCACAATACTGGGCCTGCCTTGAAAGTCTACTCCGGCCATAATTCTGAGCCTCCTCGAAAGACAACTCTGGCCAATTTCTGAGCTTGTGTCGGAAGGCAATCCTGGCCGTAATACTGAGCCTGCCTCGAAAGACAACTCTGGCCCCAATTCCAAGCCAAGCTTGATACCCTTGTACTGTGCAATAATAACCCAATCTCAATCCTAATTTGAGGAAGGACATTGTGCTATTGAGGCAGTGCAGCGTAGGTTTACAAGGTTAATTCCCAGGATGGCGGGACTGTCATATGCTGAGAGAATGGAGCGGCTGGGCTCATACACTCTGGAGATTAGAAGGATGAGAGGGGATCTTATTGAAGCATATACGATTATTAAGGGTTTGGACACGCTGGAGGCAGGAAACATGTTCCCGATGTTGGGGGAGTCTAGAACCATGGGCCACACAGTTTAAGAATAAGGAGTAAGCCATTTGGAGCGGAGGCGAGGAAACACTTTTTTCTCACAGAGAGTTGTGAGTCTGTGGAATTCTGTGCCTCAGTGGGCAGTGGAGGCCGGCTCTCTGGATATTTTCAAGAGAGAGTTAGATAAGGCAATACATGTGACAATATACTAATCTGAACTAAACATTTGCGGGAAGACCGATGTTTGTTTGATTTATATTTTAGGTGCCTCTCAGATTGCTTCATGCCAACCCATTAACATTATATTCATTGGAGTATCTGCTGGAGTAGCGGCTGCACTGGTCATTGCATTAATTATTGTGTCTCTGCTACTTCGGAGAAGCATTAAAGGTATGGAGTGGTAGAGTCATAGAGTGATGCAGCGTGGAAACAGGCCCTTCAGCCCAACTTGCCCGTACCGGCCAACGTTTCTATGTTTCTATGCCCCATCTACACTAGTCCCACCTGCCTGCGTTTGGCCCATATCCCTCTAAATCCTCTACCATAGATTCATAGAATGATACAGTGTGGAAACAGGCCCTTCCGCCCACCTTGCCCACACTGGCCAACATGCCACAGCTACACTACTCCCATCTGCCCAAGTTTGGCCCATATCCCTCTAAACACTCAATCATAGATTCATAGAGTGATGTAGTGTGGAAAGCAACTGTGAGCAGACTGAACACTGTGACCTCATAGAAGCATAGAAACATGGAATCATAGACAATAGACAATAGGTGCAGGAGGAGGCCATTCGGCCCTTCGAGCCAGCACCACCATTCAATGTGATCATGGCTGATCATCCACAAAGAGTACCCCGTTCCTGCCTTCTCCCCATATCCCCTGACTCCGCTATTTTTAAGAGCCCTATCACGCTCTCTCTTGAAAGTATCCAGAGAACGTACCTCCACAGCCCTTTGAGGCAGAGAATTCCACAGACTCACAACTCTCTGTGTGAGAAAACTGTTTCCTCGTCTCCGTTCTAAATGGCTTACTCCTTATTCTTAAACTGTGGCCCCTGGTTCTGGACTCCCCCAACATCGGGAACATGTTTCCTGCCTCTAGCGTGTCCAAGCCCTTAACAATCTTATATGTTTCAATGAGATCTCCTCTCATCCTTCTAAACTACAGAGTACACAAGCCCAGCTGCTCCATTCTCTCAGCATATGACAGTCCCGCCATCCCTGCAATTGACCTTGTAAACCTACGCTGCACTCCCTCAATAGCAAGAATGTCCTTCCTCAAATTAGGGGACCAAAACTGCACACAATACTCCAGGTGTGGTCTCACTAGGGCTCTGTTCAACTGCGAGTTGTGAATGTGTGGAGTGCTCTGCCTCAGAGGGCGGTGGAGGCCAGTTCTCTGGATGCTTCCAAGAGAGAGTTAGATAGAGCTCTTAGGATTAGCGGAGTTAAGGGACATGGAGATAAGGCAGGAACGGGGTACTAATTGTGGATGAATCACGATCACATTGAATGGCGGTGTTGGCTCGAAGGGCCGAATGCCCTACTCCTGCATCTATTACCAAAGCAGTATCCTACCTCAAATTAGGAGGCCAAGGACTTCCTGTGGCGCTATGGAGTGAGTGGAACTCGCGCCATTCAGCTCTGCTAAAACTGCATAAAAAAACGGGGATAAAAGGGGTACATTGAAGCTACTCACCAGAGAAGAACGGTCGTGAACGGCTCCGGTAGCGTTGAATATGTGCGTGATGTCATCAGGCGCGCGGACTTTAATAAGAAAAATGTCGCTGCATCGCTCCCCCCCCCCCCCACCAAGGGAAAAAGCCTGTGAAAAGGGAAGTAGGCCTCACTGGAGCCTCGGGCTCGAGTTTGAGTGCCTCCCAGGAAGATAT
Source organism: Okamejei kenojei (assembly GCA_035221665.1). Lineage (NCBI taxonomy): Eukaryota > Metazoa > Chordata > Chondrichthyes > Rajiformes > Rajidae > Okamejei > Okamejei kenojei. Next base: position 14,693,887 of record CM069160.1, read on the forward strand.
TTTAAAGATGGACGACCTCAAAAAAATCATTATGGGTGAGCTGAAACAAATGCTTAAGGACATGAAAAAAGAATATAAAGAGGAAATAAAGACTTTAAGAGCTGATATTTTGGTGTATCATGAGAATTTGAAAGAAGAGTCCAAAAAGGAAGTTATAGCTGCCGTAAAGACTATGATGGACGAATGGAAAGATAAAGCGGGTACTGATTTGCAACAACAGATGGATGATGTAAACCGTAAAACTGGTGAGATGGAGGTGCTGCTGGAAACCAAGTTGGAACCTATTATAATTTCACTTATCCAACAAAATGACGCAATAAAAGAACTGACTGAATCAGCCGAGAAGCGCCTTGCCGAGAACAAGCGTTTATCAGAATTATTACACAAAATAACTGAGAAATGCATTGACTTGGAGGGACGTCAAAGGCGTAAGAATCTGCGTATTGTTGGGTTGAGTGAAGGCCGAGAAGGAAATCAAGAACCTCGAAAATTTGCTGCAAAACTTTTAAAAGATATTCTGAACTTGGACCAAGAACCTCTGCTGGGCCGAGCACACAGGGCATTGAGACGTACCCCTAGGAGGGATGCTCCCCCAAGACAGATGATTGTGAAGGTGGCTTACGATCATGTTTTTGAAGATATGATGAAGATAATAATACATAAGAAAAATCTTAAATATGAGGGAGACAACATCAGTATTTTTAGAGATTACCCTGCGGAAGTGGCCAAGAGAAGATCTTTATTTACAGAAACAAGAGGTATCCTGAGGAACATAAAGAATCTGAGATATGGCCTGATGTACCCGGCAACATTAAGGGTAACTTATGATAACAAGGAGCACCGCTTCACCAAACATACAGAAGCTCTTGAATTCGCTCGAGATATTCAGAAGAAACTGGAAGAGGAAGAAGTAGAGGAAGAAGCAGATGAAGATGGACACTGAATATTATTGATCACTTACTTGATGATACTGATTATTGATCACTTATTTGAAGATACTGTCCACCCACAGAAAAGGAGGAGGATGCACATTGAAGGAGGATTCGCAGGGAAGGAGGCGGAACAATGGACATGGACTCTATCTTGGGGTCAAGGAGGGATGGATGGATTATTAATAAATATAGTTTTGTATTAACTACCCCTCAAAAATGTATGTTAGCTCTCCTAACATAGTGCTACGACACTAATTATATTTGATATTAGTAGTATTATTAATTACTAAGTACATAAATGTAATACCCCACCCCAATATATATAGCCCTTAAGGCAAAATGGAGCTGGAATTATTAACATATTTTTTTTCTCACGGAAGTCTGTAGATTAGTAGCCACGCTAGTGTGGCTTACACCAATACTAACTGCACTAACTATAGTTGTAATCAGTTTTTTTTTCCACTTTACACTTTATTAACATCACTTACTTTACTTACATTTTTTATTATTATTTTTATATTATGTATCTTATTTCATATTATATACTATATGGATTTAAGTATGATTGGTATTATATAGTTAGTTCAAGGAGACGTGTGTATAAGATAATGTCACAAATATGAAATTTCATCGATCTGATGTTTGGGTGTAGGATTGGGTTGGATGAGCTGAGACATCTACTCCATTATAAACCACCTTAATAATAAAATGTATGACATAAACACTAGGATTGGGGGTGATGGAATCACCTTCTGTAGTTGGAATGTCAAGGGAATTAATGAACCAATTAAAAGAGGTAAGGTTTTAGTTCAATTAAATAGATTGAATCTGATATTATTTTTCTCCAAGAGACACACCTTAAAAAAGACGCACAGTTTAGATTAACAGCAAAATGGATTTCCAAAGTATATCACTCTTCATTTACACACAAGTCTAGAGGGGGTAGCAATAATTATTTGTAAAAGTATACCTTTTAAACAAAGCTCAATAATAGAAGATGTTGAAGGTAGATATATAATAATTACAGGAAATTATATTCTAAAAAAATAATCCTTATGAATATATATGGTCCTAATTTTGATAATCCATTATTCTTCAAGAAAATATTTAACAATATCCCTATATCCACTCAACATAATCTAATAATTGGAGGTGATTTTAATTGTACCTTAGATAATTATTTAGATAGATCATCAATGAAAAAGAAAACCACTTCTAAGTCAAGTACACTTATAAATTATTTTATTAACACAGCAAACGTTAAGGATATCTGGAGAACAGATAACCCATCTGGTCGAGAATATTAATTCTTTTCCCCTGTATTTGGAACCTACTCAAGGATAGACTGTTTTTTTAATAGATTCAAAACTAATCCCATTTACATATGACTCAAAATATCATAATAATATTATCTCGGATCACGCTCCATTAACATTTAAGATAAAATTAAAAGACATAACTGTTAAAACCTCTAACTGGAGACTCAACCCCCAAATATTAAAGGATAGGACTTGTTATGATTACTTGGTAAAAACAGATTAAATTATTTTTTGAAACAAATGACAAACCTGGAATTTCACCATCACTGCTCTGGGATACATTTAAAGCATTTGTGCGTGGTGCGATAATATCAGCACGCATACTTTAATAAGGAAAATCGAAAGACTCAACAAAAGTTGGAAAATCAAATAAAACAATTAGATATTGAAAATGCAATTTCCCCTTCTAAGGGGCTAAGTAATAAAATTGCATCATTAAAATATAAGCTAAATAAAATATACTCAAATCAGATTATTAAACTTTTTCAACATAAACAAGTACACTTTGAATTTGGGGATAAACCACAAAAATTACTGGCACGTCAGCTTGGAAAATTAGATGAGGAGAAAATGATACATAAAATTAGATCTGAACAAGGAGAAATATTGACTTTACCAAAAGGTATCAATAATACATTTTTACAATATTATCAAAATCCTTACTCATCTAAATTAACAAGAATGTCATATTAACAGTTTAGATCAGGAAGGTAGAGACTTGTTAAATGCTGATATATCAGTCAAAGATATTGAAGAATCAATTGGATCATTAAATAACGGAAAAGCCGCAGGCCCTGATGGCTTAAGTGTTGTTTTTTTATAAGTTTCATGATCTGATCTCTCCATGTTTACATACAATATATAAATATGCTTATGAACAAGGAAAGTTACCAGAATCATTAAATGAGTCTACAATCACACTTATCCCTAACGCTGATAAAGATTTGGAAGAACCTGGATCATACAGAGCAATAGCTCTTTTAAATACTGATCAAAAAAATACTAACTAAAATTTAGTTAGTTAATAATAAAAAGAGTGAATGATATTGAACTAGCTGTCATATCCTTAGATGCTGAAAAAGCATTTGACCAGGTTGCATGGCCATATTTATTTAAAATAATGCAGAAATTTCAACTGGGGGATAGATTTTCCAAATGGGTAAAAAATCATATACTCGAATCCAACTGCAAGAATATTAACAAATCAAATACTATCAGCACAATTTAATCTCTTTAGGGGTTGTAGACAAGGATGCCCGTTATCACCATTACTATTTGCTCTGGTAATAGAATCATTAGCTGAAATGATTAGATCAGAACCAGAAATATATGGATATAATACCAAAACTACAACGAATAAAATATCTCTATATGCATATGACATCTTAATTTATATTACAAAACCGGAGATTAGTATTCCCAATCTATTTAATGTTATAACTAGGTTTAGTACATTTTCTGGGTATAGAATTAATTGGAATAAAAGTGAAATTATGCCTGTAACTGGAATAAAATTAAACATATTAGAACAATTCCCAGTTAAAATAGTTACGGACAAACTCAAATATCTAGGAATTAATGTACCTAAATCGTATAACTGTCTATTTAAATATAATTACCCTCAATTATTAAATAAACTAAAAAAAATCTTATATTGGAAAACACTACCTATATCAATGATCGGTAGAATAAATGCTATAAAAATGATTTTTTTTTTTTACCTCAATTGGTATATTTATTTCAAGCAATCCCTTTATATCTCCCTAAAATGTTTTTTTTTTAAAAATAGATACTTTGGTTAATAGTTTTATTTGGGACTATAAAAACCATCGAATAAGTAAAAAACATCTATGTAAATCTAAAATAAATGGTGGACTAGCACTACCAAATTTCTTATATTATTTCTGGGCAGTTCAGACTAAGAATATGAATTTTTGGTTGGTAAAGTTAGATCATGAACCAAGCTGGCTAAAGATGGAAAAGACTGTTTGCCTTTTGATGTAGGTTCGATTCTTTTTGCACCGAGGGAAGTACAAAAAAAAGTTTGGTGACAACCCTATAATTCATAGCAATAGATGTATCTGGAAACAAATAGTTAAGACCCTACATATGGATAATTTGTCACTTTGATTGCCAATTATGAATAATCCCTTATTTAGGCCCTCTGTATTGGTCAAGGGGTTTAAACACTGGAATGATTTAGGAATTAAAAGGATATAACACCTTTACAAGAAAGGAAATTTTCTTTCATTTCAAGAGTTACAGGATATCTATGGGTTGCAGTCAAATAACATATTTAGGTATTTACAAATTAGAAACTATTTTAAGTCAAATACGCAAGACTATAAAATAGAAAACCAGGATTATTTAGATGAATTGTTTCTAAAAACACCCAAATACAGAAAAATTAATAGCGAATATATATATATAAATAAATAATACCATTTTGGATATGGAAATCCCAACTTCGGAAATATATATCGACAAACATGGGAAAATGAAATAGGTTTATCTATAACGAAGAAAACTTGGGAAGAAAGCCTACAATGTATATATCGCTGCTCATTAAATGCTAGACATATATTGATACAATTTAAGGTATTACACATAATACATTATTCAAAAACGAAATTAAATAGAATTTATTCTAACATTTCTCCTATTTGTGATAAATGTCAGAACTTGGAAGCTAATTTAACGCATAGTTTTGTAACATGAAAAAACTTAATTATTATTGGACAGAAATCTTTAGTTATCTCTGAAGTTCTTAAAATTAAACTGGACCCAGATCCAAAATTAATAATATTAGGAGTTCCGGATTCAAATCTAATATTAACAGTAAACCAAAGACATTTCTTGGATTACTGTTTGATAATAGGGAAAAAATTAATATTGAAATTTTGGAAGGGAACATTATCCCCCACAATTAAAATGTGGACAGTTGAAATGTTGGAGACGTTGCATTTGGAAAGAATCAGATTTGTCCTAATGGACAAATACGAACTCTCTGAACAGATATGGTCTCCATATACAGAATATTTGAATGGGTAGCTGTTCTTGGCATGACAACTCAATGGGTACCCGGCAGGATCAGATGAAAATAACTTTCTGTTTTTCTTTTTGATTTGTATACATGTCTCTATTGATATCGCTATTTGAAATTGTGTTATTCACTATTAAGATGTATACTATAATCTCTCTTTTTTATATATATATATATATATATATATATATATATATATATATATATATATAAAAGAGAGATTATAGTATTATATATATATAATACTTTGTTTTAATTAAATACATATAACAAGAATATATACTTTTTTTTCCTCTCTCTCTCTTCTCTTTCTATATAATCAAAATTATTATTTAATCACTATTCTTATTGATTAAAATCTATTCTTTTCTTTTTCTACTTTCTAAAAAAATAGAAGTTTATAAGAATTACTCATAACATTCGTATACTTATTGAAATAAGTTGGTTGTGTATTTGAAAAGTTGTTATACCGTTGTTATGATGGATTACTTCTAATAAAAATATTTATTACAATAAAAAAAAAAATTAGGAGGCCAAAACTGCACAAATCCTCAAGGTGTGGTCTCACCTGGGCCTTGTACAACTGCAGTAGGACCTATGAAACATAGATGTTTCCATCCATTGTAAAGTTGCAAACTCATAAGGGTATGACGAAATATTGATCATTATAATATTATGGCAATTATTAAGGGACAATGCCAAGCATTCAAATGCCAATGGTTGAACAGCCACACCATCCCCTCTTAATGACTCCTCCCTCCCAGTTGAACAATATGAATTCAATTAATTTAATAAAATGCTGTCTTAAATAGCGTTAAATCACGACGTTCCTCCCTTGTCAGTATTTAAAATATATTATCGTAAATTCTATTCAAGTGAAGGGCATTCGGGGATGGTTATTAATTGCAAGCTTTGTCTATAAAACGCAGCATTAGAGTTGCTGCCTTATAGCGCAAGAGACCCGGGTTCGATCCTGACCTCCTGCTGCTGTCTGCACGGAGTTTGCACGTTCTCCCCGTGACCGCGTGGGTTTTCTCCGGGTGCTCCGGTTTCTCCTGTGAAATAAATTGTAAAGTAAAACACTGTACTAGCTAATTGCCATATGTAGCCTTAAAATGTAACCAAGTCATGCTGAATCTTGCAAGATTCAATATGTGCCAGAGCACATAACAAACTGCTGATGATCCATCCGATTAGGAAAAAACATGAACCATCTGTGCTAAAAACAAAAACACGTAGCTCTTAGTAACAGCAAACGCACCCTCCCGACAGTTGGCGCTTGCAAGATTAAGCTGTATGTGTGTGAGGATTGCAATATCTTATTACACAATGACTTGTTTACTACATTGCATAAAAAGCCTACACGTAGACAAAAAACCCGGAGAGACTCTTACAGTCACTGACCTGCTTGTTGTTTGGCTCTTCCCCAATAAAACTGCGTTGTGAGGAACTGCCATCTCCTCTGCTGATTAATTGATATAAGGAATACGGTACGGGCAAATAAATTACCGACACTACCCACATACCTAAGACGCGCAGGTTTGTGGTTGTGTCGGAAGGAACTGCAGACCGGTGGAACTGGGTTACACCGAAGATAGACACCAAATGCTGGAGTAAAGCGCCTGTCCCAGCTGGGCGTCATTTGCGCGTAATTTACACGACATCGTTTACGCGTCACGACACACGAAGTACGCATCGTGCCGCGCACGCGATGCGCGCACGGTGCGTGGTGACGTAGGCAGAATTTTGGGATGTACAAAATCTTTGCGCGCCATCTGCGTGAATCGCAATGACACCCAAGTGGGACAGGCCCTTAACTCAGCGGGCCCAAGGGCCTGTTTCCGCACTGTATCTCTATAAAAAACATGTCCCACGTAACTTCAAACGCTAACAGCAGGGACACGGGGAAACAAATATGTCTGCGATCACGTTGTAAAATGTCCATTCATAATGCTGACTGCAACTGCAAAAGAAATTCTAACATTATTCTTCAGGTAAAATTCCAGAAGTGCAGAATATGGAAATTAAAAATTAAAAAATATATGTATTTTTATTTATTAAAAGTACAGTAAATTACATCAGTGTACATCCCGTATATATTATTACAATCGTTGTACCCCTTTATTATCTCTCTACGTCCTTCATTTCCCTTATCCCTAACTAGTCTGAAGAAGGGTCTCGACCCGAAACGTCACCCATTCCTTCTCTCCAGAGATGCTGCCTGTCCTGCCGAATTACTCCAGCTTTGTGTGTCTATCTGATATGTGATATATGTACATATCTGTACCACATATGTACATATATAGATCTGGGGGTCATGTGTACCTGGTGGACAAAAGATCACCAGACCTGGAAGTCCATCTCAAGCCATCGCATTGAGTGTAAAAGAGCCCAACGATTGCAACAGATGTAAGTAGATCCGCTGGGCCCTTTGTTCGGTTAGTCAGTAATGAGTCGCCTCGCTCGGTGCTAACTTGGTTAAGGTGTCAGGACCCAGCACTGGGACCTTCCAATCATAGAGTCATATACTGATATAGTGTGGATAGAGGCCCTTTGGCTTAACTTGCCCACACCGACTAACAATTTCCCAATTACACCAGCCTCACCTGCCCACCCTTGGCCCATATCCCTCCAAACCTGTCCTATCCACGTACCTGTCTAACTGTTTACTAAATGATGGGATAGTCCCAGCCTCAACTACCTCCTCGTGCAGCTTGTTCCATACACCCACCACCACATGTACGGAAAAGTTACCCCTCAGATTGATATTAATTTTTTTCCCTCCACTCTGTCCTCTGGTCTTCATTCGCCGGATTTAGGCAAGAGTCTCCACCCCAACTATTCCTCTCATGATTTTATACACCTGAATAAGATCACGTCTCTCCTCCTCCACTCCGAGGAATAGAATCCCAGGCTACTCAACCTCTCCCTTTTTCTCAGACCCTCTAGACCTGACAGCGTCCTTGTAAGTCTTCTCTACTCTTTCCAGCTTGTTAACATTTTTCCTATAACATGGTCTGCCGAACTGGACACAATACTCTAAGTGCGACCTCACCAACGTCTCATACAACTGCAACATGTTCTCCCAACTTCTATACTCAATATATGGTAAGGTAGCCGAAATAGCTCAGTTGGGAGAGCGTTAGGCTGAACATCTAAAGGTCCCTGAGTTCAATCCCGGGTTTCGGCAATGGTATTTAAGACCTTAACATTTAAATCAGCGTTCATAGATGTATGATTTAGCCATATAGAATGGAGGCGAGGAAACACTTTTTCTCACAGAGAGTTGTGAGTCTGTGAGTCTGTGGAATTCTCTGCCTCAGAGGGCGGTGGAGGCCTGTTCTCTGGATGCTTTCAAGAGAGAGCAAGATAGGGCTCTTAAAGGTAGTGGAGTCAGGGGAAATGGGGAGAAGGCAGGAACGGGTTACTGATTGGGGATGATCAGCCATGATCACATTGAATGGCGGTGCTGGCTCGAAGGGCCGAATGACCTACTCCTGCACCTATTGTCTATTGTCTATGTGTGGATCGCGGATCGGCCTCTACAGACATCTGTAGACCCACAAGTAGACGACCCCATGGAGAGGAGAGGACAGTCATACTCGTTTCGAGTGACCGCCGATGATGATACTCAATATTCTGACTGATGAAGGCCAATGTGCCAAACGCCTTTTTCACCTGCGTCTCCACCTTCAAGGAACTATGTACCTGCACGCCAAGATCAGTCTGCTCTACAACATTCCCCAGAGTCCTACCATTCACTGTGTAGGTCCTGTCCTTGTTAGACATCCCCAAATGCAACACCTCATATTGCTCTATATTAAATTCCGTCAACCAATCCTCAGCCCACCTGGCCAATCGATCAAGATCTTGCTGCAATTTTTCACAACCATCTTCATTATCTGCAAAACCGCCCACTTTAGTATCTTCTGCAAACTTGCTAATCTTGCCGTCTACGTTCCCATCCAAATCATTGATTATAGATGACTAAGCGGCTGCAGGCCAATCACTACAGCGGCTGCCCACGACCACCGCAAACGTGCAGCTGCCGCAAGCTGCGCTCCATCCGCTCACTCGCTCGCCCGGCTGCTGTTGGGCCTCCCGCAGCAATCTCCTCCGGTGTACGAAGATGATATTACTTTAAATTAAAGACATCAGTGATCACATGGTAGGGTTGTAAGTTACCCAAGTGCTTCCCCCCGCACCATCACCCCATCTCCCACTCCATCAATATGAAACGTTGCCTGTCCATTCCCTCCGCAGGTGCTGACTGACCGACTGTGTTCATCCTGCACTTTGTGAACAAGGGGTAATCTATTTGTGGAGCCGCGTGAGGTAGGCATGATCCTAGCTGAATACTTTTTTGGATTCACAAAGAAGGTTGCTGCATAGATGGTCAGTTCATAAAGGGATACGTTAATAGCCTGATATGGAGCATGTACAAGCAGATGAGATCAGTTTAACTTGGCACCGTGTTTGGCATGAACATTGTGGGCTGAAGGGAATTGTTGTACAGGGTTTTGGTGAGACCACACCTGGAGTATTGCGTACAGTTTTGGTCTCCAAATCAGAGGAAAGACATTCTTGCCATAGAGGGGGTACAGAGAAGGTTCACCAGACTGATTCCTGGGATGTCAGGACTTTCATATGAGGAAAGACTGGATAGACTCGGCTTGTACCCGCTAGAATTTAGGAGATTGAGGGGGGATCTTATAGAAACTTACAACATTCTTAAGGGGTTGGATAGGCTAGATGCAGGAAGATTGTTCCCGATGTTGGGAAGTCCAGAACATGGGGTCATCGTCTAAGTATAAGGGAGATTTCCTTTAGGACCGAGATGAGGAAAATATTTTTCACACAGAGAGTGGCGAGTCTTTGGAATTCTCTGCCACAGAAGGTAGTTGAGGCCAGTTCATTGGTTATATTTAAGAGGAGTTAGATGTGGCCCTTGTGGCTAAAGGGGATCAGGGGGTAATGGAGAGAAGGCAGGTACAGGATACTGAGTTGGATGATCAGCCATAATCATATTAAACGGCGGTGCAGGCTCGAAGGGCCGAATGGCCAACTCCTGCACCTAATTTTTATGTTTCTATGTTGTACTGTTCTATGTTTACAAACCTTTGGTTAGGCCACACTTGAAGAATTGTTTGCATTCTGGTCACCCCATTACAAAAAGGATGTGGAGGCTTTAGATGGGGTTCAGAAGAGGTTTGCCAGCATGGACTAGAGAATATTAGCTGTAAGAAGAGGTTGGACAAACTTGGTTTGATTTTTCTGGAGATTGTTTTTCAGAAGAGAATGCCAAGTGGATGAGTAGCTTGTTATCTGGACTCGATATATTTTAAAGGGAATCTGAGTGACAGGAGATTTTACAAGAGAGTGGTTGATATCTGGAACTTGTTACCAGAGGAGTTAGTTGAGTCGGACACAAATCATCATGTTTAAGGGACATTTAGACATGCAAAGATAGCAAAACATAGAAGGATGTGCTCCTAGTGCACTCATCCCATTTTCCTGCACTATCTTAGGGCCCATTTCAGGAGCTGTCTTCTTAGATTCTGTAAGGCAATGAATTGATGCAGAGGCTGGTTCCCTGAGGCCCAGGCTGAACCAGCAAAGTTTTATGTTGACAAACCCCACATAAGCTTCTACTATAATTCCCAACATTTGCGGGAAACCATGGCTACATAGGCCAGACAGACATTACGATACCCCTGAAGCAGGATCTTGCTGAACTTATTGCAAAACCCGACTGATGAGGCAAAATGGAGCAACGACATAAAATAACATTCCTCCCCCGTGTAGCGAGAATGTATCTCTCACCACTGTGATGCCACATGTCTTTACAACCGGTGAATGAGCCTGGATGCAAACATATCGGTATGCGGTGTTCCATCAAGCCATAATGTCATAAAATACTTTGTGATCTAACATCCATTCTGTGTTGTCATTGATTTTACGTGATGGTACACCAGCGCCAAATAAGGTTGGGTAAATTATGACAGGATACTTTGGCTTAGTTGTACTCATGTGACCAACATATGCCACCACCACAGTGTATCAACCTGGAACTGAGCATGCAGATCATGCATATCTGCACAATAACCCTTCAACCCATAGTATGCACCTAGTGTCTATAGGTAGTTGACACAAAAACTGAAGAATTGGTAATTCATGCAAATCCCAATCGCCTCCGTAATTAGAGATGGCATTCATAACTTACCATCTTTGAGCACTAGCATTAGTCTGTAATAACTGAAGATTTATTAACCACAACTACTGGAGCAATGTTGAATATTGTTCGTCCACCATTGTGACTTTGGTGGCTTCAGCTGGTAATAGCATAGGTCTATTAACAATGACCTATATGGCACTTGAGAGGTTACTACTTTGCACGTTGTAAGTTCTGATAATGCAAAGGCCCAATTGCACAGCTGAAACACAGCTGCTATATTGCCAATTACACTTGATGAATAGAAGACTGCTTGATGACAAGGCTGTTACAGACTTCTATTGATTCCAATCTCTTGCCCCAGGGCGGAGTCACAGATAAATTAATAGTTAAAGGTAAAACTGAAAAATAAAAATAAAAATAAAAAAAATAAAGGTAAAACTGAATAATCAATAACTGTAGTTGGTATCAACTTAAATTTAACTGGATGGATGAGGAACCTCAATTTCTCAAATATAGTTGCGGCTGATACAGTCGATTTCAGCAAAACATGGCATTTAGAAAATCATCCAGATAAGCCATAACAAGTGTTTTTGAGCTCTGAGCAGTGCCAGCACTGGTTTAAGAAAATTGCTAGATGACCTGGAAACTGAGGTTAGCCCATTTGCAACACATTCACTGTTATCATTGCTCCATCCAGATAAATTCCAAATGTCTCCTGGATCCCTGTGAATGGGACCTGAATAGTATTCATCTTTGAAATCAATGCATGCCATAAAGATCCTAAGGTAATCAGTTTTGTTAGACAGTATCGAAGTTCCATATACTGAAAAATCTATGTTGTGCATGCGAGCTAAATCAATTATCAACCGACATCCTCCATCTTACACAATGAACAGGCCACACCTGCCATAATTCCGTGCCTGCCTTGAATGACAACTCTGGCCAGATTCCCGAGCCTGTCTCGAAAGGTGATCCTGGCCATAATACTGAGCCTGCCTCAAAAGACAACTCTGGCCACAATACTGGGCCTGCCTTGAAAGTCTACTCCGGCCATAATTCTGAGCCTCCTCGAAAGACAACTCTGGCCAATTTCTGAGCTTGTGTCGGAAGGCAATCCTGGCCGTAATACTGAGCCTGCCTCGAAAGACAACTCTGGCCCCAATTCCAAGCCAAGCTTGGTACCCTTGTACTGTGCAATAATAACCCAATCTCATGCTATCATTATCATTTGGACAAAAACAATTGAAAATACTACCAACTTGTAAATGGTCCACTTACCCCATGTTTCTGAAGAACCAGACCCACCTACCTCCATGGTTACCGGTGGTCTATGGTAAGCTCAATGGCCCCTGATGTGGGTTCTATTCCCGTCCTTGACTGGAGAGTAGGAATGGTAATGTATGTGGATTCCATATTTCCTGAGACCGGCTTGGACCTTGGCCCTGAAAGGCCTCTGCGCAGCTTTCAGGCTGCCACCAGTTTTAGTGAACTGCTTGCTGCTGATGAGGCGTGGGGTGTGTCGTCGCCGATTCGATGAAGCTTTGTTCATCGTTGGTACCTTGATCAGCCCACCAGTTGTTGCTTCCTCATCCGGGTATGCCTGTTGGATAAGTCTTACCTGAACAGAAGATTCGGCGACTGGTTTAATTTCCTCCAATGTCACCCCTGATAGCGCTGTTCACTGCCGGCGCTTGTAGCGTTAGGGGAACTCTGGCCCCTTCCGGGTTTTCTGCCCACGGAGGTAACCCTTTCATTTGCGAGTATTGCCTTGGAGCCATATGCATGTGCTCCAGTATGTTCCACGGACATACTTAGAATTTGAAGTTAGTTACACACTGACCACTCGCACTCCCCTCCACAGCGAGGGCGATTCGTAGGCAGCCCTGAGAACAGGTGCTGCCGCAGGCCCCTGAAGATATCTGCGCTGACATGGCCCCTCCTACGGACCTATATCAGGATTTTTGCTTTGAGTCAGACTGAAACTGACCTTGAATGCACCCCTCCTCGGGCCCCCGCGGAGACCCGTGCTGATAACTCCCTCCTTTGGAGTATATCATTGTGGAGCACCTCTCCATCAGGTGCTCCATGTGGGTTAGAATGTTCAAAGACGTTACCCATTGAAGGAGGGGATCCTCTCCATCAGGAATCCTCCTGGCCCGACTCATTTGAGTCAACGGACCTCCTCCCTCTGCTCCCCTCCTCAGAGAGGGAGATATAATTTAGTGGCTAACCCTCCAAGCGGGGTTCCCTAGGTGCTACCGGCACCAGTCTGAAGCCGCTGGCTCCACCGCCAGCGCCTCGAAAAAACGAATTCGACCGCCGCCCGCTACCCGCAGTTCTGCGGTAACCGTAGCGGGTTTCCGGCGGTCCGTGGCCGGTATTCCTCGCGGTCCATAAAGGCTCCCCCCGGCCCGGACTTCGCCCCGAAATTCAGCAGGAAAACTCTGTAAGTAGAGAATCCTGCAAAAGAAAACATAACCTGGGAGTAAGTTTAAAACTTACCTTCAGGTTTAAACTTATTGCTGGTAGGACGAGCGCGTCTGCCAGGCGTCGTTGCGCAATGCGGTGGACGTAAAGACGTGCATGCGGGCTGACGGCCTTCTTCTCGTAGTCACTCATATGGCTCCGAAGTAAAATAGCAGCAGGATCTTGATTAATTGGCCATTTGGGCTGAGGATTTTATACAGAAAAATGTGAGGTTTTGCATTTGGGGATGTCTAACAAGGGCAGGAGCTACACAATGAATGGTAGGGTTCTGGGGAGTATTGTAAAGCATGATTCCTTGAAGGTTGAGTCACAGGTAAATGGGGTTGTCAAAATGGCTGCCTATAGCTGTCCCATGCATCCTTCTTGTTTTTGACGTTTTGGGTCAAGACCCTTCTTCAGACTGAAGCAGGGTCTCGACCCGAAACATCGCCTATCTCCTTCGCTCCTTAGATGCTGCTGCACCCGCTGAGTTTCTCCAGCCTTTTGTGTACCCTCGATTCTCCAGCATCTGCAGTTCTTTCTTTAACAAATTGTGGGAGCCCTGGTTGAAATTTATGAATCGTCCTTAAATACAGGAGAGGTGCAGGAAGGCTGGCGGGTGGCAAATGTTGTACCTCTTTTCAAGAAGGGCTGCAGGGAAAATAGGCCGGTGAGCTTAACGTCTGTATTTGGTAAATTATTGGAGAGTATTCTGAAGGACAGGATATACAGGTATTTGGATGGGCAAGAGCTGATTAGGCACCGTCAGCATGGTAAATATTTTTATTAGAAGTAAGTACATATTAAAATAAGAATATACTTGTCACATACATTCTTAATATTATTAATATTAACAATTATGTCTTGTTTGTACTTCTATACATTTTTTAGTTTTTGACGCAGATAGGAAAAAATAGAGAGAAATAAAGTAAAAATAGAAAATCAAAAAGATGAGTGGAGTGTTAAACAGGTTATCCATCGTTGGAGATATATCCATGGTTTGTTATGTATGATTCTTCATCTATTCCTTCATTCAGGCTTCAGTCAGGCTCTCGCACCGAGCCATTTTGACCCTTTAAATATTCAATAAATGGAGACCATATCCCTCTGAAAAGATCCAACTTGTCCAGTAGGACAAGCCTTAATCTTTCCAGATGAAGTGTCTCTGACATTCCTATAATCCACATTTTGGTTGTGGGGGATGTAGGACCTTTCCAGAATTTCAATATTATATTTTTTCCCAATTATTAAACTATAATCAATAAAAATTCTTTGAATTTGTTGTTATTAATTGATCTGTTTCTAAATATTCCAATATTATCAATTTTGAGTCAGGAATCAGATTCGTATTAACAACTTTAAAAATTATCTTAAATATTTCTGTCCAAACTTTAGTAATTTTTATACAATTTGTAAATTAGTGCATTAAGTTAGCTTCTAAGTGCTGACATTTATCACATATGGCAGATACATTTGAAAAAATACTAATGTAATTTGGATTTTGAATAATGTAATCTATGTAATTTTGTAAATTGTATAAGAGGGTGTCTAACATTTAATGAACAGTGGTGTATATGTTGTAAACTTTCATCCCATACTTCTGGTCTGATTATTTGACCTAATTTGTTTTCCCCATGATGCCTATTATATTTCTGTCGTTGGGACATTGTTTTCCAATAAAATGTTATAAATATATGATATAAATTTTTCTGTGTTCGTGTGTTTATTTAGACATTCAACTAAAATGTTTGTCTTTCTATTTCTAATTTTCTGTGTGTTTGCTTTTACATAGTCTCTAATTTGTAAATATCTAAAGTAATCTTTTGAATGTAATCCATACATTTGTTGTAATTCTTGAAATGAAAGGAAGGAGGTTTCCCTGTAGAGATCGCCCATCTTAATAATTCCATAGTTTTTCCATTGTAAAAAACCTTCATCCATCATTGAAGGTTTAAATGTAACATTATTTACAATGGTAAGGGCTAATGGTATACATTCCAGTTTTAATGTTTTCTTTATTTGCTTCCAGATACGTATCCCACTTTCTATAATAGGGTTTTCTCTATAGGTTTTCTTACCTAGTTTAATATTGGCAAATAAAATCGAGCTAATTTCAAAAGGTGAACAATCTTCTTTTTCCATTTTTAACCAGATTGGTTGTTTATCTGAATCTACTAACCAAAAATTCACATTTTTTATTATTAACTGCCCAGTAATTAAACATAATGTTTGGCAGTGCTAGACCGCCATTTATTTTTAATTTACATAAATGTTTTTTATTTATTCTATGGCTCTTATAATCCCAGATAAAGTTGGTGACTATAGAATCAACCTTCTTAAAAAAATGTTTAGGAAGATATATTGGAATCAATTGGAAGAGATATAGTAATTGCAGGAGAAAAATCATTTTTATTGCATTAATTCTACCTAGCATTGAAATAGGTAATGTTTTCCAATATGAAATGTTCTTATTTATTCAGTAAGAGTGGAAAATTAGATTTAAATAAAGAATCAAATCTTTTTGTTACATAAATTCCAAGATATTTGATTTTTTCGTTTGCTATCTTAAAAGGAAATTGTTGTAATGTATGTAAGTTATTTACCATTATTGACATAAGTTCACTTTTATTCTAATTAATATTATATCCTGAAAATAAGCCAAATTCAGTTATTAAATTTAATACATTTGGAATACTAATTTCCGGCTTTGTAATATAAAGTAAAACATCATCCGCATATAAGGAGATTTTATTTTCAGTATCTCTGGTTTCATACCCATGTATTTCAGGATGTAATCTCACGCGTTGAGCTAACGGTTCAATTGTAAGTGCAAACAATAGCGGGGATAAGGGACAACCTTGTCTGCAGCCTCGGAATAAATTAAATTTTAGTTGATAGCATTTGATTTGTTAGTATTCTGGCTGTTGGATTAGTGTCATAATAATTTAACCCATGTAATATAAAACTTCTCTCCCAACTTAAAAGTTTCCATGACCGAAAACAAGTAAGACCATTCCACCTGGTCAAAGGCTTTCTCCGCATCTAACGATATAATTACTAGGTCTTTATTAATACCTCTTTCCGAATATATAATATTGAATAATCGTCTCAGCTTATATGAGGAATATCGTTTTGGTATAAATCCTGTTTGAGCCGAGTGAATTAATTTATTGATAACTGTGCTTAGTCTTTGTGCTAATATTTTGGTTAGTATCTTTTGATCAGTGTTTAAAAGAGCTATAGCTCGATATGATCCTGGGTCATCCAGATCTTTGTCTATTTTAGGTTATAAGTGTTTATAATAGATTCATTTAACTTACTGGTAGTTTCTGGTGGGTATAAATGTATTCATAGAGTATCTTCAAATGTGGTGCAAACAGATCATAAAGTGTTTTATAAAATTCTGAAG
Organism: Okamejei kenojei; assembly: GCA_035221665.1. Taxonomy (NCBI): domain Eukaryota; kingdom Metazoa; phylum Chordata; class Chondrichthyes; order Rajiformes; family Rajidae; genus Okamejei; species Okamejei kenojei. The sequence goes on from CM069160.1 coordinate 14,711,231, forward strand.
CAATACCATCTGGTCCGGTGTTTTACCATTTTTTAAATGATCTGATAGATTCTTCGATTTCTTTTACTGATATTTCAGCATTTAGTGATTCTCTATTTTCTGAATCCAACCCTTTTAGATAACATTTAAAAAAAAATGCTTCTATTCCTTATCCGGTTTTTCTGTCGTTTTGGCTGAATATAAATTTTTATAATATTGCAAAAATCTCTCATTAATATCTTTGGGTTGTACTAATGGTTCACCATTGTATGATTAATTCTATGGATTATCCTTTTCTTCTCCCTCCATTTTCCGTAATTGACGAGCCAATAATTTTTGGGGTTTATCTCCGAATTCAAATTGTAATTGTTTTAGTATATTGATAGAGTTTTACAACTTGATCTGAGTATAATTTTATTTAATTTATATTTCAGTGCAGCGATTTTGTTTATGTTTTGTCATGGAATGGATTAGCAGCATTCTCTGTGTCTAATTGTTTAATCTCCTTTCCAATTCTTGTTGTTCGCTACGATTTTTCTTTATTATAAAATGCTTGAGAAGAAATCATAATTCCATGGGCATATGCTTTAAAAGTTTCCCATAATAGGGAAGAATATATTTCCGGTTTATCATTTATTTTCAAAGAAAATCTTGATCTGTTCTATAATATATTCCTGAGTTAATTTGTCTTTTAAAATTTGTGGATTAAATTCTCCATTGTCCCTGTTTTTCCATGTTTACCATTTTATTTAATCATAAATGTTAAAGGTGCGCGATCTGAGATTGTAATATTGTGGTATTTTGAATTGTAAGTAAGTGAGATAAGTTTAGAGTCTACCAAAAAATAATCTATTCTTGAATAAACTTTTATGTACAGGTGAATAAAATGAATATTCTCGTCCAGTTGGATTTTCTACTCTCCAAACATCTTTAATATTACTAGTATCCATGTATGCATTTTAATAAGTCACTGGAATGGGATTTGGTTTTTCCTTTGTCTTGTGGATCTATCTAAATAAGAGTCTAGTGTACAATTTTAAATCTCCTCCAATTATTAAGTTATTGTTGTGCTATTTCCGGGATGGTATTAAATATTTTCTGAAAGAACAATGGACTATCAAAGTTTGGTCCATAAACATAACAAAAATCATTTTTTTGTGCATTTAATTCTCCTATTACAATAATGTATCTAACCATCACTGTCAGTTATAGTTGATGTTGTTTAAATAAAGTGCATTTACGAAATAATATATTGCTACGCCTCTGGATTTGTGTGTGATAAGAAGAATGATTACGTATTATCTATCCATTTAGCTTTCAGCCTGTGCTCGGCATCTTTTTTTAAGTGTGTTTCTTGGATAAAAATTACATCAACTTTAAGTGCTTTTAAATGTGCTAGTACTTTACCTCTCTTAATTGGTTCATTAATACCGTTAACGTTCCCAGCTACAAAACGTTTATTCTTCATTCCTCGTATTCATTTTTAAAATCTTGCATCTTTTGTCTATGGAGGTCTTTAATAGAGCCAATGGTTCTAGTTCGACAGACCCGACCTTACACCTGAACTTCGAATAGACGAATTTCAGACCCTTGAATGTCTCTCACGTATATATCTCCTTTGATCCAATTTATAACTCCCATTCAAACTGAAAATAATAATGATATAGATAATATAAGAGAAAGAGGATAGATCAAGAAATTAACTTATGTGCACAAAGAAGGAAAAAACTACATCTAGTATTAGTGTAGTTACGCTAGCCATACTAGCATGGCTAACCATCTACCGACCTTCCGTAGTTGATGTTACCAACTTAACCAGCTCCCTGGTTTACTTTCTTGGAATTTTTATTCCATAACAGTATTTTACTGGGGATATTGATTTTTAAATATTCGGGTTCCAATAGTCGGGAATGTGAGGAGATATATGTATTTAAAAACTTATTTAAGAATATAATAAAAAAAAAACGCAAAAGACCAGATTAAACCAGGGGGTGTCGGGGTCCCCACCAACCCCCCCCCCCCCACTCAAAAAAAACTAGTTCTCATGGTATAACCCATCACCTTCGGTTATGTGTGGTCACACATTTACAACATTACATCAAGGTCACCTAAGCCTTAGAGGCTCTCATACTACCTATGTTTGTTAGTTACTAAAAACCTCATAAGAGGGTATCAGTTCAGACAATCTCCAGGTGGTTAAACGGGGTTCTGGCTTACATAGGAGTAGATACTAATTCTCTAATCTCACTCCACCAGGGCTGCTACAACATCAGCAGCAAGGGTTATGTACGGTCCTCTGGACCACATCCTGCCGACTGCAGGATGGTCTAACGAACGAGTTTTCCGAAACATTTTATTTAAACTTTGCCAATGGTTTTGCCACTCTATTTAGGTTCTATTTTATAGTTTTCCCCCGGATGAGAGGGGTTACTATTATTATTTTTCTTCATTTATCAGCATCAGCATGTTTTAAATCTATGTCATGTCTGTATGCATTATGAATGTTTTCCCTTCTCTGTGTCTAACTGATGCAGTCGTTGCTTGTGTGGACCTCGTATTTCCACAGCATGAAATCGCAGCTTCAAAATCTTCAAGTAGTACTACACGACTGTGACTCCGAAGTAAAATAGTAAGATTAAATGAGAACTTACCAGTTTGAAGTTTGATCTTTATTTTATGAGGAGTTACAATGAGCGATTACGTGCCCTCCGCTCCCAACCCTCATATCATAAAGATCATCTGGTAGTTCTAGTCATCTCTAATATTACTATGTTAGTTCAACTACTGTTATCTGTGCTTTCACACCGCTGCTTTGAAGATTGACGCGCATGCGGCCTGATGGCCTTCTTCACGTAATCGCTCATCGTAACTCCTCATAAAATAAAGATCAAGCTTCAAACTGGTAAGTTCTCATTTAATCTTACTATTTTTTACAACTATCTGCAAAACCGCCCACTTTTGTATCATCTGCAAACTTGCTCATCTATGCTCACATATGCTCTAATCCAAATCATTGACAAACAGTAACGGGCCCAGCGACGAACCCTGAGGCACACCAATCGTCACAGTCCTCCAGTCCACGAAGCAACCTTTCATCGTCATCCTTTGCCTCTCTTCCATTAAGCCATTTCCGATCCAATCAGCTATCTCTGCTTGGATCCCATGCGATCAAACCTTTCAAAGCAGCCTACCATGTGGGACCTTGTCGAATACTTTGCTGGTCCATATATGCAACATCTACAGCTCTGCCCTCATCGACCTTTGTTGTCATGTCTTCAAAAAACTCAATAAGAATCTGAAAGCACGAACTCCCATGTGCAAAACATGCTTACGGGGGGGGGGGGAGGGGGGGGGGAATCCCTAATAACCCTTGTCCATCTAATGCATGTTTTGAGATAGTTTGCAGAAATACGGAGAGTCCATGCTGACCAATTGCGGATATGGAGAGTCCCACGCTGACCACACACTAACATTATCCTGCACACGTACAGGGACAATATAATACAATTTTACTGGCCAATTGGAAACATAAAAAAACCTGTACGTCTTTGGAATGGTGCGAGGGAAATAGAGCACATGATGAAAGCCCACATGGTCACCAGGTTGAAGGTACAAGCTGAGACTGTACAGACAGTCCCGTAGTCAGGATTAAATCCGGGTCCCTGGCGCTTGAAGGCAGCAACACTACCGGTGTGCCACCATGCCGTCCATGTATATCCTCTCTCTCTCAGAATACTCTCGAGTAACTTTCCAACTACAGATGTTAATCTCACAGGTCTATTGTTCCCAACATTTTCCCTGCAGCCCTTCTTGAATAGAGGCAGAACATTTGCCAGCCTCCAGTCTTCCGGCACCTCTCCTGTATTTCAAAATGACTCGTAAATTTCAACCGGGGCTCCAGTAATTTCCATCCTAGTTTCCCACAACGTACTCAGATATAGCTGATTAGGCCCTAGAGATTTGTCCACCTTCAAACGTGATAGTACCTTCAGCACCTCTTCGACCGTAACACTGACTGCTCTCAAGCCACTTCCATTGACTGTCCCAAGTTCCTCCGTCTTCCTGCCTTTCTCCTTGGTAAATACAGTGATATACTCAGTGAGGACCTTGCCCATCTCCTATGGCCCCACACAGAGGTGACCGCTTTGATTCCTGAGGGGACACACTCTCTCTCTAGTTACATTTTCTCCCTCATGTATTTATAAAATCTCTTGAGATTGTCCTTTATGCTATCTGCCAGAGCTATTTCATGGCCCCATTTTGCCCTTCTGAGTTCCTTTTTGAGTTTGCTCCTTCGTTCCCGAAACTCCTCCAGGGGTACACTTGATCCCAGTTACCTGTCCCATGCATCCTTCTTATTCTAGACCAGAGCCTCCATTTCCCTCAACAGCCAAGTTTCCTTACGTTTGCCTGCCTTGCCCTTCACTCTAACAGGGTCGTGCTTATTCTGAGCTTTTGTCAGGACACTTTTAAAAACATCCCACTTGGCTGATGTTCCTTTCCCCTCTAATAACCTGCTCCAATCAACTTGAGCGAGACCTTCTCTCATACCCTCAAAGTAGACCTTAACACAATTGAGCATTTTAACACGTCTCTGTCCATATCAATAACTATCTTAAATCTAATTGAACTGTGATCACTGGTCCCAAAAGGCTCCTCCACGAACACTTCATTAACTTGCCATTCCCAATTTCCCAAGACTAGATCAAGTGTTGCCCTTTCCTGTGTGGTGGCCTCTACATATTGCTGCAGAAACTCTCCTGAACACCTTTGAGAAATTGCACCCATCTAAACTCTTCACACTACGGTTTTACCAGTCAATATTGGGAAAGTTAAAATCCCCTACTATAACAACCTTATTTGACATGCAGCTGTCTGCAATCTCCTGGCATATTTGTTCTTCTAATTGTTCTTCTAATTCCCGTTGACTATTTGGGGATCTGTATTATACCCCCAACAAGGTGATCATCCTTTCTTTCTTCCTCCGCTCCACACATACAGTATAGCCTCACTAGACGAACCTCTGACCACTGCCTTGACATTCCCCTGAACCAATAATGCATGCCCCCCTCTTCTATTACCCTCACCCCTGTCTCTCCTGAAGCACCTGTACTCCGGAACATTGAGCTGCCAGTGCTGCCCCTCTCTTAACCAGGGTTCACTAATGGCTACAACATCCCAGTCGCACGTACCAATCCATGCCTTAAGCTCATCTGCCTTACCGGTCAGGCCCCTTGCATTAAAATACATGCAGTTAAACCAACCCTCCTTCCTCGATCTCCACCATTCTCCTGCCTATTCTCTCCTCTAAATTCTTTATACCGATCCCACACAATTTCGATTTGTTTAATCTCCTCACATTTTCATTGATCACCCAGTTTACAGCACCCACCTACACCCTGGAGACGGTTTACAGAGGACAATTGTGTCTGACACCGACGTGCAAGCGCCACTCCCACAGGCCACTGCAGCTGCGTCTTTGTGATAACGAGTGGGGGGAAATTGGTGCACCATTAGGTCACAGGGAGAACGTACAAACTCCACACAGTCTGCACCCGTGGTCATGATCGAGACTAGGTCTCCGGCACTGGGACAGCAGCTCTACCAGCCTTGATGGCATTGCCCAAATCTTGGATAATCAATAAAGAAACAAATAATATTGTCGGATCAAATCCATACAACACTGAAATGGGCCCTTCGCCCCCTAAGATAGTGCAGGAAAATGGGATGAGTGCACTAGGAGCACATCCTTCTATGTTTTGCTATCTATGCATGTCTAAATGTCCCTTAAACATGATGATTGTGTCCGACTCAACCAACTCCTCTGGTAACAAGTTCCAGATATCAACCACTCTCTTGTAAAATCTCCTGTCACTCAGATTCCCTTTAAAATATATCGAGTCCAGATAACAAGCTACTCATCCACTTGGCATTCTCTTCTGAAAAACAATCTCCAGAAAAATCAAACCAAGTTTGTCCAACCTCTTCTTACAGCTAATATTCTCTAGTCCATGCTGGCAAACCTCTTTTGAACCCCATCTGAAGCCTCCACATCCTTTTTGTAATGGGGTGACCAGAATGCAAACAATTCTTCAAGTGTGGCCTAACCAAAGGTTTGTAAACATAGAACAGTACAACATAGAAACATAAAAATTAGGTGCAGGAGTTGGCCATTCGGCCCTTCGAGCCTGTACCACCGTTCAATATGATCATGGCTGATCATCCAACTCAGTATCCTGTACCTGCCTACTCTCCATACCCCCTGATCCCTTTAGCCACAAGGGCCACATCTAACTCCCTCTTAAATATAACCAATGAACTGGCCTCAACTACCTTCTGTGGCAGAGAATTCCAAAGACTCGCCAATCTCTGTGTGAAAAATGTTTTCCTCATCTCGGTCCTAATGGAATTCCCTCTTATCCTTAGACTGTGACCCCTTGTTCTGGACCCTCCCCAACATCGGGAACAATCTTCCTGCATCTAGCCTATCCAACCCCTTAAGAATGTTGTAAGTTTCTATAAGATCCCCCCTCAATCTCCTAAATTCTAGCGGGTACAAGCCGAGTCTATCCAGTCTTTCCTCATATGAAAGTCCTGACATCCCAGGAATCAGTCTGGTGAACCTTCTCTGTACCCCCTCTATGGCAAGAATGTCTTTCCTCTGATTTGGAGACCAAAACTGTACGCAATACTCCAGGTGTGGTCTCACCAAAACCCTGTACAACAATTCCCTTCAGCCCACAATGTTCATGCCAAACACGGTGCCAAGTTAAACTGATCTCATCTGCTTGTACATGCTCCATATCAGGCTATTAACGTATCCCTTTATGAACTGACCATCTATGCAGCAACCTTCTTTGTGAATCCAAAAAAGTATTCAGCTAGGATCATGCCTACCTCACGCGGCTCCACAAATAGATTACCCCTTGTTCACAAAGTGCAGGATGAACACAGTCGGTCAGTCAGCACCTGCGGAGGGAATGGACAGGCAACGTTTCATATTGATGGAGTGGGAGATGGGGTGATGGTGCGGGGGGAAGCACTTGGGTAACTTACAACCCTACCATGTGATCACTGATGTCTTTAATTTAAAGTAATATCATCCTCGTAACAAACCGGAGGGAGAATGCTGCGGGAGGGCCCAACAGCAGCCGGGCGAGCGAGTGAGCGGATGGAGCGCAGCTGCGGCAGCTGCACGTTTTGCGGTGGTCGTGGGCAGCCGCTGTAGTGATTGGCCTGCAGCCGCTTAGTCATCTATAATCAATGATTTGGATGGGAACGTAGACGGCAAGATTAGCAAGTTTGCAGAAGATACTAAAAGTGGGCGGTTTTTTGCAGATAATGGAAGCTGGTTGTGAAAAATTGCAGCAAAGATCTTGATCGATTGCGCCAGGTGGGCTGAGATTGGTTGACGGAATTTAATATAGGAGCAATATGAGGTGTTGCATTTGGGGATGGTTCTAACAAGGACAGGACCTACACAGTGAATGGTAGGACTCTGGGGAATGTTGTAGAGCAGACTGATCTTGGCGTGCAGGTACATAGTTCCTTGAAGGTGGAGACGCAGGTGAAAAAGGCGTTTGGCACATTGGCCTTCATCAGTCAGAATATTGAGTATCATCATCGGCGGTCACTCGAAACGAGTATGACTGTCCTCTCCTCTCCATGGGGTCGTCTACTTGTGGGTCTACAGATGTCTGTAGAGGCCGATCCGCGATCCACACATAGACAATAGACAATAGGTGCAGGAGTAGGTCATTCGGCCCTTCGAGCCAGCACCGCCATTCAATGTGATCATGGCTGATCATCCCCAATCAGTAACCCGTTCCTGCCTTCTCCCCATTTCCCCTGACTCCACTACCTCCCCTAAGAGCCCTATCACCACACAATAAATCAACCATCTCACCCGTCCAACCCCTCCTCTTGAAAGCATCCAGAGAACCCCAGGCCTCCACGCCCTCAATGAGGCAGAGAGAATTCCACCTATAAACACTCCACCCACACAACTCTCTGTGAGAAACCCACATATGTTTCCTCGCCTCGTGCCATTCCTATAGACTCAAAATCTAGTTTGAACCAGATCTCTATGTTGACCGAAACCCACACCATCAACCTCAACACCTCTGCCCTCCTCCTCCCAACTGCGCTCTAGAAACGTGCTCATCCCACCATTGCGCACACCCTAACAACCTACGCTACAGATATACCCTGTCACCTCTCAACACTGTATACATCCTCCCACTCCTACCCATATCGTGTCCATATCCCTCTCCCGAGACTCACGTTTGTGTCCATCCCCACTGTCTGTGATGTGTGTGTGTTCACTGTTGCCCACCTCCTCCCGTGTGTGTACCCCATTGTGACTGCCTCCATCTCACTAATGCATGCTCTCCGCCAGAAAACCCACTCGCATCTTGTGCACCACTGCAGAATACGTCCACCCTGTCTCCTATATAACCTCTGTCACACCTGGACTCTCTACCATTTGTAAGTCATCCTGCCTAGAAGATCTGACATCTACACTCACCCACCTTCAGACTCACCGCATGTAAGTGTGTTGTGCACTCCCCGAATAGAATCAACACCACCTTCAAATTGTATTTGTGTCTCCACTCGTCCAAAAGACCCTCATCCAGTACTGAAGATACCATCCATCGATTTCCCATCCCTTGTGCAACTACAAGTGTCTGATCCCGTGTGCACTCCAGTGTGATTGTGATATACAGACGATCGTGTCTCTCCCTGTGTCTTCAGTCTTTCTTGTGTGTGCATCCCTGTGCCACATCACAATTTGTCGTCTCTCAAGAGTCTACAACTCATCTCCCCTCGCCCTAACTGTGTACTTGTCCGTGCCTGTTGTTGTGTCTCGCCTACGATGCACTCAAACACATAGAGTCCTCGTGTCTGCACACCCACTCATAACCCATCCCTCTGTGTGTCTTTTGACTCGTCCACTTGATCTACTGTGTAGAGTGCTCTCTCATAGCACACCTATTCCCTACTCCCACTCTCTAGGACCCAACCTGTGTCACTGTAGTCTTCCTGCTCACACTACTCTCTTGTGACACCTGTACTACGACGCTGTCCACGCTGTGTCTCTCTCACATCCATATCACGTGTGTGTGTCTACAGACATCACCACAGTCATCGTGTGTCTCTCGTTTGTCACACCAATTATATACACACTCGTTATAGATCCCATTAAGGCTTTGAAGATACCGCTCACTTTCATTCCACGTTATTCCGTTCTCTTAACGTGCGCCTCACATGTCACTCGTGTGTTCTATGTAGACTCGTAAATGCTCAGATCACCTAACCGCGCGCCTCCATAAGAGACAGTCACACCGCACCCCCTGATCCGTAAGACCCCCCTACACAACCCACCCTTCTTAGAATCAACAGACCGACTTTGATCTCTTACAGAGACTCATATTTAGTGTGTGCGCATCGTTCACACCTAGGAGACGACACACATGGTAACACCTGTCCTCCCATTTCCACTGCGATCGCTCGTTCTCACAGCGTATACACTTTGTGTTCGTACCACTGAGTATTACTGACTATCCCTCTAGTGTCTTACACTGTAGAGATATGAATCCTCCTCTTCTAGTGTTAGAACACTACTATCTGCACCCTTTCTACATTTAAACACATACTGTCATATCTACTACATAGATAACCCTGCCGTCCATAAATAATGCTATACAAGTCCTGCCATCATACCCCGTTATACCCACAGTGTGCTCGTCCTTGTGTGATGTAGTCACCTAGACCTGACCTCATCTAAGCCTACAATAGAGATGTCTCACGCACACACGTCTGTGTTCCCACGCCGCTATTTTACACACCAAGTCCACTGTGATCAATGCAAACTCGTGTCAAACACCCCCCCAAACATCCAACCTCATATCCCTAACCTTATTAGACCCCTCTTTACACCTCTCTTCATCACCCCAATATGTGTGTTCTCTGATAACTCGCTTATCTTGCCGCATAGTGTTGCAACAAAGAAGAGATCATAACATATACACCCACCCCCTTCTATTCTCATTCTCTCTATCCCACTCTGCTGTACTACCTCAGAACTACACCCTTGTCCTAGACACTAGTACGACGATAGACAATTAGAATGATCCACAACCTCTTCCTCTCCGTGCCACTCCCCTACCTACCTCATACAGTGATATACTCAACACATCATAGATGTCACCCACCTTTGCAATACCCATCAGACAGTAATACATAAAATGCAGTCAATAACCTCCCAATTGCCACTATCAACACCCCTATTGAGTGTCTGCACCTCCTTTATCCTCTACCCTAGAAGATCACTCCTGACCACCGTTTCCCAGTCACAGCCACCCTCTTTACACCCACGTGAACTCTATGTCTCCCTTATCCTTCACCCCCCTTAAAATCAATAGACCGCGCTCTCGTGCTCTCCCCCGCCATAAAGACTTTACTAACCGACCACCTACTTCAGTTGTAATTGTATGTGTACTACTCAGTCCTGTTTAACCGGTGTGTCATCAACCCGAGTCCCATCAGTCTTGAACACCAAGCACGATTGTGACCGTTCCTATGCCAAATCACCTAACACTGTGAACTATGTAAGAGTATGCCTATGTGCCACAGTTGAAACTGTATATATCTCTCATGTTTACTTGTGAATTAAAGAACCACGTGACTGTGTGATAAGAAACTCTGTGGAGATCTAGTCTATCACGTCACTGATGATAAAGCACTGCTATTAAACGAGTAACCAACACATTTAGCAGAACGTAATGTAATGTAGAGTATATGTCAATGTGAGATGGTTGATACTACTCTATGTGATTCTGATAACATATAATCCGCCTGAACGGAGCAAGCGTGTAGAATGTGTATACTAGAGTGATATTGTATAGTGATGCTGATTGTGCTGATAATAGAGAGATAGTGTGTCTATGAATTTGTGTGGTTGATGCTCCTGAGGGTCACTGCATAGAATCGAGAACGTGATATGGACACAACCTTTTGTTTCTCACCACGAGCTGTAGGATGTGTCGCTCATGTATGCCATGTCTGTTTGGCGGTGTTGTGTGATTAAGTGTCACCTTTGGAGAGATATCTGCCTCTGGTTTGTGTATGTGTGTCAGATGTTGTACGAATGAGAGATTACGAGCGTCAACATGGTGTGATGAATTGTCATTTGGGTTCTCTAGTAGACAGCGCAGAGAGATACGAGGAAGGATTCCTTGTGTAATAGCAGGATAGGAAACAAGGCCCTTGGGGCGCATACACTGCCAGCCTCCCGACCGCTCGCTGAGTTATGGGCCACCTTGTTTCCCACTCTGGGCAGTCATTCAATGATCACCCATATTCGTCCTCTCAATATTTTAGCTGTCGCATGTTAGAGATGGCAGCGCGGGAAAAAAAGATTTTGATACATCCCAAAAAAAATTCTTTGCCCCTACGTCTACCACGTACCTGTGTATGCATTACCAAAGGCGTCATCCGCCGGGTAGGGAGTATGAAAAGAGAGTCGCGCAGGCACGATGCGCCACTGTGTCAGTTTTGTGGCGTTGACGCGAGTAGTTTAATTGAGTGTCGTGGGTGGTAGTTATTTGGGGTAAAAATACGCGGCCAATGACGGCCCAGCTGGGAACAGCAGGCCTTTACTCCAGCAATTTGGTGTCTATTTCGGTGTAACCCAGTGCCACCGGTCCTGAGATTCCTTCCCGATACACAACACAAAAACCGCGGTCTTAGGAATGTGGGTAGTTAAGTGTCAGGGTAATTTATTTGCCCGTACCGTTTATTCCTTTATATCAATTAATCAGCTGAGGAGATGGCAAGCAGTTCCTCACAACGCAGTTTTAGTTGGAGGGAGGAAATAAGAGATCCAAACAACAAGCCGGTCAGTGATCTGTAAGGGAGTCTCTCGGGTTTGTTTTTTGTACTACGTGTGGACTTTTTATGTGGCAATGTATGTAAAACAAGGTCATTGTATGTAATAAGATATTGCAATCCTCACACACATACAGCTTAATCTTGCAAATGCGCCACCTGTCGGAGAAGAGGGTGTCGTGATGCTTGTTAATAAGAGCTACTTGTTTGTGTAAGTTAGTTAGCAGCAGATGGTTCATGTTTTGTTTCGCACTAATCGGTACCGGGATATCAGCAGTTTGATATGTGCTCGGCACATATTGAATCTTGCAAGATTCAGCAAGACTTGGTTACATTTTGTAAGGGCTAACATATGGACACATCAGCTAGTACCAACCAAGTGTTTTTAATTTTTACAAAAATTTATTTAACAGGAGAAACCGGGAGCACCGGGAGAAAAACCCACAGGCGGGAGATCGGGGTGGGGAGAAGAGAACGTACAAATCCGTGCAGGACGCACCATGGAGTCTGGAGCGAACCCGGTCTCATTGCTGCTTTAGAAGGCTAGCAACTCTAATGCTGCGTATTTTAGACTAAATGCTTGCATTTAATACCATCCCCGAATGCCCTTCACTTGAATTAAGATTTACGATAATAGTATTTTAAATACTGACAATGGGAGGGATGTCGTGATTTATGCTTGTGTTTAAGACAGCATTTTATTATATAATTAATTGAATTAATATTGTTCAACTGGGAGGGAGGAGTTCATTACAGAGGGGTGGATGTGGTTGTTCAACCATTGGCATTTGTATGCTGGTGTCATTGTCCCTTAATTATTGGCCGTTAATTATTTATAATGATCAATGATTTTGTCATCCCTTATTGAGTTTGCAACCTTTGAAATGGATGGAAAACATCTATACTTTATAGGTCCTACTGCAGTTGTTACAAGGCCTCAGGTTGAGCCACCACCTTGAGGGATTTGTGCAGTTTGGCCTCCTAATTTGATGGTTAGGTGTTTGCATTGGCAATGATGCAGGAGTATGGCATTTGGCCCTTCGAGCCAGCACCGCCATTAATGTGATCGTGTCTTGATCATCACGCTTAGTTACCCCGTTCCTGCGCCTACTTTCCAATGTCCTCTTAATATCGCTATCCCTAGAGCTCTATTAAACTCTCTCTTGAAAGCATCCAGAGAAGCCGGCTCCTCCACCGCCTTCTGAGGAGAGCATTCCACACACTCACAATGCTAGTTGTACAGACCCTAGTGAGCCCACACCTTGGAGTATTGTAGTGCATTTTGTGCCCCTAATTTGAGGAAGGGACACATCTTGCTATTGATGGAGTGCAGCGTAGGTTTGCATGGGTTAATGTTCCCGGGATGGGTGGGAGACTGTCATAGTGTGTGATGAGAATGGAGAGCTGGGCAGTATACTCTGTAGTTTAGAGAAGGTATGAAGAGAAGAAGACCTCATGGAAAACATACTAAAATTGTTAAGGGTTTGGACACGCTAGAGGCAGGAAACCATGTTCACCGATGTTTGGGGTGAGTGTCCAGAAAACCAAGGGCCACAGTTTTAGAGAATAAAGGGCCTGTCTACCAGCGTGAGACTCCATGCTCGCGTTTTTATTGGGAGCGCGATAAATATCGTCGGCGCGGGGGACTTACCGCGCATGTGATGAAAGGAGGTGGGGAACGTGGAGTTAAGTGTAGCGCAACGCGGCGCAAGTGAGGCGAAACTTGGAGCGAAGTCTTAAAGGTTAATTCGCCAGGACAGAGAGGGACACACAGTAGATCGGGGACAAGAGAGGACTCACTACAGAAGAGGGGCTACGGGAGGGACACACAGAAGGTAGGGTAACGGATGGATCATCGACCGTCGAGGCGACGTTGGTGCCCAAATGCTGTCGGTGGCTGACAGCTGCTGAGCTGACAAGCCGTTTGCCGCGCGGAGTTTTGAACATGGTGAGTTTTTCAGGAGCCGCCCCGACGCGATGTCGGGCGAATTCGCACAATTCTGCAAGGCGCTCCGGCGATTGAAGTTGGACCGGCCCCCCCGCAGAACGTGGACAGAGCTGTTCAAATGCGACCCACTGTTAGCGTCGCGGCTCATCGCCATGGAATTGCATGAGCGGTGGGACAGGCCCTTAAGTAGTGAGCATTTAGAAACGGAGTACGAGGAAACAGTTTTTCACAGAGAGTGGTGAGTCTTGTGGAAGATGTCTTGCCTCAGAGGGCCGGTGGAGGCCGGTTCTCTGGGGATGCTTTCAAGAAGAGGAGCTTGATGGGGTCTGTAAAAATAGCGGAGTACAGGGGATAGTGGGGGGAAGGCAAGGACACGGGGGTACTGTTTGTGGAATGATCAGCATGATCATATTGAATGGCTCTGTGGCGGCTCGAAGGGATCCAAATGGCTACTCCTCCTGCACCTAAGTGAGTCTATTGGTTATGATTCAATGTTTTATGCTTCTAGAGGTCACATTGTGTTCTAGTCGAGATCTCCAGTTGCTTGATTCACACTACATCACTCTCTATGAAATCTGTGATTGAGCACATACATGTACATATAATTCATATAGTCAGTAGAGACACACAAGTGCGGAGTAAAACTCGGGGCGGGACAGGCAGCATGGTTGGTAGAGAAGGAATGGGTGACGTTGTTCGTGGTCGATGATGGACCCTTCTGATCTAGATGGTTAGGGACGTCAACAGGGAATCGAGGGAAGCGTAGGAGAAGATTAATGAAGGGGCACAATGATTGTAATAATATATACGGGGTTTGTACACAGATGTAATGTACTGTACCTTAAAATAAATAAAAACATTTTTTTTAAGCATTTAAAATAATTTCCATATTCTGCATTCTGCGGTAGAAAATATTTACCTGAAGGAATTCTCATAGTTAGAATTGCTTTGATGTCGCAGTTTGCAGTTCTGAGCATTTGAAAGATGGACATTTTTACAACGTTGGATCGCAGACATATTTGTTCCCCGTGTCCTCTGCTGTTAGCGTTTGAAGTTTACGTGGGACATGTTTTTTCGTATAGATACAGCGCGGAAACAGGCCCTTGGGCCCGCTGAGTTAAGGTGCCCGTCCACTCTTGGGTGTCTAGATTGCGATTCCGCCCCACAAAGGGGGCAGATGGACGCAAGATTTGTACATCCCAAAATCTGCCTACGTAAGCACCACGCACCATGCCGCATCGGGAGGTTACCGCCACCTTATATACTGCGCGGTGCACGATGGGCACGTAGATTTCGTGTGTCAGTGACCCCTAAATGATGTTGTGTAAATTAACGCGCAAATGACGCCCAGCTGGGACAGGCGCTTTACTCCAGCATTTGGTGTCTATCTTCGGTGTAACCCAAGTTTCCCACCGTCTGCAGTTTCCTCTTCCGACACAAGCACACAAACCTGCGCGTCTTAGGTATGTGGGTAGTGTCGGTAATTTATTTTGCCCGTACCGTATTTCCTTATATCAATTAATCAGCAAGGAGATGGCAGTTCCCACTCACAACGCAGTTTTATTGGGGGAAGAGCCATACAACAAGCAGTCAGTGACTGTAAGAGTCTCATCTGGGTTTTTTGTCTACGTTGTAGGCTTTTTTATGCAATGTAGTAAAACAAGTCATTGTGTAATAAGATATTGCAATCCTCACACACACAGCGTAGCTTAATCTTGCAAGGCGCAACTGTCGGGGAGGGTGCGTTTTGCTGTTTACTAAGAGCTACGTGTTTTTGTTTTTACACAGATGGTTCATGTTTTTTCCTAATCGGATGGATCATCAGCAGTTTGTTATGTGCTCTGGCACATATTGAATCTTGCAAGATTCAGCAATGACTAGATGGTTACATTTTAAGGCTTACATATGGCAATTAGCTAGATACAGAGTGTTTTACTATACAAATTACTTTTGCACACAGGAGAAACCGGAGATAGCACCCGGAGAAAACCCACCCGCCGGTCACGGGGAGGGAGGCAAGGAGAACGTGCAAACTCCGTGCAGACAGCAGCAGCGAGGTCAGGATCGAACCCGGGTCTCTTGCGCTATAAGGCAGCAACTCTAATGCTGCGTTTTAGTAGACAAAGCTTGCAATTAATAACCATCCCCAGAATGCCCTTCACTTGAATGGAATTTACGATAATATATTTTAAATACTGACAAGGAGGAAACGTCGTGATTTAACGCTATTTAAGACAGCATTTTATTAAATTAATTGAATTCATATTGTTCAAACTAGGGAGGGAGGGTCATTAAGAGGGGATGGTGTGGTTTGTTCAACATTTGCATTTGAGAATGCTTGGCATTGTCCCCTTAATAATTGCCTATATAATATTAATAATGATCAATATTTCGTCATACCCTTATGAGTGTTTTGCAACTTTAAGATTGGATGTGAAACATCTATGTCGTTTCATAGGTCCCCTACTGCCAGTTGTACAAAGGCCCTGGTGAGACCCACACCTTGAGGATTTGGTGCAGTTTTGGCCTCCTAATTTGACGTAGGATATTGCCATTGGCAATAGATGCAGGAGTAGGCCATTCGGCCCTTCGAGCCAGCTATACCGCCATTCAGTGCTGATCGTGGCCTGATCATCCACGATTAGTACCCCCGTTCCTGCTTTCTGTCTCATCAGTCCCTTAACTCCGCTATCCCTAAGAGCTCTATCTAACTCTCTCTTGAAAGCATCCAGAGAATCGGCCTCCACCGCCTTCTGAGGCAGAGCATTCCACACACTCACAACTCGCAGTTGTGCAGAGCCCTAGTGAGACCACACCTGGAGTATTGTGTGCAGTTTTGGTCCCCTAATTTGAGGAAGGACACTCTTGCTATTGATGGAGTGCAGCGTAGGTTTACAAGGTTAATTCCCGGGATGGCGGGACTGTCATATGCTGAGAGAATGGAGCAGCTGGGCTTGTACACTCTGTATTTTAGAAGGATGAGAGGAGATCTCATTGATAACATACAAGATTGTTAAGGGTTTGGGACACGCTAGAGGCAGGAGGGAAACATGTTCCCGATGTTGGGGAGAGTCCAGAACCAAGGGCCACAGTTTAGTGAGAATAAAGCCTCTGCCTGACCTACCAGTATTCGACTCCATGCTGTTGTTCACAAGTTAGAGTGCAGCGCGATCAAACCGGCAGCGGGGGGCCGCGGCGAGGTGGGGTGAGTTAGCGCAACGCGCGCAAAGTGAGGCGAATTTATTTGCGGAGAGGGAGCAAAGTCTTAAAGGTATGTTCGCCAGGAAACAGAGAGTGAACACACACAGAGAGGGCACAGGAGCACACACATGAGAGGGTCACGGATGCACGACGTCGAGGCGGTGTGTAATGTGTCGAGGCGGGAGATCTTGCGAGCACGACCGACAAGCCGTTGCAGTTCGCGCGGAGTTTTTGAACATGGTGAGCTTTTTGGAGCCCCGCGCGATGTCGGGACGAAAAACCCGCACAATCCGCACTGGCTCCGTGCGATCGAAGTGGGGACCTGTGCCCCGCGACGCTGGGACGGCTCCATGAGCGACCACGTTAGGTCGGCGCTCATCGCCACATGGAATTGCAAGCTGCTGGGACAGGCCCTTAATAGTAAGCCATTTAGAAGGGAGACGAGGAAACAGTTTCTCACAGAGAGTGGTGAATCTGTGGAATTCTCTGCCTCAGAGGGCGGTGGAGGCCGGTTCTCTGGATGCTTTCAAGAGAGAGCTAGATGGGGCTCTTAAAAATAGCGGAGTCAGGGGATATGGGGAGAAGGCAGGAACGGGAGTGACTACGTGAAGAGCCCGCTCGCTCACGCTTAGGGTAACGGCATGACGTCATAAACGCTTGACGGCGGAAGGAGGAGCTGCGGTAAGGAGCAGCTCCTCGCAGCGGTCGGAACGGCCCGCAGGTAAGTGAAGTTACATCGGGGCGGTTCTTAGGTTACGCTGGGTGGCTCCAGCAACTAAAGTAAAAGTAAAGTTAGAGCCACGTGTAAACGTGCTGATGAGCACCAGATTAGTTAACAAAATGGGATGAGATATCGGGAAAGAAGTTTTCGACGGGTAAAGAGAGATCCTCCCGCGGGTGAAAGTAAAAAATACGGGTAATACGCGAAGCTAGAGAGAGGGACCCGGTTCCGATACCGCTGGCCACTGATTTACCCGATATATGGAAATTTCCAGATACTCACCAGAAATAATAACCACGGAGGAAAATGCTCCTAAGAAATGCAAAAAAGTAAGCTAGTGAGGCCCGTAGTTTGTTTGCTGGGCTGATTCTGATTCTGAAAGACCTCCAGACAATAAAACTATGTGGCATAAAAATGGAGCATATGGAGAAAGTTCTCCAAAGAAAACTATTATGAAGACAAGGGTCAAAGTACCCTATGTATCACCTGAAAAAATCCCTGAGGGGTTTGAATATGATGAATATGGCTGTGGGCCAGTTGGGGAAATATGATACTCCGGACCCAGGATTTGGGCTGGAAGAAGTCTCCATGGGATGATATCCCGATGGGAATTAGGGCTGCAGAAGGCAGACCCTGCTGATGATGAAATGGCTAGATTTGAAGAAGCACACCACAAAGTAAAAGAAAAGGCCTGATGTGCCTTGGATAGCACAATTTTTGGCTATACCTTGAAAGGAAGTGGTGAGGCTATGGAAGAAAACCATAGCTGCCAACATAAATTATATGGGTTTTCATCACCAACTTCACAATTCTGTGATGAATGAATTATCAGAATTATTTTAACGCACCAGGCAATTGTTGCCTCATTGGAAGTGCCTACGGTGAATCCGATGGTATGGGGGTCTATTGACTCGAGTATGTGAGCCCAAGATGTCGAAATTTCAAGAAGGTGCTGAAATTAATTTCTGCTGCCATTACGGCATAGTGCAAGCAGAACGCGAGAATTGGAAACTGGAACAGGCTTTCAAAAAGGATACTTTGGGCTTATCTGTGCAATTCGTTTTATGAAAATTAATTGCATTGAGGAAAATGGCGATTCGGCCATATTTCACCCCTAGAGTTTGCTAGCCTGTGTCAAGAAAGTGATAGTATCATGGCTACCTGGGTATTGTTTGGGAGAAAATCTGCGCGAAACAGCTGAACGAGTTGGGATGAAGAGCTAAATATTTAGCACTATTAAGCCTCTTTTGTATTTGGAAAAGAAGAGGTGGTTTTCGGCCACAAGGGGTTTTGATTTTCGCGCGCTCGCGCAGAGGCTGAAATTGAGTCACACGAAATATTATCGTGGCCTCTGGTGCAGGCCAGTGCTTCCTGCATTCGGGAAGAGAGGAGAACCATCACGGCTCATACTGGGGGTTATAATATTAATGACTTCTTATCCTTAAAGAACATGTGTGAGTATGATCTCCAGTTGGGAGGAGATTTGCAAAAGTTTTATAATGCCTGGCTTAAAAATTATTCTGATCGAGAGTATATTGTTCAGCTAGTTTCTGGTGAGCCATTATTATTTTTAGGATAGGGGTCAATCTCTCCTGTACAGAGAATAAACACTGCTTATGCTTATGTGTGTTTCTGCGAGGAGAAGAATGGAGGATTATGTGGAAATTGACAAATTATCCGGGAAAAGGGGTATGAAAAATCTGTATGAACTTATGCATCAGTATTCGTCTTAAGATATTTCGCAGAGATAAGACAAGATGGTGGGCTAGGGTTCGATTATTTCTGGACCGTACAGATCTAAATGAGGTTGATGTAGAGAATATCAAACATTTTTAAGATGGAGACATTCAAGTACTGTAAATATATCGGATAGAGATCAGCAGGATTTTATATGGTAAGATTGATTTTGAAGGACGCCTATTATTCTGGAGTAGCAATTATCAATTCTATTCTCGAAGGTACTTCAAAGTTTAATTTGGCTAGGGGCAATTATGGCAGTTCAAAGCTTTTACTCCAAATGGATTGGTTCGGCTCCTAGACTCTTTACAAAAAATATTGAAACCAGTTTTAGCCCTAATTATGAGCACAGAAAAACACATGTGTGTGAATTGGGCTGTTCTGGTTGAATAATTATTTAGTCTGATTATTAAGATGAGTCAGAAGTCAGTGAGCACTTCAGTTACAGTTACTAAGCTTTGTTTGAAGAGCTATGGGTTTTAATTTCATGTCTAATTAAGTCCCAGCTGCAGCCAGTTCAGATAATAACTTATCTGGGGTTATTAATTAACTCAGTGACTTTTGTTAGTTACTTTGCCTAAACAGAGAAGGCAAAGATATTTTGAATTTGTGATTACCTCATTCACAAACCTTATCCCTGCCTTCCGAGAAGTGGCAAAAGCAAATGGCCTAAACTGGTGGCAGCATTCCGCAGTGGAAATTTGGTCCATTACATTATCAAAATCGTCAAAGGGACAAAATAAGGCTCTTAAAGAGAACCGGTCCATTTTGACAGCC
The DNA here is from genome assembly GCA_035221665.1 of Okamejei kenojei. NCBI lineage: Eukaryota > Metazoa > Chordata > Chondrichthyes > Rajiformes > Rajidae > Okamejei > Okamejei kenojei. The sequence continues at coordinate 14,731,483 of CM069160.1, forward strand.
TATCAATTAACAAATAAGCAGTATTGGAATTGCTATGGTGGGGTGGAAATGTCCCCCAAGCTGCAAGAATATCATGATTAAACACCCTGAAAATGGTTTGACAAACGGATGCTAGGCTCTCGGATGGGGGCTTACAGATTTATATCCTCCATTGTGGAGGTAATGAAAGTCTCAAGAATAATGTTCTCAAGAGTAATGTATTAACTAATGGGAGTTATAGGTCTTTTTAGGCTTAAAACATATTGTTTGTCTAAACAAGCTACAGTGTTTAATACAGTTTAGACAATAAAACGTCTGTGGCTTACATTAATCACTGGGGGGAGTTAGATCAGTACCATGTGATTGTCTGGTCAATGAAACTGGCAATGGTGATTGTGTCCCAGATATGGATTTCAGCAAGCTACATTCCAGTAAGGACATTGTGTAGCAGAAGAGAGTCCCCAGGATTTTAAAGATATACGGAATGGATGCTTAAGCCAGCAATATTTAAGAATATTGTAAGCCGATTTGGTTTGCCAGAAATTGTTTGTTTGCATCCAGCTTAATCATCAATTGCCTCATTATGTGTCTGTGGGAACACGATCCAGACGCAGACGCAGTAGATGCTTTTTCATTACATTGGGAAAGATGGTTTTTTTATGCTTTATTCCACCTTTGCTCTATTCAGAGATACTGAAGAAAATAGAACAAGATTCTCTTCTGGATTTTGTTTTGGTAGTTCAATTGGCCAACTCAACCTTGTTCCCCAGTTTATGCATGAATATGAAAGTCACAGAACCATATATGCCGATTCCAGGAACTGTAGTGTATATCTTGACTACTCCAGTACTAATGAAGTTTACCCATTGATATGCATATATGAATTTCTTAATCACAGGTTTTGACCAGACCACCGTACAGGAACTGGGATTGATACGGGAACAAAACTATGAGGAAGTTATTGTCGCATCGATGTGCGATGATAGCACGCAAAAACAATGAATGACACATATTAAGAAATGGGAAGTATTTTAGCACACAGGTCAAATATTTCTAATGATACTGTAAATATATAGCTCATTTTTGGAATTCCTTGCCAACTTGCTCGTTGAGCAACATTTACGTTACAGTGCATAGACAACTGAGCACGCAGTGCCGTGTCACCTATTTAGGACTTTAAGGGACTGATCAGAAAGGTCAATTGGTCGCATCCATTAATATCACGAGAGTGCATGAAATGGAGCTTTCATATGAAACCACCCACACCTAGTATACACAGGAACCGTGTGTGGGAGTGAGGGAGGCGATTGAGGGACTAAGCGACTACTGGATGGAGGGGATGAATGTGGACTGGCGCGTATTAGTGGGAAGTGTGGAATTGACAGTGGAAAAGAGGTGGACCGCTATTTTTATATATGAAATTAGGGATGTGTTCAGTTGATGGGAAAGGTGTCGAGCGATAGGGCTCAGCGGTCAAAACTGAGCAGGAGTCACCGGGTCCGACGCGCGAGGATTGGTAGCGTTGGTATATAGACGGGGGGCATGTCGAGTAGGGTGGCACAACGAGGTGAGATAATCACGGGTTTAGTGAGTGTCTTAGGATGTTACGCGGTCTGGAGACAGAGACAGTTTCGCACACGGCGATGGTGGCGGTGATCGGATGTATATAGGACGTGGAGACCGATTGGTTCAGAGCAGTCTTATGCAAGCGATCGAGGGGAGACCATGCGCTAGAGTGGTATAGATGGGATAGTATTCTCTCTTCTGAGTCACCTCTCCAGAGTCAATATGAAGTCAGGGTAATAGCTGGTGACACTATTCGTGGATGCCAGGTAACATCAGAAACAGTGTGGAGCGTGTTGATGGACGGTTTAGCTGGTATATGACTCTCATCTAGGAAGATCCACTCGGACGACAGCGACGATCGTGTCAGGATAGCTGAAGCGCAGGCATGGGCTGTTACGCAGAAAATGAGAAAGGAGATGAGCATGGATGATTATACTGTTATAGGCGGTATGTGGGACCACGTGAGAGGGGTGGTTACTAGTGCAGAAGAGCGGTCGACGAGTGGTACTACGACGCACGAGTGGTGCTGAGTCAAGCTTACATTCTACGGGAGAGCGTCGTAGTACTATGGTCTGAGTGACACAAGTGGCTCATGGTACAGTTACGCGTCCTCGAGACACAGGGTCTTTTTATATGTACTATCTCTTATTAGAGTCTGAGCAGAGTGGTGGTGTTGTGGAAGGAAGAGGTCATACTAGAAGGAGCGTTTTGTTATCTATCACATCATTTGACACATCCTACACAAACATCACCATTAAGAGGTCTGACACTGCTACTGAAACCACCGGCTCTGGTGGTGGACAACCGGTGTGAGGAGGAAGGCGGAAGTACAGCGAAATATAGATCACCGTCTTTAGTGGTTAGATGCTTTCACATGGAACATATGGTGGGGCTTATTTCAACTTTTAGCATTATACGAGGGTGCACCATGATTGATGATGGTTTAGCATCGCAGTCTAAACAGTACATGTGCTGTGCTAGTTCACGTTCTGTAGAGTGAGCAGGTCTGTGCGCCTCATAGATATAGTGAGGTATTATTAGGAGAGGGGTCTTCAGCGCACTCTGCGTATAAAAACATTAGTAGGAGTGATGTAGAATGGGGATGGGAGATGAGAGCATTGGACTCTTGGAATCGGGTGAAGATCTGGATACTGGTTAATTGCTCAGTGGGGTGGAATGTTGGTGTGTGTGATGTGTGGACGATACGCGGTGGTAGCAGTCATGAGAGCAAGGGAATTTTGATAATGGCTAGCGTTACAGGTGAGCCTAGAGGCTTGTCGAGCAGTAAACGACATATGAGCTTCTATAGATGGAGCAATCAGTGACAGCGGGGGGGGATCTCTTAGTCATGCCAGCTTAGAGGCAGAGGGAGGGCAGAATGCGGTGGCACGCGTAGGTGACAAAGTCATAGGACGATAGGATACGTGACATGTAAACACTAGAACAATCGATACTCAGACCATGTTACTCTCTATAACTGTGTTATCTATCTATGTTACAAAGGTTTATCGTTAAGTCTGTCTCTACGAGGACAATCGATATCTACTCGATGGACGACAGAGAGGATAGTCTTTTCAGAGAGGTGGCTCGTGGTTCTTCAAGTTCGGCACTCATCGGCGACCATCTGCGTATCTCAACGCTGAGACTGATCGTAGTCATCGCGAGAGATCTTTACGTTGATAGTCTCTAGAGAGGCAGATTTAGGTAAGTATACACTTGACACGAAGTCCCTCCGCACGTAACTCGGCGAGATCTCTGTGTCTATTTGCAAGTATGGAGTGCATCAGCGCAGCCATCCTCTTGTCTCATGGGAGTCATGAGCCTGTCCGGTATAACACAATTGCGTGTAGGCAGGCTCTTCATCGCTATTCCCTCATCGTAACTACCTCAGTACGCGCGATTGGGAAGCGAGCAAGAGACAGGGATGCGACTCGTAAGTGTAACTGCTCGTCACTCATGGGTTGGTACATGAACACTAGGTTTTCGAAATTAGTGATATTCTAGTGGTCGATGTCAGACTAGCAGTTCGGGAGTGCCCGACGCACTCCATTGGTACTCTAATACCAGAGACGTGATTATTCTAGGTATTAGAGGGTACATAGATTGACGTGTAGTGACATCAAGATAGATTATTTTTTTAGAGATACAGAGCGAAACAGCCCTTGGGCCGCTGAGTTAAGGGCCTGTCCCACTTGGTGGTCATGGCGATTACACGCAGATGGCGCCACAAGATTTTGTACATCCGCAAAATTCTGCCTGACGTCACCGACCACCATGCGCGCGATCAGCGTGCGCGGCCATACGAGCTACATTCGTGTGTCGTGACGCGTAAACAGATGGTATCGTGTAAAATTACCGCGCAAAAATGACTGACCCTACATAGCTTGGGACGTCGCTTTACATCCTGCATATTGGTGTTCTATCTTCGGTGTAACCCCATTACCACGCGGTCTAGCAGTTCCTTCCGACCAACCACAAACCTGAGCGACTTAGAGTATGTGGGTGATTTGTCGGTAATTTTAATTGCCCAACCGTATTCCTTATAATCAATTAATCACAGAAGGAGATGTGCAGTTCCCTCACAACGCAGATTTATTGGGGAAGAAGCCATACAACAAGCAGTCAGTGACTGTAAAGAGTTTCTCTCTCCTGGTTTTTTGTCTACGAGTAGGCTTTTTTATGCAATGTAGTAAACAAGTCATTGTAGTAATAAGAATTGCAATCCTCACACACAGACACTTAATCTTGCAGAGGGTCAACTGTCGGGAGGCGTGCGTTTGCTGTTACTAAGTGCACGTTTTTTTGGTTTTAAGCACAGATGGTTCATGTTTGTTTTTTTTACCAAATCGGGATGGATCATCAGCAGTTTGATATGTGCTCTGTAGCATCAATATTGACTCTTTGCAAGATTCAGCATAGACTTGTTACATTTAAAAGGGCTACAGATGCAATTACTAGTACAGTGTGTTTACTTTACAATTTTATTTCACAGAGAAACCGAGCATCCCGGAGAAAACCCACCGTCCACGGGGCAGAAAGCAACTCAACTCACATCCGTGCAGAACACAGCACCAGGAGTCAGGATCGAACCCGGGGTCTCTGCGCTATAAGGCACAACTCTAATGCTGCGTTTTTAGGACAAAGCTTGCATTAATAACCATTTCCCCGAATGCCCTTCACATTGATTTGAATTTACGATAAATATATTTTAAATACTGACATGAGGAACGTCCGTGATTTAACGCTATTTAAAGACAGCATTTTACTTAATTACTATTGAATTCATCTATTGTTTCCAACTGGGAGGGCGGAGGAGTCATTAATAGGGGATGGGAGTGGTTGTATCAAAATCCATTGGCATTTGTAATGCTTGGCATTGTCCTTACTAATTGCCATAAATATATATAATGATCCAATATTTTTGTCATACCTTTTGAGTTTGCAACTTTATGCAATGGATGGAAACATCTATGTTTCATAGTCCTAGGCTACGTGCAGTTTGTACAAGCCCCAGGTGAGACCATTCACCTTGGAAGGATTTGTGCAGTTTGGGCCACCTAATTTGACATAAGGATATTTGCCATGCGCAATAGATTCAGAGTAGAGGGCCATTCGACGGCCCTTCAGCCACAGCATACCCGACCGCCATTCCAGTGTGATCGTTGCTGATCATCCCTCCACGATTAGTACCTCCACAAACCGCACGTTCCTCAGCCTTATCCTCCATGTCCCTTCAACTCCCGCTAATCCCTAAGAGCTCTATCTACCACTCTCTTGTGAAAAGCATCCACTAAGAATCCGGGCCTCCACCGCCTTCTGAGGCAGAGAGCATTTCCACACACTTCTCAACTCCGCAGTTGTACAGACCCCTAGTGAGAAACCGGACAACGCAAGGAGAATTGGTGTGCAATTTTGGTCCCCTAATTTGAGGAAGTGACACTCTTTGCTATTGATGGAGTGCACGTAGGTTTGCATGGTTAATTCCCGGGATGGCGGGACTGACTGTCATAATGCGAGATAATGAGCAGCTGGGTCTTTTATAAATAACACTGTAGTTTTAGAAGGATGAGAGGAGATCTCATTGAAACATACAAGATTGTTAAGGTTGGGATACACTAAGCAGAAACATGTTTCCCGATGTTGGGGGAGTCCAGAACCGAGAGCACAGTCTTAAGAATAAAAGGGCCTGACCTACCAGCATTCGACTCCATGGCGGTGAAGCGCGGATCAACCGGCAGCGGACCGCGCGGAGGTGGGGTGAGTAGCGCGCAATATCCAAGAACGCGGGAAAAAGCGCAAAGTGGGAGTGAGGCAGAACTTGGAGCGAATCTTACAGTTAAGTGTCGCCGAGGACAGAGAGGGACAACAAAGAACAAGTGAGGTCAAACAGAGGCACCCACAGCAGAGGGTCACACAGGAGGCACGGACGTCCGAGGCGGTGTGTAATGAGTCGAGGGGGCGACGGCGAGCCGACAACCGTTGCCAATATGCGCGGAGATTTTGAACAATGGTGAGTTTTTTTCGGAGAGCCCCCAGCGCATTCGGAGAGGGAACGTAACACCGCACAATCCCACGCTCCGCGAATCGAAATGGGACCTAGGCCCACCGCGACGCCGTGGAACCGTCCGTACGGCGCAAGCGAACCACGTTAGGGTCCGCGCTCATCGCATGGAATTAGCATGCTGCTACGGACAGGCCCTTAATTAGTAAGTACCTTTAGGAAACGAGAGAACGAGGAAACAGTTTCCACACAGAGTGGTGAATCTGTGGAATTCTCTGCCTCAGAGGGCGGGGGAGCCAGTTCTCTGGATGCTTTCAAGAGAGAGCTCAATAGGGCTCGTAAAAATAGCGGAGTCCAGGGGATATGGGATAAGCAGGAACGGTAACGTCTTTGTGGATGATCCGCCTTGAATCCATTGAATGGTGGTGGCGAGGCTCGAAGGGCCGAATGGCCTCCTCCTGCACCTATTTTACATGTACTATTGTCTATTGTATTGTTCTAAGATATTCATGTTTCTATGCTTCTATAGGTCACAGTGTTTTCATCTGCTCACAGTTGCTTTCCAACACTACATTCACTCTAATGAATCCTAGGATTGATGGTCTTAGAGGGGATATGGCCAAACTGGCAGATGGTAGTAGTGTTAGCTGTGGCATGTATGGCCCGATTGTGGGCAAGGGTGGGCGGAAGGGCCTGTTACCACACTGTATCATTCATGAATCTAGGGAGAGTATTTAGAGGACTATGGCCACAAAACGCAGGCCAGGTGGACTAGTGTAGAATGGGGCATAGAAACATAGAAACATAGAAATCTAGGTGGCAGATTTAGGCCACTCAGACACCCTTCGAGCCTTGCACCGCCAATCAATATGATTTTCATGTGGCTGATCATCCAACTCATATCACCCCGTACGCTGCCTTTCTCTCCATACCCTCCTGATTCTCCCTTAGGCCACAAGGGCCACACATCCAAACCTCACCCTAAATGATAGCCAAAGAACTCGGCCTCAACTACCCGCTGTGCAGAGAGTTCCAGAGACTCACCCACTTTCTCTGTGTTAGAAAAATGTCATTCTCATCTCGATCTTAAAGATTTTTCCCTTTCTCCCTTATCCTATGAAGCTGTGACACCGTTGTCCTAGACTTCCCAACATCAGGAAACAATCTCTCCTCTTCCTGGCATCTACCTGTCCAAAACCCCTTAAGAATTTTGAAAGTTTTCCAATAAGATCTCCCTCTTAATCTCCTAAATTCCAGAGAAGTATAGCAACCGATCCTTATCCAGTCCTTTCCTTCAAAAGACAGTCCTGACACCTATCCCAGAATCAGTCATGATGGAAGCTTCTCTGCAACCACCCGCTATGGCAATATGTCCTTCCTCAGATTTGGAGACCAAAACTGTACGCAATACTCCAGGTGTGGTCTCACCAAGACCCTGTACAACTGAAGTAGAACCTCCCTGCTCCGGTACTCAAATCCTTTTGCTATGAAAGCTAACATATACCATGCCGGCATGTTGGCCGGTACGGGCAAGTTGGGCTGAAGGGCCTGTTTCCACGCTGCATCACTCTATGACTCTACCACTCCATACCTTTAATGCTTCTCCGAAGTAGCAGAGACACAATAATTAATGCAATGACCAGTGCAGCCGCTACTCCAGCAGATACTCCAATGAATATAATGTTTAATTGGGTTGGCATGAAAGCAAATCTGAGAGGCCACCTAAATATGAAATCAAACAAAACATCGGTCTTCCCCCGCAAATGTTATTTTTAAGTTCAGATTGTAAATGATTTGTCACATTATTGCCTTATCAAACACTCCTCTCTTGAAAAATCCAGAGAGCCCCCGAGCCTCCACTGCCCACTGAGGCACAGAATTTCCACAGACTCACAACTCTCTCTGTGAGAAAAAAAGTGTTTCCCTTCCTCGCCTCCGCTCCAAAGGGGCTTAACTCCTTATTCTTAAACTGTGTGGCCCATGGTTCAAGACTCCCCCAACATCGGGAACATGTTTCCTGCCTCCAGCGTGTCCAAACCCTTAATAATCGTATATGCTTCAATAAGATCCCCTCTCATCCTTCTAATCTCCAGAGTGTATGAGCCCAGCCGCTCCATTCTCTCAGCATATGACAGTCCCGCCATCCTGGGAATTAACCTTGTAAACCTACGCTGCACTGCCTCAATAGCACAATGTCCTTTATCAAATTAGGAGACCAAAACTGCACACGATACTCCAGGTGTGGTCTCTCTAGGGCCCTGTAAAACCAAAGGACATGGGTTGAAAGTGAAGGGGAAAAGAGGACATCTTGCAGTTATTGTTTCTTGGTTGCCTGGTCCTCCAAAAAATATTCCAAATGGAATTTAAACTGGAGGTGGCGGAGAGTGGACTGAAGCAAAAAAGGGTTATTTTTTCTTCAAGCAAGAGCTACCTTAAATTTAGTTGCATCTGGTTGAGTAGCTATGGTAGGGTGAAGACTATTCCATGCTATAATTGTGCGGGAGAAGAATGAAGTTGCTGTACATATCTGTCTTGGTAGCTGGGAACCCTGAAATTGGGGATCGAATGCCCGCTTCATCTGCTCCTAATAGACAATAGACATTGGACAATAGGTGCAGGAGTTAGGCCATTCGGTCGTGGGTTTTCATTTCGAAAATGAAAACCCTACACCCTCTAGAAACATAAAAATAGGCGCAGGAGGAGGCCATACAGAGCATATCCTAGTTAATAATGAAATATTGTTGTAATGAAGATTGGATTAAGTAAAATAATTAGCTTGAGTATAGTGCCTGAGTATAACCCAGCTTTTATTCTGGCTGTTGATAAAGCTAAGTTTACAGAAAATGGTGGTATCAGGAAAAACAGAAAATGACTGCCGTTTCAAGCTGGTTTCCTGTTATGTTACCAAGTAGAACACCATTCACAGGTGAGAGTGGGGGGTGTACTTCCTGAAAGGATCAGGCTATCTGTAAAACAGAAGCCTTGGGAGAGTATGAGCTTCCTGAGAACTTGGTTAACCCCTCCTGCTCTCAAAGTATCAAGAGAACCGCCTCGGCACCGCCCTCTACAGTGGCAGAGAATTGCCACAGACTCACAACTCTCTGAGTGAAAACGCGTTTCCCTCGTCCCGTTCTAAATGGCTTACTCCTTATTCTTAACATAACTGTCATCTTAAAGGTTGGGGTTCAGTGTAGGTTTGATAATCGAGCTGACCCATTTAACATTTTTTGTAAAAAAAATAAAAACAGTCAACGAGACTTTCAGCATTTGGGGAGGGGACAGAGAGTCTTGAGAGGGTTTCCCAACAACCCCGACAAGTGAATTCGAGGTTTGGCAACACACTCGCTTCTCTCTCAAAACAAAGGTATTAGTAACAAATCGTTGGATGTACGACGTTGCTGTGAGGCCAACAACAGATATTGTTGTGTTTTAAGAAGGAACTGCAGATGCTGGGAAATCAAAGGTAAGGGGCAAAAGTGCTGGAGAAACTCAGCGGGTGCAAGGCAGCAGCATCGAAGGGAATAGGCAAACGTTGACTTCTGGCCAAAACTCTTCTTTCAGACAGATGGAGGGTGGGGGGGGGGAGAAGAAAGGAAAAAAAGAAAGAGGAGTTCAGGCCGAGGGGCTTGGGGGAGAGCTGAGAAGGGAGGAGACAGCGCAGGGCTAACCGGAAATAGGAGAATTTCCATGTTTTATGCACCACTGATAAGAAGCTCTTTGAGTATTGTTATACTCTGGCACCACAGAATAGAAAAGGATATATTGGTCAAGCTGGAAAGGGAACAAGAAGATTACGAGGATTTGGCAGGACTGGATGGTATGAGCTACAGGGAGAGGTTGCGCGGGCTGGAACTCTATTCCTTGGAGCGCAAGAGGAGGAGGGAAGATCTTATAGAGGTGCATAAATGGCATGAGAGGAAGAATAGATATCGGTAGACGCCCACAGATACTATAACTCCCCCTAACTTTAACCCGGGAGTAGGGAATCGAGGACCAGAGGAACATAAGTTTTTAGGGTGAAGGGGGGAAAAGTATTGAATAGGAACACCCGAGGGGTAAACTTTTCTTCATACAGCGCTGAGAGGGTGGAGAGGGTGTTATGGAACCCCAAGCTGCCAGAGCAAGGTTGGTTGTTGAGGCTGGAACTATCCCAATGTGTAAGAATACAGTTAGACGCATGGTGCATTGGATAGGACAGGTTTGGAGGGTTAATGGGACAAGAGCACAACGTGGGCCTGTGGCAAGTGGGACTAGGTAGCAGCTGGGACCTTGTTGGCCGGTGCTAGGCAAGTTTGGGCCTGAGGGCCTGTATTTACCCAGCTGTGACCGTTTCCATATATGACTCTAAAATGACTCCAAATGCCACGCTGCCTTTCCTTCCATTTATTTCAGAGTCACATGAGTGGTACTATAGCCTCATGAAGAACCGCCCCCCCACACGCATTCAGCGCGACATTAGCGATCATCAAGAGCAGTGCAGCAATACATGGTCCCGGGTGGTGGGGGCATCCCACGAACACCCGGAAGTTCGAAAGGCGCCCCCGCTACAATTTGAAAGTCGGGTGACTAATACGGCCGACAGGGTAATGTGATTTTAAGAAGATTAAATTTACCGTAGCCAGTGTGTATTTTTTCCCTGTGTCTGCTTTGTGTTTTCCAGGAGAACGGGAGTCAAGACCAGAGGAAAAATTCATCTGCAGGCTCGCCCCCCGTTCGGGCTCCCGTTGAGGAGCGTGTCTTTAGGAGGGGGGGGGGGCAAGAGGCGGCGCAAGTGATTGACTAACTACTACCGCCCGAGACCAGCACCGCTAGTGCAAGCCTGAGCAGCGGCTGGAGGCACCTGCAGCCAGCACCGGGCAGTAGTATCCGACGATTCGGAATGTAGATGCCTGAGTCGCCACTCGAGAGCGCACAGGCAGCCGCCTAAGCCGAATGGAACGGCTTTGTATGGAGCAAATGCTCTCCAGCTAGGTCGCTGAGAAAGAGCAGCAGCAGACTCGCCAAGGGAGCTCAGGCACTCCCGCATTGCCCTTTACGGAACTGACCCCCATGCTTCATCAACCTTCTATTGAAGGCAGCATTGGAGCGACCAGGTCCTGGGCTGGCTGAAGATGTCCGGAGTACGCAGGGTGTACAGGACCATATTCTGGCCAGAGCAGGATGGTCCTCGGAAATAACTTTCCAAATGTTTTATAATAAGCCGCTGGCGGAACCTGCTACATGTTTGCAGACAGAATTTTAGAGTCATGCAGATAATATTTAAATTTAAGGAAGCCGGGGGAGCTCTACTGTTTTTTTTGTTGTTATTAACAAACCTTTATTGTTCACAAACAGGTTATCGTTGATTGTGATAACATGACTTCCTCCCACAAAGGTCTTCAGACAGTTGAGTGTCAAGCATGAAGCTGTACACGTTCGGGAATCACAGAAGCTTTTGAAGTCCCTTCACGTAGTCACTCACAAGGGGACTCCGAAATAAAATAGACGATTTAAATGAGAACTTACCAGTTTGAAGTTTGATCTGTATTTTATGAGGAGTTACGTTGAGGATTACGTGCTCTCTGCTCCCTCAGCGAAACACCCCCTATTATACAAGATCAACTGGTGTAATTAAGTTCTTATTTTTTTTCTTTACTGATATTTTTATTCAATCGTTGTGTTTTTTTTCTGTGAATCCACACCGCTGCTTTGAAGATAGTCGTGGCATTGCGTACCTGGACGGGTCTTCACGTAATCCCTCACCGTAACTCTCCCTCATAAAATACAGATCAAAACTTCGAACTGGTAAAGGAGCCGTGGCTATCTCCATTAATCTTATGCTACTTTTAGATTTATTGGTCCACCAGAAAACATGAAGCAACGAACATGTGATGCGCATAATTCCTGGAGAAAAGGAATGAGGTTACTTTTTGGGTCGAGACCCTTCTTCCCGACTGATAATCGCGGGAAAGGGAAACTGGAGGACATTGCTGATGATGCAGAGGGAGATATACGGGCACTGCAGGGGTGAAGTGGGGGTGGGGGGTGGGGGGTGGGGGTGGCAAATACAAACAACCTCAACAATGCAGGAGTTAATCTTATGGCGCCAATAAGAGGTAAGCCTTTAGAACAGAGACGAGGAAATCACTATTTTTTCAAGCAGAGAGTTGTGAGACTGTGGAATTCTCTGCTTTCAGAGGGCATGGCTCATGGAAGTCCGGTTCTCTGGATACTTTCAAGAGAGAGCCTAGATAGGGCTCTTAAAGAAGGTAGCGGAGTCGGGGATATGGGGAGAAGGCAGGAACGGGGTACTGATTGGGGATGATCAGCCATGATCACATTGAATGGCGGTGCTGGCTCGAAGGGCCGAATGGCCTACTCCTGTGTCTATTGTTTGTTGTCGATTGAAGGTTTAAGAATGGAAGACGGGCCTGGAATACCTGCTCCGAACGGGCAGTAACAATCCCGCCCGACTCTACCAAGCTTCAAGACATCTACCGCCCCATAACAGCACCTATGGACAAAACACAAAGTGCCGGAGGCGCTCAGCTGGTCAGGCAACATATGTAGCGAGAATGAACACGGCGGCGGCGGGCTGGTTCAGCTGTAGAGGTGCCGCCTCACAGCGCCAGAGACCCGGGTTCCACCCTGGCCGCAGGTGTGGTCTGGACAGCACCCGTCATCGGGATTGAACCCGGGTCTCCGGCGCTGCGAGCGCTGTAAGGCAGCAACTCTACCGCAGCACCACCCGTGAACCCGCCCGCATTCTTTTTCTCTCCAGAAGATGCTGCCTGACCCCTGAGTTACACCAACCATTTTCTATCTATCTTCGGTAACAACCTGCACAGCTGCACAGATTTTTCTCTCGTTTTACTGTGTTCCCCAATACTCAGAAGTCAAGCCTCCCCCACCCCTACCCCCACTCACACACCCCCCCCCTCTCCCCCCACACCCCCCCCTCCCACTATTGCACACTGGCCCCACACTGACCCTTCCAACCGTGTAACATTACCTGGAGTATTGTGTGCAGTTTTGGTCCCCTAATTTGAGGAAGGACGTTCTTGCTATTGAGGGAGTGCAGCGTAGGAACACGGGTTAACTCCCGGGATGGCGGGACAGTCATATGCTGAGAGAATGGAGCAGCTGGGCTTGTACACTCTGGAGTTCAGAAGGATGAGAGGTGATATTATTGAAACATATCACATTATTAGGGGTTTGGACAAGCTAGAGGAAGGAAACGTGTTCCTGATGTTGGGGGAGACCAGAACCAGGACCCACAGTTTAAGAATAGAAACATAGACATAGAAACGTGTAAAATAGGTAGAGTTCCGGTGGTGCTATGGAGGACTAGAAGGCAACGCCAGCCAACTCCGTGAAAAAACGAGGAAAAACCGGGGAGAAAACGGGCAGAAAACCTACCTGGCTGTTGCTGCTGCTTCTGCATCTGCTGTTTCTGCACCGGCTGCCGTGAGTGACGTCATCAGGCGTGCGACCCGTAATGTCAACACAGGGCAGCCCACCTGTGGATAAATCCAAATACCCTAGGTGAAGTATACAAGAAAAATGGCTGAACAAACAAGAACAAGGCCCGACAGAAGCCTCGCCTCAGGTAGGACATTGTCCCTAGAAGATGTGTCAAAACAATTGACAAAAAAATCGAGAAATGGAAGAACTCAAAAAATTTTTGTACAAGAAATGGCAGAATTAACTGAGAAAGAAATTAAGTGTGGAATTAAGATTGAAAAAAATTGGAAGAAAATGATTTTAGGAAGAAATGGAAAAAATCAAGATGGAGATGAAGAGTTAAAGTCTGAAATCAATCTTTGCGACTACGGAATTATCAGACAAGCTGCGAAAGGAAAATTGCAGAAATAGGACGGATAAATTTGCAAGTAATAATGAAGAGTTTGAATGAAAAAATTGAAAATAAGGTGGAAATGGAATCTGTGGTGGAAGAAATTAAGGAGAATCAATCACCATCCATAAAAAACCTTGAAGAACTAGTCGAAATAAGTTACTCATACTACGAAAAACATTCGTCAAAGAAAAATCGATTATCTACTATTACTGGGCAAAATCACTGATAAGTGTACTGAGTTGGAAGGACGCCAGAGAAGGCAGAACCGAAGGATCGTGGAGGTATTCGAGAAGGGAGAGAAAAGAATCAAGATACTCGAGAGTTTTACTGCAAACTTATTACAAAAGGTTTTTATCCTCTCTGAACATAAAAGCCTTTGCTTTAGCCCGAGCACACAGAGTAATGATGCGTTACCACAAAGCAAGATGCTCCTCCCCAAGACAGGAATGATAGTAAAAGTCCAGTATGATCACATTTTTTGACGGAAATGATGAATAAAATTGTAAAAAGTAGAAATTACATATGAAGAAAGATTTTTGATCAGCATTTTAACCGTGACTATCCTATGCAGAGGTCTGCCAAGAAACAAAATGCGTTCAAAGAGAACCACAAAAGAATTTGAGGGAAGTGAAGAATCTGAAGTACAGTCTGAGATACCCATCCACACTGAGAGTTCACCTACAACCAGGAAGAACATTATTTTAAAAATCCAGAGGATGCATTGAGCTTTTGGTCCAAGGGATTAAGGAGCAAGAGGTAGACTGAAAGAAATCTTCAAAGATGAACTAAACGAACAATTAAAGCGTATTTTCAAGATTGGTTGAAGATTGGAATAGACTATGAACTTGTTTCATAATCTAAAAAGATGGGAGAAGGATGCGGATGGGAGACTCGAGAGAGTATACGAATCTGAGAAGACTATTTCATGGATCCTAATAATTAGAATACTAACACGTACTAATATTAATAATTACAACATATACTAACAAATACAAACATATATTAAAATTAATACACTGGTATCATTATTAATTAAGAGCTAATAACTACCAATTATTGATTAATAATTAATTATAGCTGATTAACCTAGAATTAAGTAAATAGTAAATATAAATACACAAAATATGAAAACTTTGACTTTATTTATCCCCCCTGGTAATTTTTTATTTCTTTTGTTATTTTTTAGTTTTTATATATTTTTTTTACATATATTCTTATATTATTATAGTTTTTAATAAAGTATTAATGGTATATATATTAGTATATACTTGACTATGAACTGTACACATCACAGTTTAATGCCCCCGGTTTAAATATTTTTTATGGAATAATAATCTTAGTTGAATCATGGAGATGGATAAGTAAATGTAACATTGACTACGGAAGTCTTTAGATGCTTGCCATGGTAGTATGGCTAACACCTAACTACACCAATACTAGATGTAGTTTTTCTTTTTTTGTTGCCACCCTTACTAATCTCTTAATCTATCCTTTTTTTTAATATTATTTCTTGTTTGATTCTTATTTTACATTTGAATGGAATTATAAATTAATGCAAAGGAGATATCTATGTGGAAGATACTCAAGGGGCCTTGAAATTCATCTATTCGAAGTTCAGGTGTAAAGTCGGGTATGTCGAACTGGCAAAACCAGTCGCTCTATTAAATATTCCTTTAGATAAAAGATGCAAGACTTACACATACAAATATGGGGAATGGACGGGGGAATAACGTTTTGTAGCTGTATGTTAAGGTATTAATGAACCAATTAAGAGAGGTAAAGTATTCTATTAGCACATTTAAGAGCACTTAAAGTAGATGTGGCATTCATCCAAGAGACACATAAAAAAAAAGAGGCAGAACATAGATTAAAGGCTAAATGGATTGATAAAGTCTATCATTCTTCTTTCACACACAAATCTGGAGTGTGGCAATATTAATTCGTAAAGGCACTGCATTTTAAACATACTTCAACAATAACTGATAGTGACGGTAGATATATTATTGTAATAGGAGAATTATGTACACAAAAAATGATTTTTGTCAATGTATATGGCCCAAATTTTGATAGTCCGCTGTTTTTAAAAAAATATTTAATACCATCCCAGAATTATCACAACACAATCTAATAATTGAAGGAGATTTAAATTGTACACTAGATCCTTATTTGGACAGATCCATCAAAACACAACGGAAACTTAAGTCGCATTCCAGTGAGTTAATAAATGCATATATAGATACTAGTTAAATATTAAAGTGATGTTTGGAGATTGCAAAAACCAACAGGACGAGAATACTCATTTTAACTCACCAGTGCATAAAACTTATTCAAGAATAGATTATTTTTCTGGTAGATTTAAAACTTATCCCACTTTACGTATAATTCAAAATATCACAATATTATAATTTCAGATCAGTGCACCTTTAACTTTTATGATGAAAATAACTGGTAAAATGGAAAAACAAGGACAATGGAGATTTAACCCACAAATTTTAAAAGACAAAATCAACTCAAGAATATATCACAAAACAGATCAAGATTTTCTTTGAAATAAATGATACGCCAGAAAATATCTTCGTCCCTATTATGGGGAAACTTTTAAAAGCGAGTTCGGGAATTATGATTTCCTCTCAAGCATTTTTATAAAAAGAGAATCGGAGGGTACAACAGGCAATGAAAGGGAGATCAAACAATTAGACACATAGAGAACGCTGTTAATCCAACCATGATAAAACATAATAAAATAAATTTGCATTGAAATATAAATTAAATAAAATACAGTCAGACCAAGTTTTGTAAAACTATACCAATATACTAAACAAATACAATTTGAATTTGGGAGACAAACCACATAAATTATTGGCTCGTCAAATTACGAAAAGTTGGAAGGAGAAAAATTAATCTATAGGATTAAATCACAGGAAAAGGGGAATTACTAGTACAAACTAAAGATATAAACGAGAGATTTTTGCAATATTATAAAAAATTATATTCAGCCAAAATGAAAGAAAATCGGATAGGAGTAGTAAACATTCTTAAAAAATTGGAATCTAAAGGACTGGATTTAAAAGATAGAGAATTATTAAAACGTTGAAATAACTACTAAAGAAATTGAAGAGAATTATTAGATCATTAAAAAATGGGTAAAACTCCAGGACCCAGATGGTATTGGATCAGAATTTTATAAAACATTTTTATGATATGATAGCTCCCATCGTTTGAAGACACTATATGAACACTTTATGCACAACAGAAATTACCAGAAACATTAATGAATCTATTACAATGCTCATACCTAGAATCAGATAAAAATCTGGATGACCCAGGGTCATATAGAGCTATATCTCTTTTAAATACTGATCAAAAAATATTAACCAAAAATACTAGCACAAAGACTAAATACAGTGATTAATAAACTAATTCATTCAGATACAAACTGGGATTCATACCAAAACGATACTCCTCAAACAACCTGAGAAGATTATCAATATTATATACTCGAAAAGAACATTAATAAGGATTTATCAATTATTTTCGTTGAGGACGCAGAGAAAGCTTTGATCAGATATGAATGGTCTATATTATTTACATTTATGGGAACTTTTCATTGGTTGGGGCAGAAAGTTTATAACATGGGTTAAGTATACTATATACCAAGCCAACAGCTAGAATATTACATAAACCAATTGTTAACAACTAAATTTAACTTATTCCGAGGCTGCAGATAAGGTTGTCCTTTATCTCCACTACTGTTTGCACTTGCAATAGAACCACTAGCAGCAAATCGTGAGATTGCATCCTGAAATATATGGTCTGAAACCTAAGTAAACTGAAAATAAAATTTTCTTATACGCAGATGATATATTACTTTATATCCACAAAGCCGGCAAATTAGTATTCCTAACTTATTAGATTTAATATACTCAATTTGGATCGTTTATCAGGATATAGAATTAATTGGAATAAAAGTGAACTTATGCCAATAATGGGAAATAACCTTACATATATTACAACAAATATCCTTTTAAGATAGCAAATGAAAAAATCAAATATCTTTGGAATTTATGTAACAAAAAGATATGATTCTTTATTTAAATCTAATTTCCCACCCTTATTGAATAAACTACTTAAGAATATCCCATATTGGAAAACATTACCTATTTCCAATGCTAGGTAAAATTAATGCGATAAAAATGATTTTTTCTTCCACAATTATTTATACTTGTTTCAAAACGTGATCCCGATATATCTTCCTAAAAATTAGTTTTTTTAAGAAAGTGGACTCTATAGTTACCAATTTTATTTGGGATTATAAGAACCATAGAATAATTAAAAAAAAACATCTATGTAAATCAAAATGAATGGAGGTTTCATTTGCATTGCCTAATTTCATATGTTTTATTACTGGGCAGTTAAATTATATAAAAAATATGAATTTCTGTGTTTGGAAGAAAGTAGATAAACAACCAAATTGGTTAAAAATGGAAAAGGAAGACTGTTTCACCTTTCGAAATTTAGCTCGATTTTATTTGCTAACACTAAAATACATAAGAAAATTTATAGAGGAAACCCCAATAATAGAAAGTGGTATACGTATTTGGAAACAATTAAAAAAAAAACATTTAAAAATTACAGAGAGTATACCACTGGCTCTTCCAATTGTAAACAACATTACTTTTAAACCTTCATTGATGGATAAAGGTTTTTTTAAATGGAAGAAACTGGAATAAATAAGATGGGTGATCTCTACAGGGAAAGTTTAATACTTTCTTTCATTTCAGGAATTACAACAAAATTATGCATTACACTCAAAAGAATACTTTAGATATCTACAAATTAGAGATTATGTTAAATCAAATACACCAGATTTTAGGAATAGAAAGACAGAAATTTTAGATGAATGTCTAAATAAACACCGAATACAGAAAAATTAATATCATATATTTTATAATGTCTTACTGGAAATGATTTACCAAATACGGACAAAATATAGACAAGCATGGGAAAATGAATTTAGGTCCAAACAAATTAGTATAGAAGTATGGAATGAAAGTTTACAACATATTACACCATTGCCTCATTAAATGCCAGACACTCCTTGATACAATTTAAAGTTATACATAGATTAACACTTCTCAAAATCCAAATTAAAACAGTATTTTCTCAAATGTTTCTGCTATTATGTGATGAATGTCAACAGTTAGAAGCTAATCTAACACATTCATTCCCCAAAATGTACAAAAATTACTAATTTTTGGACAGAAATTTTTAAGATAATCTCGAATGTAGTTAATGCAAAATTTAATTCCCAGTCCCCTCAAATTAATTATATTAGGAATATTCGAAATGGATCAGCTACTAACAACACATCAAATAATTTTTATTGGTTATAGTTTAATAATTGGTAAAAAATTAATACTAAGATTTTGGAAAAGTCCCATATCCCCCACAATCAAAATGTGGATTACAGAAATGTCGGAGACACTTCACCTGCAAAGATTAAGACTTGGCCTAATGGACAGGTTGGATCAATTCAGAGGAATGTGGTCTCCATTTATTGAATGCTTAAAGGGTTAAGGTGGTCCGGTTCGAGGCCCTGACTGAAGCCTGAATGAAGGAATAGTTTGAAGAAATTATATACAATAGATCACGAATATATCTCCAATGAAGAATATCTTGCTTAATACTCCACTCATTTTATTGATTTTTTATTTCTTTCTTATTTCTTTTTCTTTTTATTATTTCTCTTTATTTCCTACTGTTATAAAATAATAAAAAATATAGGTATAAATAAGAATGACCGTAACTTTTAAAAATATTAAGAATGTATGTGATGAATAATATGTTTCCTTTTTTTTATTTTTTATATTATTTCTTCTTAATATGTATTTACTTCTAATAAAAATATTTTACAAAAACAAAAAAAAAAGAAACATATAAAATAGGTGCAGGAGAAGGCCTTTCGGCCCTTCGAGCCTGCACCGCCATTCAATATGATCATGGCTGATCATCCAACTCAGTATCCTGTACCTGCCTTCTCTCCATACCCCCTGATATCTTTAGCCACAAGGGCCACATCTAACTCCCTCTTAAATATAGCCAATGAACTGGCCTCAACTACATTCTGTGGCAGAGAATTCCACAGATTCACCACTCTCCGTGTGAAAAATGATTTTCTCATCTCGGTCCTAAAAGACTTCCCCCTTATCATTAAACTGTGACCCCTTGTTCTGGACTTCCCCAACATCGGGAACAATCTTCCTGCATCTAGCCTGTCCAACCCCTTAAAAATTTTGTAAGTTTCTACAAGATCCCCCCTCAATCTTCTAAATTCCAGCGAGTACAAGCCGAGTCTATCCAATCTTTCTTCATACGGAAGTCCTGCCATCCCAGGAATCAATCTGGCGAACCTTCTCTGTACTCCCTCTATGGCAAGAATGTATTTCCTCAGATTAGGAGACCAAAACTGTACACAATACTCCAGCTGTGGTCTCACCAAGACCCTGTACAACTGCAGTAGAACCTCCCTGCTCCTATACTCAAATCCTTTTGCTCTGAATGCCAACATACCATTCGCTTTCTTCACAGCCTGCTGCACCTGCATGCCTACTTTCAATGACTGGTGTACCATGACACCCAGGTCTCGTTGCATCTCCCCTTTTCCTAATCGGCCACCATTCAAATTATGGTCTACTTTCCTGTTTTTGCCACCAAAGTGGATAACCTCACATTTATCCACCTTATACTGCATCATAGAATCATAGAAATTAGGTGCAGGAGTAGGCCATTCAGCCCTTCGAGCCTGCACCGCCATTCAATATGATCATGGCTGATCATCCAACTCAGTATCCCACTGAGTATCCCACATCTGCCATGCATTTGCCCACTCACCCAACCTATCCAAGTCACCTTGCAGCCTCCTAGCATCCTCCTCACAGCTAACACTATATTTTGTAAATATGTGGGGTCCAAGCCTTGCGGTACCCCACTAGTCACTGCCTGCCATTCTGAAAAGGACCCGTTTATTCCTACTCTTTGCTTCCTGTCTGCCAGCCAGTTCTCTATCCACATCAATACTGAACCCCCAATACAGTGTGCTTTAAGTCTGTATACTAATCTCTTATGTGGGACCTTGTCGAAAGCCTTCTGAAAGTGCAGATATAACACACCCACAGGTTCTCCCTTATCCACTCTACTAGTTACATCCTCGAAAAATTTGTCAGACATGATTTACCATTCATAAATCCATGCTGAAGAGTAAGCCATTTAGAACAGAGACAAGGAAACCCTTTTTCTCACTGAGAGTGGTGAGTCTGTGGAATTCTCTGCCTCAGAGGGCGGTGGAGGCAGGTTCTCTGGATGCTTTCAAGGGAGAGCTAGATAGGGCTCTTAAAAATAGCGGAGTCAGGGGATATGGGGTGAAGGCAGGAACGGGGCACTGATTAGGGACATCAGCCATGATCACATTAAATGGTGGTGCTGGCTCAAAGGGCCGAATGGCCTACTCCTGCACCTATTGTCTATTGTCTATTGTCTATATGTAACTTTGCAAATGAACTTTATGGCATTCACTTTAAGAAAGAACTGCAGATGTTGGAAAAATCGAAGATAGACAAAAATGCTGGAGAAACTCAGCGGGTGAGGCAGCATCTACGGAGAGAAGGAATTGGTGACGTTTCGGGTCGAGACCCTTCTTCAGACGAAGGATCTCTTCTTCTGAGGAAGGGACTCGACCCGAAACGTCACCTGTTCCTTCATTCCACAGACGCCGCTTCACCTGCTGAGTTTCTCCGACCTTTTATGTCATTCAGTGTGTCTTACCTCGTAATGCGAGACAGCACGGAAAGATAAACAGGGCGGCGGAGCGAAGATGCATGGCCGGTTGGTCTTCAACGTCCAACGGGTATGAGCGGTCAAGACAAACGCTGCCGAGACCTGGGACTGAGAGCTGAGTGAATGAGGAAATTCACCAGGCATGTACTGCCCTCCTCACGAACTAACCACCGTGTAGACTCCGGGATGCACAAAACAGGATGCGAGGTGGGCCAAATGCATTTTGCCCACAGAGTTGCAAAAGGAACTGCAGATGTTGGTTTAAACCAAAGCTCCGCTATAGGATCTTTGGTTTAAACCGAAGATAGACACGACATGCTGGAGTAACTCAGCGGGACAGGCATCATCTCTACGGAGATGGAATGGGCGGCTAAACTGCAGTCCGCCTAAACCTGCTCCCGGCTGCTAAACATTTTAACCACCCCCCCCCCCCCCCCCCCCCCCTCTCTCATCCCATTCCCGCACTGACCTTTCTGTCCTGGGTCTCCTCCATTGTCAGAGTGAGGTCCAGCGCACATTGGAGGTACAGCACTTCATATCTCGCTTGGGTAGTTTACACCCCAGCGGTATGAACATTGACTTCTCTAACTTCAGGTAGTCCTTGCTTTCCTTCTCTCTCCATCCCCTCCCTTTTCCCACTTCTCCGACTAGTTTTACCGTTTCCGACTACATATTATCTCTATACTGCCCACTCCCCTGACATCAGTCTGAGGAAGGGTCTCGATCCGAAACGTCAGATTATCCAGAGAACCTGCCTCCACAGCCCTCTGTAGCAGAGAAATCCACAGACTCAGAATCTCCGGGTGAAAAAGTGTTTCCTCATCTCTGTTCTAAATGGCTTACTCCTTATTCTTAAACTGTGGCCCCTGGTTCTGGACTTCCCCAACATCGGGAACATGTTTCCTGCCTCTAGCGTTTACAAACTCTTAATAATCTTATTTCAAAAATATCCCCTCTCATCCTAAATTCCAGAGTGCACAAGCGCAGCCGCTCCATTCTCTCAGCATATGACAATTTTGATTTGATTTGATTTCTGATTTGATTTTATTACTTGTCATTCGAACCTCAGAGAGGCTCGAACTAAACTCCGTTTCTAAAAAGCCATATAAACAGAACTATTCATTAAAAAAAACACACAAACAGTTCAATTCACACAATCATCAATCACAGTGAATTTCCCCCTCACTGTGATGGAAGGCAAAGTTCTTCTCTCTCCCCCGCACCATTTCTTTCCCGATGTCGAAGCCCCAGGCGGGCGGTGTTAAGTCCCACGGCCATTGAGGCCGCGACGGGCGATGTACGGCCCCGCTCCGGGTCGTTCCAACCCCGCGACACGGGCTGGAGGAGTTGTGTTGCGGGAGCTCCGGAGAGCGGTCTCCCACCCGGACCCGCCGAGCTTCTCCAATATGGAGCTGGAGCTGGAGCTTACGAGTCGGGAGCAGGAGCTCCGGGAGTCGGCCGCAGCTGGAGCCGAGCTCCTGGGAGTCGGGCCCGCAGCTGGGGAGCTGGAGCTGGAGCTCAGCTGGACTCCCTGCAGCTGGAGCTGGGCTGGAGCTCCGGAGTCCGGAGCCGCAGCTGGGAGCTGGAGCTGGAGCTCCGGAGTCGGGCCTGGAGCAGCTGGAGCGGAGCTGGAGCTCCGGAGTCGGGCCGCAGCTGGAGCTGGAGCTCCGAGTCGGCCGCAGCTGGAGCTGGAGCTCCGGAGTCGGGCCGCAGCTGGAGCTGGAGCTCCGGAGTCGGGCCGCAGCTGGAGCTGGAGCTCCGGAGTCGGGCCGCAGCTGGAGCTGGATCTGGAGCTCCGGAGTCGGGCCGCAGCTGGAGCTGGAGCTGGAGCTCCGGAGTCGGGCCGCAGCTGGAGCTGGAGCTGGAGCTCCGGAGTCGGGCCGCAGCTGGAGCTGGAGCTCCGGAGTCGGGCCGCAGCTGGAGCTGGAAGCTCCGGAGTCGGGCCGCAAGCAGTATCTGGAGCTCCCGGAGTCGGGGCCGCAGCTGGAGCTGGAGCTCCGGAGTCGGGCCGCAGCTGGAGCTGGAGCTCCGGAGTCGGGCCGCAGCGGCGAGCCACCACCGCTCCCCACGCTCCGAGGCCGGCCAGCCCCACGATGGCAAGTCTGCAGCTCCGCAGGCCCCCAGGACGTCCCGGTCGGAGGCCCCAGCGACAACGGAGACCCGACTCCGGAGGGAAAAAGTCGCCTCTCCCGTGCAGGGAAGAGATTTGAAAAGTTTTTCCCGCCCCCCACATACATATAGTTAGAAACAATACAACAAAAACACGAACAACTACATTTAACTAGACAAAGAATAAAAAATAAAAAGACAGACAGGATGCAGGGGCCGCGGAACGTGAGTCGCGCCCTCCCATCCCAGGAATTACTATAAAATTGTTAAGGGGTTGGACACGCTAGAGGCAGGAAACATGTTCCGGATCTTGGAGGTGTTAAAATCTGTTAACATTGTGCGCAGGAATTAACACGGTGGGCAGAACGTTCTCTCTACTTATATTTTACTTTCACCCCTCTCCCATTCTCCCATTCTCCCCCTCTCCCCCTCTCCCTTCCTCACCTCACCCCGATAACTCCCTCTCTCATCTCTCCCTCTCCCCTCTCTCCCCCTCTCTCCCCTTCTCCCCTCTCCCCCCTCTCCCCTCTCTCCCCCTCCCTCTCCTCCCATCTCCCCTCATCCCCTCCCCTCTCCACCTCCCCCTCACTCCTCTCACCCCTCATCCCCCCCTCTCCCCTCCCTCTCCCCTCTCTCCCTCCCCTCCCCCCCTCTCCCCCTCTTCCACTCCCCTCTCCTCCTCTCTCTTCTCTCCCTCCCCCTCTCTCCTGCACCCCCTCTCCCCCTCTCACCCCTCCCCTCTCCTCCCCCTCCCTCTCTTCCCTCTCTCCTCTCCTCTCCCCCTCCCTCTCCCTCTCTCCCTCCCCCTCCCTCTCCCCCTCCCTCTCTCTCCCTCCTCCCTCTCCCCTCCCTCTCCCTCGCCCCCTCTCTCCCCTCCCTCTTCTCCCCCTCTCTCCCTCTCCCTCTCCACCTCGCCCTCACCTATATCTCCCTCCCTAACCCTCCCCTCTCCCTCTCTCTCCGCCCTCTCTCCCCTCTCTCCTCTCTCCGCCCTCTCTCCGCCCTCTCTCGGCACCCCCCCCTCCTCCCCCCCCTCTACCCCTTCCCCTCTACCCATCCCCCCCTCACCCTCTCCATCTCTCCCTCGTTCCATTTCTCCTCCTTCTCTCCCTCTCCTTCTCTCCCTCTCTCCTGCACCCACTCTCCCCCTCTTCCCCCTCTCCCTCTGCCTCTCCCTCTCTCCCCTCCGTCTCTCCCTCTCCCACTCTCTCCCCTCTCCCCCTGCCCCTCTCCAACCTCTCTCCCCTCCCTTCTCTCCCACTCCCTTCTCTCTCCTCTCTCTCCCTCTCCTTCTCTCCCCTCCTCTCTCCCTCTCCCTCTCCCTCTCCCTCTCCCCTCCTCTCCCCTCTCCCCTCTCCTCCACTACCCCTCCCTCCCCCTCCCCTCCCCTCCCCTCCCCCCTCCCCTCCCCCTCCCTCCCCCTCCCTCCCCCCTCCCTCCCTCTCCACCCCCCCCCTCCCCCCCCTCCCACCCCCCCTCCTCCCTCTCCACCTCTCGCTCCCTCCCCTCCCTGCTCTCCCTCTCCACCTCTCGCTCTCCCTCTCGCTCACCCTCTCGCTCTCCCCCTCTCGCTCTCTCCATCTCTCGCTCTCTTCCTCCCCCCCCCTCTCTCTCTCCTCTCTCCCTCTCCTCTCTCTCTCTCTCTCTCTCTCCTCCCCTCCCCCCCCCCCCCACCCCCACCTTTTTATTACATTTTGTCTAAGTTAAAGTCTGAAGAAGTGTCGCGACCCAGAATGACACCATCCATGTCCTCTCGAGAGGTAGAATATAGGTGCAGGAGTGGACCATTCGGCCCTTCGAGCCAGCACCACCATTCAATATGATCATGGATGATCATCGAACATCAGTACCCTGTTCCTGCTTTCTCCCCATAACCTGTGATTCCGTTAGCCCTACGAGCTACATCTAACTCTCTCTTGAAAACATCCAGTGAATCGGCCTCCACTGTCTTCTGTGGCAGAGAATTCCACAGATGCACAACTCTCTGGGTGAAAATGATTTTCCTCATCACAGTCCTTAATGGCCTTCACCTTATTCTTAAACTGTGACCCCTAGTTCTGGACTCCTCCAACATCAGGAACAGTTTTCCTGCATCTGGCCCTTAAGAATTGAATATGCTTCTATAAGATACCCTCTCATCCTTCTAAATTCCAGTGAATATAAGCCTAGTCGGAGACGAGGAAACACTTTTTCGCATAGAGAGTGGTGAGTCTGTGGAATTCTCTGCCTCAGAGGGCAGTGGAGACGGGTCCTCTGGATGCTTTCAAGAGAGAGCTAGATAGGGCTCTTAAAGATAGCGGAGTCAGGGGATATGGGGAGAAGGCAGGAACGGGGCACTGATTGGGGATAGTCAGCCATGATCACATTGAATGGCGGTGCTAGCTCGAAAGGCCGAATGGCCTACTCCTGCATCTATTGTCTGTGGTCCATTCTTTCATCATATGGCAGTCCTGCTTCTGGACTCCCCCAACATGGGGAACATATTTCCTGCAAAGATGCTGCCTGGCCCGCTGAGTTACTCCAGCACTTTGTGTCTTGTTATTGTATACCGGTACCTGCAGTTCCTCGTTTCAGAATACAAAACCCTACAGCGCATTTGAATAGAGAGGATTAATTTTACGCTAGTCTTGGTTGTTATACGTTGAAAACTTTGGAGAAACGTTACGCGAATTCTCCAAAGGCGTACAGGTGTGTAGGTACATTGGCTTGGTATAACTGTAAAAAGTGTCCCTCATGTGTGTAGGATAGCGTTAACTTGCGGGGATCGCTGGTCTGCGTGGACCCGGTGGGTCGAAGGGCCTGTTTCTGCGCTGTGCCCCCAAACTAAACTGAACTCATTGTTTAAGAAAGAACTGCAGATGCTGGAACAATCGAAGGTGGGCAAAAATGCTGGAGAAAGCTCAGCGGGTGAGGCAGCATCTATGGAGCGAAGGAATAGGCGACGTTCCGGGTCGAGACCCTTCTTCAGACTGATTGTTGGTGCCTTTCCCATTTCAATGGAAATCCTACAGTCAATGTGAAAGTGTGCCTGTGCGGAGAATGTGCCCCTGCTGTACTCACTCTATACTCATGACTGCGTAGCCGGTCATAGTGCGAACTCCATCATCAAGTTCGCTGACGACACCACTGTTGTGGGACGTATCACTGATGGGGATGAGTCAGAGTATAGAAGAGAGATCGAGCGACTGTCCATATGGTGCCAGCACAATAACCTGGCCCTCAACACCAGCAAAACCAAGGAACTGATTGTGGACTTTGGAAGAAGTAGGACGGGGACCCACAGTCCCATTTATGTCAACGGGTCGATGGTTGAAAGGGTCAAGAGCTTCAAATTCCTGGGCGAGCACATCTCTGAAGATCTTTCCTGGTCCGAGAACACTGATGCAATTATCAAGAAAGCTTAGGGAGGAGGACGGCATAGTAAAGTATATTTTGAAATTTAAAAAAAAAATGTGATAATAACCAGGCCATTAGACAATAGACAATAGGTGCAGGAGTAGGCCATTCGGGTCGGGACCCTTCCTCAGACGGTCGGAGTCCTTGGAGGGAGGGAGTTTAGGGGCAGGACTGGCATCTCCTGCAATTCATAGTCTCAATAGACAATAGGGGCAGCAGTAGGCCGTCCTGCCCTTCAAGACAGCACCACCATTCACTGTGATTATGACTGATCATCCCCAATCAGTACCCCGTACCTGCCTTCTCCCCATATCCCCCGACTCCGCGACCTTCAAGTGCCCTATCTATTCCCTGACTTCGAGGAAGCTGAGTCCTTAGATTGTGTCAAATGGAACAGAAAACCAGAGCGGGTGATGACTGAATAAGGAGGAGTGTCAAGTGGTGTATGCAGCCATTAGATTAAGTTTTAGATTAGTTGAGAGTAGACAAAAATGCTGGAGAAACTCAGCGGGCGAGGCAGCATCTAGGGAGCGAAGGTAATAGGTATCGTTTCGGGTCGAGACCCTTCTTCAGACTAGTTTAGTTTAGTGTCGGGATACAGCGCGGAAACAGACCCTTCGGCCCACTGGGTCCGCGCCGACCAGCGACACGCGCACATTAACACTACCCTACACAAACTAGTAGCAGTTTTTACATTTACCAAGTCAATTTACCTACATACCTGCACGTCTTTTGAGTGTGGGAGGGAAACCGAAGATCTCGGAGAAAACCCACGCAGGTCGCGGGGAGAACGTGCAAACTCCGTACAGTCAGCGCCCGTAGTCGGGATCGAACCCGGGTCTCTGGCGCTGCAAGCGCTGTAAGGCAGCAATTCTACAGCTGAGCGCCGAAATCGCGCGTTTTCCATTAAATCTTTAATCGAAATCTAGAATACTTCCGTTCACCCTTTTGTTGATTTCACGTTTAGTTTAGTTTAGGTTAGAGATGCAGCGCCGGTCGAGCCCGCATCGACCAACGTTTCCCGCACATTAACAACATCCTACACACCATAGGGATAGTTTACACCTACACCATGACAATTAGCCCACAAACTTGTAGGTAGGGATTTGGAGTGTGGGAGGAAACCGGAGCACCCCGGGGAAAACCCACGCGGTCTCAGGCAGAATGTACCAACACGGGACAAACAGCACCCGTGGTCGGGATCGAACCCGGGTCTCTGGCGCTGCAAGTAGCAACTCTACCGCTGTCACCCAGGATGCATTTGAAAGTCTCAGTGTTGTCCCTACAGTAACTCCCCCCTGGCACACGGTGGCGCCGATTTTCATGTATAGCTCACCGTTGCCTGCTCTGTGACAAGAGGAGTCGAGGAGAGGAGCAAAGAGGTCCTTCTGCAGTTGTACAGAGCCCTAGTGAGACCACACCTGGAGTATTGTGTGCAGTTTTGGTCCCCTAATTTGAGGAAGGACATTCTTGCTATAGAGGGAGTGCAGCGTAGGTTCACAAGGTTAATTCCCGGGATGGCGGGACTGTCATATTCTGAGAGAATGGAGCAGCTGGGCTTGTATACTCTGGAGTTTAGAAGAATGAGAGGGGATCTAATTGAAAAATATACGATTATAAAGGGTTTGGACCCGCTAGAGGCTGGAAATATGTTCCCGCTGTTGGGGGAGTCCAAAACCAGGGGCCACAGTTTAAGAATAAGGGGTAAGCCATTTAGAACGGAGACGAGGAAACACTTTTTGATACAGAGAGTTTTGGGTCTGTGGAATTCTCTGCCTCAGAGAGCGGTGGAGGCCGGTTCTCTCGATGCTTTCAAGAGAGAGCTCGATAGGGCACTTTTTTTAAATATAAATATTTTTATTAGAAGCATGTGTACAAATAATAGTAAGCGACAATTTAATTACAGCTTTCTTACATAGCTTCAGTAGGTCAAATTTAAAGTAAATATAAAGGGAGAGAAAGATGAGAGAAAGTAATAGAGAGAGAAGAAGAGAGAAAAAGGCAGATGCAGAGCTAGATAGGGCTCTTAAAAATAGCGGAGTCAGGGGGATATGGGGAGAAGGCAGGAACGGGGTACTGATTGTGGATGAACAGCCATGATCACAGTGAATGGCGGTGCTGGCTCGAAGGGCCGAATAGCCTACTCCTGCACCTATTGTCTATTGTCTATTGTCTATTGCTTGTGTTTTGGAGACTCGGACAAAGTTGGGTGAGATTTGAGGAGATTGCAGAGAAACTGCGGCAGGGTTTGGATAAAAAGAAGGGCAAATAAGTCCATAAGTGATAGGAGCAGAATTAGGCCATTCGGCCCATCAAGTCTACTCTGCCATTCTATCATGTCTGATCTATCTTTCCTTCCTAACCCCATTTTCCTGCCTTATCCCCATAAACCCCTGACGCCCGCACTAATCAAGACTAATCCACGTTGGTGACAAAGGCAGTAGAGAACACTCAACAAGTCAAGCAGCATCTGTGGATGGGGTGGGTGGGGGGTGGGGAGGAAGGTAACAGGGGGAGCAGGGCGGTAAATTTGCGGAGGAAGGGAAAGGAGGAAGGGGATCGTATTGAAACATATGATTATTAAGGGTTTGGACACACTATTAAGGGTTATTAAGCATTATTAAGGGTTTGGAGGCAGGAAACATGCTCCCGATGTTGGGGGAGTCCAAAACCAGGGGCCACACCATTTAAGAATAAGGGGTAAGCCATTTAGAACGGAGATGAGGAAACACTTTTTCACACAGAGAGTGGTGAGTCTGTGGAATTCTCTGCCTCAGGGGGCGGTGGAGGCCAGTTCTCTGGATGCTTTCAAGAGAGAACTAGATAGGGCTCTTGAAGATAGCGGAGTCAGGGGATATGGGGAGAAGGCAGGAACGGGGTACTGATTGTTTTCTTCTTCACCCCCCCCCCCCCCCCCCCCTCCCAATCGCGAAAATCTGAAGAAGGGTTTCGTCCCGAAACGTTATCTATTCCTTCGCTCCATAGATGCCGCCTCACCCGCTGAGTTTCTCCAGCATTCTCCAGCATACCGTCACAATTTAAGAATATGGGGTACGGCATTAAGGACTGAGACGAGGAAAAACGTTTCCCCCCGGAGTTGTGAATCTGTGGAATTCTCTGCCACAGAAGGCAGTGGAGGCCAATTCACTGGATGTTTTCAAGAATGTTAGGTTTAGCTCCTATGGCTAACGGAATCAAGGGATATGGGGGAAAAGGCAGGAACAGGGGTACTGATTGGGGACGATCAGCCATGATCACATTGAATGGCGGTGCTGGCTCGAAGGGCCGAATGGCCCACTCCTGCACACATTGTCTGTCCTTCTATGTTTCTATGCCCCCCCCCCTTTCCCTCCGCCCCCGACTCTCAGTCTGGAGAAAGGTCTCGACCCGAAACATCACCATTCCCTGAGATGCTGTCTGACCCGCTAAATTACTTATTTCCTAGCTTTTTTTTTCTAATCTAGCGACAATTTCCATCACCGATCACCAGATGTAAGGCTATGAACTGAGGTCGATATGAATTGAGATAAATAGCTGCGTTTTATGGCCGCACGGTGGCGCAGCGGGAGCGTTGCTGCCTCACAGCGCCAGAGACACGGGTTCGATCCCGACCACGGGTGCTGTCTGTGAGGAGTTTGCACGTTCTCCCTGTGAGCCGCGTGGATTTTCTCCGAGATCTTCGGTTTCCTCCCACACTTCAAAGACGTATAGGTATGTAGGTAAAATGGCTTGGTAAATGTAAAAAACGTCCCTAGTGTGTGTAGGATAGTATTAATGTGCGGGGATCGCTGGTCGGCGCGGAGCCGGTGGGCCGAAGGGTCTGTTTCCTTGCTGTATCTCTAAAAAAAAGATATTTCTGATTTTTTATGACGGCTTTCTGTTGCACGATTGATGTTTTGAGGGTAGACACAAAATGCTGGAGTAACTCAGTGGGTGAGGCAGCATCTATGGAGAGAGGTTTCGGGTCGAGACCCTTCTTCAGACTGATGTCAGGGGAGTGGGCGGGACAGAGATAGAATGCAGGCGGAAACAGTAAGACTGGTGGGAGAACTGGGAAGGCGATGGAGAGAGAGATAAAGCAAGGGTTATCTGAACTTAGAGAAGTCCATGTTCATACCGCTGGGGTGTAGACTACCCAAGCGAAATATGAGGTGCTGTTCTTCCAATTTGCGCCGGGCCGCACTCTTACAAGTGGAGGAGGCCCAGGACAGGAGGGTCAGATTGGGAATGGGAGGGGGATCAACCGGGAGATCAGGTAGGTTGAGGCGGACAGAGCGGAGGTGTTCAGCGATATGGGGAATAGAAGGAA
The DNA here is from genome assembly GCA_035221665.1 of Okamejei kenojei. Classification (NCBI taxonomy): domain Eukaryota; kingdom Metazoa; phylum Chordata; class Chondrichthyes; order Rajiformes; family Rajidae; genus Okamejei; species Okamejei kenojei. Next base: position 14,763,013 of record CM069160.1, read on the forward strand.
TCAGAGGCTATGGGGAGAGGTGCCGGCTCGAAGGGCCGAATGACCTACTCCTTCACCTATTATCACCGGTGGGTGTCCCCACATCGGAAGCCTGGATCGCCTCAACGCGAATGGGAGAACAAGGAAGGAAGAGACAAGGACTTTAAGACCTTTGCCTTCCATCACAGTGAGGAGTTGCTGGTACTCACTGTGGTGGATGTTAAACTGAGTTCATTGTATGTTCTGGTACTTTATTTTCTGTCGTGACTGGAAGGTACGCAATTTCGTTCAAACTGGAGACGGTTTGAATGACAATAAAGGAAACATTTATACTTTATTATACTTGATTTTTCTATGTTTTCTCTCTGCTTCATGTTTTGCTTTTTTAATTGTCTTGCTACTTCTATGCGTGTTCTTCCCCCCAGCACCAACAACCCTCGTGTTATGCGTTTAAGAAGGAACTGCAGATGCTGGAAAATCGACAGCATCTGCAGCATCTATGGAGGCAGCATCTATGGAGCGACGGAAATAGGCGACGTTTCGGGTCGAGACCCTTCTTCATGTTATCCGGATAGATTTGGTGTGATTTTACGATTTATGGAGCTGCATTCTCCCGCTGTATCCCAATTAGATACTTTTCCCTTGGGAAAATCATGCTTACAATGAATATAAAATAATAATAATAATGATGATAATAATAATAATAATAATAATAATAATAATAATAATAATAATAATAATAATAATAATAATAACTATTGCGGGCTCAAGGTCCAGACAAGGGGCAACATTACATTAAAAAATGCATTGCATATCAAATATCATAAATATATATAAAATCATGGTAAATCACATAAATACATCATAATTTATATATTAAAAAAAACAAACACAATACTTAAGTTAAAAATCCAGAGTAAAAAATGATCAATGTCGTACAACGAGACAACGATACCAGTGTCCGTATATATGATATATATGGCTGTGATGAATATGTCTGTGAAAATAGCGGAGTTAAGCTTCCAAACTGACAGTCCACCATTTAATCAAATCTTAATTCTCTGCCTCAGAGGGCGGTGGAGGCCGGTTCTCTGGATACTTTCAAGAGAGAGCTAGATGGGGCTCTTAAGGATAGTGGAGTCAGGGGATATGGGGAGAAGGCAGGAACGGGGTACTGATTGGGGATGATCAGCCACGATCACAGTAAATGGCGGTGCTGCCTCGAAGGGCCGAATGGCCTACTCCTGAAACTATTGTCTATTGATCACATGCATAGTTACCCACACAGATATTAAATATGTATACGCGTGTGTATAATATATATACAGCATTATATTGTATTCGGATTTATTTTCAGTTTTATTTGGTTGCTAATTTTTCTTTTTTCTTTGCATTCTCTTTCTCTCTCTCTTTCTCCCTCTGTCTTTTTTTTCCTTTCCAATGACTTTATTCAAAAATTGCATCTTACAGTGTACCAAGAGTAGATTAAACGTTCAACGGTCTCAATACATCGAGCAGTCATTATAGTGCAATGGTGCAATCTTTATCTGCAATGCTCCCAATAGACAATATACAATAGACAGTAGACAATAGACAATAGGTGCAGGAGGAGGCCATTCGGCCCTTCGCGCCAGCACCGCCATTCAATGTGATCATGGCTGATCATCCGCCATCAGTACCCCGTCCCTGCCTTCTCCCCATATCCCATGACTCCGCTATTTTTAAGAGCCCTATCTAGCTCTCTCCTGAAAGCATACAGAGAACCCGCCTCCACCGACCTCTGAGGCAGAGAATTCCACAGACTCACATCTGTCTGTGAGAAAAAGTGCTTCCTCATCTCTGTTCTAAATGGGGAGAGGGGGGAGAGGGGGAGAGAGGGGGAGGTGGGGAAGAGAGGAGAGGGGGGAGAGTAAAATTGAAATAGAGAGAGCGTTCTGCCCACTGTGTTCATTGCCTTCCAGAACGTTATCAGATTTCAACTGACCCAGATGCAGAACCACCAACAAGATTGGACTTGTAAGTTGTTTATCGTTTGTTGGAAAAACACTTGATCGGTGATAAGTGTGATGGTTTCCTGGCCATTGAAGTGTGGAGCAGTTCAGACCTGTGGTTAGCGAGCGGCCGCCGAGCTTGGGGCCAACAAGCAAGCCCTCGTGATCAAATCGCGCTCATTTCCGCTCGACTGCAGAAGCAACAAGAATGTCGAAACAATACTATTTTAGATTATTTTAACTCTTTGGAGTCCGGATTTCGTTGGCTTGCATGTGGCGTGTGGTTCCTGTAATTAAGGAATGAGACATTGTCCTTAACACCCGACCCACACCCCTTTCCCGACTTCCAACTTTAGTCCTTGTCCATCAGTAAGATGTTCATCCAAACTTCTTGCATCAGTACATTTTGTGACAGCGGACTGCTGGATGGATTTCATGCAGTCTTTTCTTTAACTGGACAGCAAGCAAACACAGATTTTCACTGTAGGTCAGTGTACGTGCCAATAATAAACTAAACTAAACTAAACTAAATGATTTAGATGAAGTGATTCAAAGTAACATTAGCAAATTTGCAGTTGACACAAAGCTGGGCGGCAGTGTGAACTGTGAGGAGGATGCTATGAGAATGCAGGGTGACTTGGACAGGTTGGGGGAGTGGGCAGGTGCTTGGCAGGTAAAGTTTATTGTGGATAAATTTGAGGTTATCCACTTTGGTGGAAAAACAGGAAGGCAGATTACTATCAAAATGGTGTCAAGTTGGTAGAAGAGGAAGCACAACGGGATCTGGGGGGTCCTTGTTTGTCAGTCATTGAAAGTAACCATGCAGGTACAGCAGGTAGTGAAGAAAGCGAATGGCATGTTGGCCTTCATAACAAGAGGAGTTGAGTACAGGAGCAAAGAGGTCCTTCTGCAGTTGCACAGGGCCCTAGTGAGACCACACCTGGAGTATTGTGTGCAGTTTTGGTCCCCTAATTTGAGGAAGGACATTCTTGCTATTGAGGGAGTGCAGCGTAGGTTCACAAGGTTAATTGACAATAGACAATAGACAATAGGTGCAGGAGTAGGCCATTCGGACCTTCGAACCAGCACCGCCATGCAATGTGATCATGGCTGATCATCCCTCATCAGTACCCCGTTCCTGCCTTCACCCCATATCCCCTGACTCCGCTATTTTTAAGAGCCCTATCTAACTATCTCTTGAAAGCATCCAGAGAACCTGCCTCCACCGCCCTCTGAGGCAGAGAATGCCACAGACTCACCACTCTCTGTGAGAAAAAGTGTTTCCTCGTCTCCGTTCTAAATGGCTTACTCCTTATTCTTAAACTGTGGCCCCTGGTTCTCGACACCCGCAACATCGGGAACACGTTTCCTGCCTCTCGCGTGTCCAACCTCTTAACAATCGTATAGTATTTCCCGGGAGTGTTCCTAACTCAGTATCCTTTACCTGCCTTCTCTCCATACCCCCTGATCCCTTTAGCCACAAGGGCCACATCGAACACCCTTTTAAATATAGCCAATGAACTGGCCTCAACTACCTTCTGTGGCAGAGAATTCCACAGATTCACCACTCACTGTGTGAAAAATGTTTTTTCTCATCTCGGTCCTAAAAGACTTCCCCTTTATCCTTAAACTGTGACCCCTTGTTCTGGATTTCCCCAACATCGGGAACAATCTTCCTGCATCTAGCCTGTCCAACCCCTTTAGAATGGATAGGAGGAAACTTTTTCTCCCGGAGATTGTGAGTGTGGATTTCTCTGCTACAGAGGGCTGTGGAGGCCGGTTCTCTGGATACAGTGACGTTTCGGGTCGAGACCCTTCCTCAGACTAATGTCAGGGGAGTGGGCGGTATAGAGATAATATGTAGTCGGAGACGGTAAAACTAGTGGGAGAAGTGGGAAGGGGAGGAGATGGAGAGCGAAGGAAAGCAAGGGTTACGAAGTTAGAGAAGTCAATGTTTCTTACCGCTGGGGTGTAAACTACCCAAGCGAAATATGAGGTGTTGTTCCTCCAATGTGCGCTGGGCCGCACTGTGACAATGGCGGAGGCCCAGGACAGAAAGGTCGGTGTGGGAATGGGATGAGAGAGGGGGGGGGGGGGGGGGGGGTTTAAATATTTAGCAGCCAGTAGCAGGTTTAGGCGGACTGCAGTTTAGCTGCCCATTCCATCTCCGTGCAGATGGTGCCTGTCCCGCTGAGTTACTCCAGCATGTCGTGTCTATCTTCGGGTTTAAACCAAAGATCCCATAGCGGAGTTTTGATTTAAACCAGCATCTACAGTTCCTTCCTGCAACTCTGTGGGCGGAATGCATTTGGCCCACCTCGCATCCTGTTTTGTGCATCGCAGAGTCTACACGGTGGTTAGTTCGTGAGGAGGGCAGTACATGCCTGGTGAATTTCCTCATTCGCTCAGCTCTCAGCCCCAGGTCACAGCAGCGTTTGTCTTGACCGCTCATACACGTTGGATGTTGAAGACCAACCGGCCATGCATCTTCGCTCTGCCGCCCTGTTTATCTTTCTGTGCTGTCTCGCATTACGAGGTAAGACACACTGAATGACATAAAAGGTCGACACAAATGCCGGAGAAACTCAGCGGGCGAAGCAGCATCTGGGGAATGAAGGAAATAGGTGACGTTTCGGGTCGAGACCCTTCTTTACAAGAAGAGACCCTTTGTCTGAAGAAGGGTCTCGACCCGAAACGTCACCAATTCCTTCGCTCCGTAGATGCTGCCTCACCCGCTGAGTTTCTCCAGCATTTGTGTCTACCTTCGATTTTTCCAGCATCTGCAGTTCTTTCTTAAAGTGAATGTCGTAAAGTTCATTGCAAAGTTACATATAGACAATAGACAATAGACAATAGGTGCAGGAGGAGGAAGCCATTCGGCCCTTCGAGCCAGCACCGCCATTCAATGCGATCATGGCTGATAATCCCCAATCAGTACCCCGTTCCTGCCTTCTCCCCATATCCCCTGACTCCACTATCTTTAAGAGCCCTGTCTAGCTCTCTCTTGAAAGTATCCAGAGAACCTGCATCCATCGCCCTCTGAGGCAGAGAATTCCACAGACTCACCACTCTCTGTGAGAAAAAGTGTTTCCGTTCTAAATGGCTTACTCCTTATTCTGGCCCATAAGGGTCTCGACCCAAAACGTCACCTATTCCTTTTCTCCAGAGATGCTCATCACTGGTCTTTGCTTCATGTTCTGGGGCCAATAAACTAAAATGGATGCAAGGACAGCGTGGCATTGGAGTCATATAGAGTCATAGAGTGATACAGCGTGGAAACAGGCTCTTGGGCCCAACTTGTTCACACCGGCCAACAATGTCCCAGCTACACTAGTCCCACTTGCCCGTGTTGGGTCCATATCCCTACAAACCTATCCTATCCATGCACCTGTCTAACTGTATCTTACACATTGGGGTAGTCCCAGCCTCAACTACCTCCTCTGGCAGCTTGTTCCATACACCCACCACCCTCTGTGTGAAAACGTTACCCCTCGGATTCCTACTAAGTCTTTTCCCCTTCACCTAAAATCTACGTCCTCTGGTCCTCGATTCCCCTACTCCGGGTAAAGCTCTGTGCGTCTACCCGATCTATTTCCTCTCATGCTTTTATGCGCCTCTATACGTTCACCCCTCATCCTCCTGCGCTCCAAGGAATAGAGTTCCAGCCCGCTCAACCTCTCCCTGTAGCTCACACCCTCTAGTCCTGCCAACATCCTTGTAAATCTTCTCTGTTCCCTTTCCAGCTTGACAATATCTTTCCTATTCCATGGTGCCCAGTACAACACAATACTCTTATTGTTGGCCTCACCAACGTCTTATACAATGTTTTGTTACTAATACCTTTGAGAGAGAAGCGAGTGTTACCAAACTTCCGAATTCACTTGTCGGGGTGGAACCCTCTCCAAGACAGACCCAATGCTCAACGTGTGACCTGTTTTTACAAAATGTTAAATGGTCAGCTCGACATAGATTACCAAACCTACACCGAACCCTAACCTTTAAGAATACAGTTTAAGAATAAGGAGTAAGCCATTTAGAACGGAGACGAGGAAACACTTTTTCACAGAGGTTGTGAGTCTGTGGAATTCTCTGCCTCAGAGGGCGGTGGAGGCCAGTTCTCTGGATACTTTCAAGAGAGAGCTAGATAGGGCTCTTAAAGATAGCGGAGTCAGGGGATATGGGGAGAAGGCAGGAACGGGGTACTGATTGGGGATGATCAACCATGATCACATTGAATGGCGGTGCTGGCTCGAAAACCACATCTGGAGTATTGTGTCCAGTTTTGGTCTCCTAATTTGAGGAAGGACATCCTTGTGATTGAGGCAGTGCAGCGTAGGTTCACGAGATTGTTCCCTGGGATGGTGGGACTGTCATATGAGGAAAGATTGAAAAGACTAGGCTTGTATTCACTGGAGTTTAGAAGGATGAGAGGGAATCTTATAGAAACATATAAAATTATAAAAGGATTGGACAAGCTAGATGCAGGAAAAGTGTTCCCAATGTTGGGCGAGTCCAGAACAAGGGGCCACAGTCGAAGAATAAAGGGGAGGCCATTTAAGACTGAGGTGAGAAAAAACTTTTTCACCCAGAGAGTCGTGAATTTGTGGAATTCCCTCCCACAGAGGGCAGCGGAGGCCAAGTCACTGGGTGGATTTAAGAGAGAGTTTGATAGAGCTCTAGGGGCTAGTGGAATCAAGGGATATGGGGAGAAGGCAGGCACGGGTTATTGATTGGGGACGATCAGCCTTGATCACAATGAATGGCGGTGTTGGCTCGAAGGGCCGAATGGCCTCCTCCTGCACCTATTTTCTATGTTTCTATGCTTCTATGAAAAGCCGAATGGCCTGCTCCTGTACCTATTGTCTAATGTCTATTGTCTATTAGGAGCAGACAAGGGCATTCGATCCAATTTGAGATACCAGCTACCAAGACAGATATGTACAGCAATTCATTCTTCAGCCGCACAATTAAAGCATGGAATAGTCTTCACCCTACCATAGTTACTCAACCAGACGCAACTAAATTTAAGGTAGCTCTTCATGGAGAAAAAATAACCCTTTTTTGATTGTCCACCCTCCGCCAACTCCAGTTTAAATTCCATTTGGAATATTTTTGGAGGACCAGGAAACCAAGAACCTAGAACTGCAAGACGTCCTCTTTTCCCCTTCAACTTCAACCTGTGTCCTTTGGTTTTACAGAGCCCTAGAGAGACCACACCTGGAGTATTGTGTGCAGTTTTGGTATCCTAATTTGAGGAAGGACATTCTTGCTATTGAGGGAGTGCAGCGTAGGTTTACAAGGTTAATTCAATGGCGGGACTGTCATATGCTGAGAGAATGGAGCAGCTGGGCTTGTATACTCTGGAGTTTAGAAGGATGAGAGGGGATCTTATTGAAGCATATGAGATTGTTAAGGTTTTGGACACGCTAGAGGTAGCAATGTTACAAAATGTTGAGATTTAAAAAATCAAGTCTGCAATTTATCCCATCAGATAAAGCATAAAAAGAAGTTTAATTTGACACCTAATTCACTTTCATATCTTCAGTATTAAAAAGGTTATGGCCATTTTCATACTTGGAAATTAGCATCTTGTTCCCCATTGCCTTTCCATTGACTTAACACAAAAGCTGTGATCCAGAACAGTCAAAAGCCCATAACTTTCTTAAAAATTAAGAGAACTCAATGAAATGTTCAGTTATTCTAGATTGAAGCATTCTGAAACAAATGTGAAACAATATTACTTGGATGACCTGAAATTAAAGCATATAATTAGTTAGTTATCTAATTGCAGCTAATTACAAAATTCAATTACTAGATCTAAACATCTATCAATTTCTTAAGAAATGATAAACATTTTTAAATTGCCTAAGTGTCCAAATAACATTCACACAATAATCCACAATATAACATGAATTTTAAATCTCATCTTCATGAATTTATAGGCCAAATGGAAGGAATTTAGTGTTTAATGCCTGTAAATTAATGGCCATTTAAATCAACTTGCGAGGGGGTTTTAGTAGAATGCGGTGGATTAGAACGTTGAGGTGAAGGCGGCAGGAAATATACTGCCGGTTCATACATTTTTTTTGTCCCCTTCTCGCAACATGAAAATGTGATTAAATGCTTCCTAAAAACCAAGTTTTTATGTAAAAATAAACTGTCGCTTCTTTTATTGCCTACGTTAGGTCCGTTCTGCTGTCGGCGTTCAGAGCTTTAGAAGATGATTTTTAAACTACTCTAGTTAATAAATAATCTAACGTAGTTTAAAAATAACTTCATGAATGAAATGTCGGAGCGATTTCTCTTTAGCAACGAAATCGCCCGACATGGATCGATTTGGACTGTCTAGGGAAAAACGGGATTTTAAACACGCTCCCCTCTGAAAGGCGCCAAAGTCACGCACACGGGGAGCGGCAGAACTGCAGCGCTGCTAAAGGTAGGTATTGTAACATACCTACTAGAGGCAGGAAAAACGTTCCCTATTTTGGGGGGAAGTCCAGAACCAGGTCGCACACAGTTTAAGAATAAGGAGTAAGCCATTTAGAACGGAGACGAAGAAACACTTTTTTTTCACAGAGAGTTGTGAGTCTGTGGATCCTCTGCCTCAGAGGGCGCTGGAGGCCAGTTCTCCGGATACTTTCAAGAGAGAACTAGATAAGGCTCTTAAAGATAGCGGAGTTAAGGGATATGGGGAGAAGGCAGGAACGGGGTACTGATTGGGGATGATCAGCCATGATCACATTGAATGGCGATGCTGGCTCGAAGGGCCAAATGGCCTACTCCTGCACCTACTGTTTATTGTCTATTGTCTATTCACCTACTCTGGGCAAGAGACTCGACCCGATCTATTGCTCTCTCTCGCTTCTTTCTAAACAGGGGCGCAATCACTAAAGGACCAGGTTCAGCTGACGCCAGATAAGGCGAGACTGGTTGAAGGCCGTGAGCTGGTTATGAACTGTACGACCGATCTTGCCGGAGCCATGAGCTTCACTTGGGTGAAAGATGAGCTGGAGATTTCACAGAGCGCGCCAAAGTACCTCAACAGAGTGAGGCAGGGGCACCAAACCATTGACAAAACGCAGCTGTCATCCCTGAGCATCACGAAACTCACTGAGTGCGATTCTGGGACCTATTATTGCAAAGTGGACAGGATGGGAACGATTCTGAAGAGCAATGGAATCAATGTGATCGTAACGCGTAAGCCTTTCTATCAATGCTGCACGCGTCTCTAACCCTGCTGTGTGTGTGTTTCATTTAATTCAATGCGATCATGGCTGATCATCCATAATCAGTACCCCATTCCTGCCTTCTCCCCATATCCCCTGACTCCGCTATGTTTAAGAGCCCTATCTAACTCTCTCTTTAGGGCATCCAGAGAACCTGCCTCTGCCGCCCTCTGAGCCAGATAATTCCACAGACTCACCACTCTCTGTGAGAAAAAGTGTTTCCTCGTCTCCGTTCTAAATGGCTTACCCCTTATTCTTAAACTGTGTGGCCCCTGGATCTGGACTCCCCCAACATCGGGAACATGTTTCCTGCCGCTAGCGTGTCCAAATCCTTAATAATCTTATATATTTCCAAAATATCCCCTCTCATACTAAATTCCAACGTGTTCAAGCCCAGCCGCTCCATTCTCTCAGCATATGACAGTCCCGCCATCCCGGGAATTAACCTGCTGAACCTACACTGCACTCCCTCAATAGCAAGAATGTCCTTCCTCAAATGTGGGGACCAAAACTGTACTCAATACTCCAGGTGTGGTCTCACAAGGGCCCTGTACAACTGCAGAAGGGCCTTTGCTCCGACACTCAACTCCTCTTGTTGTGACCCAACTTGTACATGCCGACCAATTCAAAGCCAGTGGCATTTTCCCGCGTTTGCCCCGTATCCCTCAAACTGTCCAACTGTCCTTGAAACGCGGTTATAGTACAGGCCTCATCCCACACGCAATCATCCCGTACACCAGTCCAGTCCTAATCACACTCGGGGTAATTTACCATTTAACCAAAGCCAATGAACTTACAAACTCTTTGGAATGTGGGAGGAAACCGGAGCACCCGGAGGAAGCCCACGCAGGTCACATGGAGACCGTACAAACTCCGTACAGACAGCGCCCATTAGTCAGGATCGAACCAGGGTCTCTGGCGCTGTGAGTCAGCACCTCTACCGCTGCGAGTCAGCACCCGTGTCTGTGCCATTGACATAATGATATGAAGCACTGCTGGGACATGTAGAGCTTCCAAACTGACAGTCCACCTGTTAATCAAATCTTAATTCTCTGCCTCAGAGGGCGGTGGAGGTCCGATTATCTGGATGCTTTCAAGAGAGAGCGAGACAGGGCTCTTAAAGATAGCGGAGTCAGGGGATATGGGGAGAAGGTAGGAACAGGGTACTGATTGGGGATGATCAGCCTGCACCTATTGTCTATTGTCTATAAAAATTTTGATTGAATGGTAAACTGTAGATGGTTTATATGCAACCAATAATATAGTTACCTCAGGGGTACACAAAAAGCTGGAGAAACTCAGCGGGTGCAGCAGCATCTAAGGAGCGAAGGAGATAGGCGACGTTTCGGGTCGAGACCCTTCTTCAGACTGGTCAGGGATCAGGGAAACGAGAGATATAGACGGTGATGTGGAGAGATAAGGAACAATGAGTGAAAAGATATGCAAAAAAGTATCGGTGATAAAGGGAACAAGCCATTGTAAGCTGTTTGTGGTGTGAAAATGAGAAGCTGGTACGACTGGGTGGGGGAGGGAGATAGAGATAGAGGGAATGTCAGGGCCCGAGGGCTGAGGGAGAGGTGGGAAGGGGAGGAGACAGCAAGGGTTAACAGAATTGAGAAAATTCAATATTCAAGCCCAAAGGATGCAGACTCCCCAAGCGGAATATGAGGTGCTGTTCCTCCAGCTTGCGGTTGTTGCTCACTCTGGCCGTGGAGGAGACCCAGGACCGAGAGGGTCGGATGTGGAATGGGAGGGGGAGTTGAAGTGCTGAGCCACCGGGAGGTCGGGTTGGTTATTGCGGACCGAGCGGAGGTGTTCGGCGAAGCGATCGCCAGCCTCCGCTTGGTCTCACCGATATAGATCATCTGGCATCTGGAGCAGCGGATGCAGTAGATGAGGTTGGAGGAGGTGCAGGTGAACCTCTGTCGGACCTGGAAGGACTGCTTGGGTCCCTGAAAGAGTGGAGGGGGGAGGTGAAGGGACAAGTGTTGCATTTCTTGCGGTTGCAAGGGAAAGTGCCCGGGGAAGGGGTAGAGTGGGAGGGGAGGGAAGAATGGACAAAGGAGTTGCGGAGGGAGCGGTCTTTGCGGAAGGCAGACAGGGGGGGAGATGGGAAGATGTGGCGGGTGGAGGGGTCACGTTGGAGGTGGCGAAACTGGCGGAGGACTATATGTTGTATTTGCCGGCTGGTGGGGTGAAAGGTGAGGACCAGGGGGACTCTGCCCTGTTTGCGAGTGGGGGAATGGGGAGCGAGGGCAGTGTTGCGGGGTATGGAGGAGACCCTGGTGCGAGCCTCATCAATAGTGGGGGAGGGGAATCCCCGTTCTCTGAAGAATGAGACCATTTGTGATGACCTGGTGTGGAACACCTCATCCTGGGAGCAGATGCGGCGTAGGCGGAGGAATTGGGAATAGGGGATGGAGTCCTTTACAGGAAGCAGGGTGGGAGGAAGAGTAGTCCAGGTAGCTGTGGGAGTCAGTAGGTTTGTAGTGGATGTCGGTCAGGAGCGTATCACTGCAATAGAGATGCTGAGGTCAAGGAATGGTAGGGAAGTGTCGGAAATGGTCCAAGTGTATTTGAGTGCCGGATGGAAGTTGGTGGTGAAATGAATGAAGTCAGTCAGTTGTGTGTGGGTGCAGGAGGTGACACCAAAGCAGTCGTCGATGTAACGGAGGTAGAGGTCGGGGATGGGGCCCTGGTACGCCGAGAACAAGGATTGTTCGACGTACCCAACAAAGAGGCAAGCGTAGCTGGGCCCATGTGTGTGCCCATAGCTACGCCTTGTGTTTGGAGGAAATGGGAGGAATCAAAGAGAAGTTATTGAGGGTGAGGACCAACTCTGCTAGGCGGAGGAGGGTGTCAGTGGACGGGTATGGGTTGCTCCTCTGGTCGAGGAAGAACCGGAGGGCTTTGAGACCGTCCTGGTGGGGGATGGAGGTGTAGAGTGACTGGACGTTACCTCAGTCCCATTAACCCCGCCTAGTTAACATTAATCATAACGCCTTCCCCTTCTTGGGTACAGCTCAGTAGGAGAATGTAGCCAGTGCTTGAAGATGTATGTAATACCCTGTGCTATCATTACACTTTAAAAAAAAAAAAAAAAAAAAACAAAACATGTAAATAAGCAATTTACAAACTCTTAAAGTGTGCGACATCTTTTAATGATAGCACAGGGTATTACATACATCTTCAAGCACTGGCTACATTCTTCTACTGAGCTGTAACAAGGAAGGGGAAGGCGTTATGATTAATGTTAACTAGGCGGGGTTAATGGGACTGAGGTAACTATATTATTGGTTGCATATAAACCATCTACAGTAACCTTGTGAAGTCTGTGCAAACTTTAAGCTTTGAGGCTTTGCCTTGCACTGAACATTACTCCCCGATCATGTAACTCTACACTGTACATGGGTCGATTGTGATCATGTGTTGTCTTTCTGCTGACTGGTTAGCACGCACCAAAAGCTCTTCACTGTACCTCGGTATATGTGACAATATATTCATCTCAGCTAAACCTTTCCGGGAAGACTGATGTTTCTTTGATTTATATTTTAGGTGCCTCTCAAACTGCAGTGTGCCAACCCATTAACATTATATTCATTGGAGTATCTGCTGGAGTAGCGGCTGCACTGGTCATCGCATTAATTATTGTGTCTCTGCGACTTCGGAGAAGCATTAAAGGTATGGAGTCCTAGAGTCAAAGAGTGATGCAGCGTGGAAACAGGCCCTTCAGCCCAACTTGCCCAAACCGGCAGCTACACTAGTCCCACCTGCCTGCATTTTGCCCATATCCCTCTAAACCCTCTATCATAGATTCATAGAGTGATGCAGTGTGGAAACAGGCCCTTCAGCCCAACTTGCCCATACCCGCCAACATGCCACAGCTACACTATTACCATCTGCCTGCATTTGGCCCATATCCTCTAAACCCTCTATTATAGATTCACAGAATGATGCAGTGTGGAAACAGGCCCTTCAGCTCATCTTGCCCACACTGGCCATAATGCCCCATCTACACTAGTCCCACCTGCCCACGTTTGGCCCATATCCCAGTAAACCCTCTACCATAGATTCACAGAGTCTTTACAGTAGTTATACAGTGTGGAAACAGGACATTCGGCCCTACTTGCCCACACTGGCCATCAGGTCCCAGCTGACTGATAGAAACATAGAAACATAGAAAATAGGTGCAAGAGTAGGCCATTCGGCCCTTCGAGCCTGCACCACCATTCAATATGATCATGGCTGATCATCCAACTCAGTATCCTGTACCTGCCTTCTCTCCATACCCCCTGATCCCTTTAGCCACAAGGGCCACATCTAACTCCCTGTTAAATATAGCAAATGAACTGGCCTCAACTACCTTCTGTGGCAGATAATTCCAGAGACTCACCACCCTCAGTGTGAAAAATGTTTTCCTCATCTCGGTCCTAAAGGAATTCCCCCTTATCCTTAGACTGTGACCCCTTGTTCTGGACCTCCCCAACATTGGGAACAATCTTCCTGCATCTAGCCTATCCAACCCCTTAAGAGTTTTGTGAGTTTCTATAAGATCACCCCTGAATCTTCTAAATTCTAGCGAGTACAAGCCAAGTCTATCCAGTCTTTCCTCATATGAAAGTCCTGACATCCCAGGAATCAGTCTGGTGAACCTTCTCTGTACCCCCTCTATGGCAAGAATGTATTTCCTCAGATTTGGAGTCCAAAACTGTACGCAATGCTCCAGGTGTGGTCTCACCAAAACCCTGTACAACTGCAGTAGAACCTCCCTGCTCCTATACTCAAATCCTTTCGCTATGAATGCTAACATACCATTTGCTTTCTTCACTGCCTGCTGCACCTGCATGCCTGCTTTCAATGATTGGTGTACCATGACACCCAAGTCTCGTTGCATCTCCCCTTTTCCTAATTTGCCACCATTAAGATAATAGTCTACCCTCCTGTTTTCGCCACCAAAGTGGATAACCTCACATTTATCCAAATTATACTGCATCTGCCATGCATTTGCCCACTCACCCAGCCTATCCAAGTCACCTTGCAGCCTCCTAGCATCCTCCTAACACTGCCCCCCAGCTTCGTGTCATCCGCAAACTTGGAGATGTTGCATTCAATTCCCTCATCCAAATCATTAATATATATTGTAAATAGCTGGGGTCCCAGCACTGAGCCTTGCGGTACCCCACTAGTCACTGCCTGCCATTCTGAAAAGTACCCGTTTACTCCTACCCTTTGCTTCCTGTCTGCCAGCCAGTTCTCTATCCACATCAATACTGAACCCCCAATACCGTGTGCTTTAAGTTTGTATACTAATCTCTTATGTGGGACCTTGTTGAAGGCCTTCTGAAAGTCTAGATAAAACACATCCACTGGTTCTCCCTTATCCACTCTGCTAGTTACATCCTCAAAAAATTCTATAAGATTCGTCAGACATGATTTACCTTTCGCAAATCCATGCTGACTTTGTCTAATGATTTCACCACTTTCCAAATGTGCTGCTATCGCATCTTTAATAACTGGAAACTAGCAGTTTCCCCACTACCGATGTTAGACTAACTGGTCTGTAATTCCCCGTTTTCTCTCGCCCTCCTTTTTTTAAAAAGTGATGAAGGCCAATGTACCGAAAGCCTTTTTGTCCACCCTATCTACCTGCGATGCCACTTTGAAGGAACTATGCACCTGAACTCTGAGATCCCTCTGATCTACAACACTCCCCAGAGCCCTTCCATTCACCATGTAGGTCTTGCCCATGTTAGACTTCTCAAAATGCAACACCTCACGCATATCCCAGCTGTCCATTTACTGGTCTAACTATTTCTTAAACGTTGGGATAGTCCCAGCCTCAGCTACCTCGTCAGGCAGCTTGTTCCATACACCCACCACACTCTGTGTGAAAAAGCTACCCCTCAGATTCCTTTTCCCCTTCACCTCAAACCTATGTCCTTTGCTTCTCGATTGCCCTACTCTGGTTAAGGGATTCTGTGGATCTACTCGATCTATTCCTCTCATGATTTTATACACCTATATGAAATCACCCCTCATCCTCCTGTGCTCCAAGCAATAGAGACCCATCCTACTCAACCTCCCCTATAGTTCACACCCTCTAGTCCTGGCAACATCCTCGTAAATCTTTACTGAACCCTTTGAAGCTTGACAATATCTTTCGTATAACATGGTGGCCAGAACTGAACACAATATTATACAATCTTATACAACTGCAACATGACCTCCCAACTTCTATGCTGTTATGTGTATGAACGAAATGCAGATGCTGGTTTAAATCGGAGGTAGACACAAAATGCTGGTGTAACTCAGCGGGTGAGGCAGCAACTCTGGACAGAAGGAATGGGCGATGTTTCGGGTCAATGGACAAGGGGAACTTATAGAAACTTACAAAATTCTTAAGGGGTTGGACAGGCCAGATGCAGGAAGATTGTTCCCGATGTTTAAGGATAAGGGGGAATTCCTTTAGGACGAGATGAGGAACACATTGTTCACACAGAGAGTGGTGAGTCTCTGGAATTCTCTGCCACAGAAGGTTCTTGAGGCCAGTTCATTGGCTATATTTAAGAGGGAGTTAGATGTGGCCCTTGTGGCTAATGGAATCAGGGGAGTATGGAGAGAAGGCAGGTACAGGATACTGAGTTGGATGATCAGCCATGATCATATTGGATGGCGGTGCAGGCTCAAAGGGCCAAATGGCCTACTCCTGCAACTATTGTCTATGTTTCTATGTTTCTAATAAGTTGAGACCCTTCTTCTCTACTGTTATACTATACTATGTGGGGGATATGAGAGAGAATGGGAAGTGAGTGAGACCAGGGGGTGATTTCCGGTAAGATTGGGTCAGTGTGACCGGAAGTGACTGCAAACAGACACAAACACTACACACACCACCCACACATATAGAGATTTTAAAGAAGTATGAACTTCAAAAGCGAGTGGATTGCTTCAGGGTGAGGTCGACAGACAGCTCAGGGGTGAGGTGCTGACTATATATACATTCATCACCATTCCTAGTCCGCTCACGATTTTCTACACCTCTATAAGATCACACCTCATCCTCTATTTATACAAAGCCAATTAACTTACAAAGCCGAACGTCTTTGGGGTGTGGGAGGAAACTGAGGATCTCGGAGAAAAGCCACGCAGGTCACGGGGAGAAGGTACAAACTCCGTACAGACAGCGGCCGTAGTCGGGATTGAACCCGGGTCTCCGGCGCTGCCACGCTGCAAGGCGGCAACTCTACCGCTGCGCTATTAAGACACTTAGCATCGACTTTGTCCCGACCAGTCATGAATTTGTACACTTCAATGAGGTCACCCCTCAGCCTCCTCGGCTCCAAAGAAAACAGTCCCTTCCTATCCAGAGTTGAGTACAGGAGCAACGAGGTCCTTCTGCAGTTGAACAGGGCCCTATTGAGACCACACCTGGAGTATTGTGTGCAGTTTTGGTCCCCTAATTTGGGGAAGGACATTCTTGCTATTGAGGGAGCCCAACGTAGGTTCACCAGGTTAATTCCCAGGATGGCGGGACTGTCATATGCTGAGAGAATGGAGCGGCTGGGCTTGTATACTCTGGAACTTAGAAGGATGAGAGGGGATCTCATTGAAACATATAGGATTATTAAGGGTTTGGACACGCTAGAGGCAGTAAACATATTCCAGATGTTGGAGGAGTCCAGAGCCAGAAGCCACCATTTAAGAATAAGGGGTTCTTAATTTAGAACGGAGATGAAGAAACACTTTTTCACAGAGTTGTGAGTCTGTGGAATTCTCTGCCTGAGAGGGCGGTGGAGGTTAGTTCCCTGGATACTTTCAAGAGAGAGTTAGATAGGGCTCTTAAAGATAGCAGAGTCAGGGGATATGGGGAGCAGGCAGGAACGGGGTACTGATTGAGGATGATCAGCCATGATCATATTGAATGGCTCGAAGGGCCGAATGGCCTACTTCACCTATTGTCTATTGTCTATTGTCTATCCAACCTCTGCCTGCACAAACCCATAGGCCTGGTTAACATCCCGGTGAATCTCTTCTGCACGCTTGCCAACAATGGCATTCTTCCTTTCATTGAACATCCATGTGATTTCAGTTACAAAATATCTGAATCTGAAATGTCTGAAGAAGGGCCTCGACCCGAAACGTCACCCATTCCTTCTCTCCAGAGATGCTGCCTGTCCCGCTGAGTTACTCCAGCTTTTTGTCTCTACCATTTAAACCAGCATCTGCAGTGCTTTCCTCCTTTGGCCCCCTTCGGTCATGGCTGACCATGGGTGTCTCCTGGGTTGGGGGACGCCAGTGTGTGACTTTGTTTAACGAGGGGAGACTGGTGCACAGACAGCCACCCTACGTGGGGTCCTTGACAGATCTGGGTCAGGATCCAGTGGCATGGAGTCCAAGACGACCGGAGACCCTTTTCTGCTGCAGCCTTCATCCGCCTTCCCAGCCGTTGTGACGCTCCACTAAGGTCAGCCATCGTCCTCCGCCTGTTCCACCGTTGAGGTCTTGGTTGGATTGCTCTTTGTCAGAGTCCGCCCCCCTCGACCTTACCGCCGTGGGTGGCATCGCTCCAGACGGCATCGCTCTCAGGATCACACAAGCTTCTCCACCACGACAAGGTGACAATCCACAGAGAAGTGGTGCCTTCCAACATATAAACTATCAAAGTTCATTACCACACACATTTAAGAATATGACATATTTTATTGTCTATTGCACTTCCTGATTACTATCCGGAGAATATCAAATGTTAGAATTATTCATGGACTCAAAACTTGAGATTAAATTATAATGAAGGTTAAGTTGCACTCGCCCTATCTATAAAAAAATGTCATTTAATTTTTTTCCCCTCTCACCTTAAAGCTACGCTCTCTCGTAATTGATTTATCCATCCTCGGATAAAGGTACTGACTGCCTACCCTATCTATGCCTCTCATAATTTTACTTGTTGTAACGTTTCAACATAACATTATCCTACTCCTGCACCTATTGTCTATTGTCTATTATTTCACCCACACAAAATCGGCAAGTTATAATCGCAGTGCGTGGTTGAGCAACAGCGGTAGAGTTGCTGCCTCACAGCACAAGAGACCCGGGTACGGGTGCCATCTGTACGGGGTTTTTGTACGTTCTCCCCATGACCACGTGAGATTTTCCCAAGAGCACCGGTTTCCTCCCACACTCCAGAGACGTACAGGTTTGTAGGTTAATTGTCTTTGGTAAAAAATTAGAAAGTGTCCCTAGTGTGTGAAGGTAGACAAAAATGCTGGAGAAACTCAGCGGGTGAGGCAGCATCTATGGAGCGAAGGAATAGGTGACGTTTCGGGTCGAGATCCTTCCTCAGCGTGTGTAGTGTGTGTTCGTGTGCGGGGATCGCTGGTCGGCATGGACCAAAGGGCCAGTTTCAATAGACAATAGACAATAGGTGCAGGAGTAGGCCATTCAGCCCTTCGAGCCAGCACCGCCATTCATGTGATAATAGCTGTGATCAGTACCCCGTTCCTGCCTTCTCCCCATATCCCCCGACTCTGTTATCTTTAAGACCCCGTTCCTGCCTTCTCCCCATATCCCCTGACTCCGCTATTTTTAAGAGCCCTATCTGGCTCTCTCTTGAAAATATCCAGAGAACCGACCTGTATCTCTAAACTAAACTAAATTGATGTGCCGACCATTGTTCTTAAGATGTTAGAAACTACAATCAATCTTACCATAGTTTTAGCTAATTCATATTTCTCTTTCTTTTGCAGATTGTCTTGGTCTTCAGAGGTAAGTAGACATGTCAGATTCATTTGTGTTTTATCTCTTGCGTTCCTTCTGAATTGGAAACTAACCGTTTCGCTTGCGTCCCTCTAATTCCTACCAAATTGAAACACTAACGTGATGTCTTCTGGTTAAACCTATTTGCTAAAAAAAAATGTTTTCCCTTGTACAGGCAATTCCTTAAATACATCGCTGAAAAATCAACAGGTAACTCTCTTCTGAATTGCTAAAGGAAATGGGGGGGAATCAGGGATTTGTCAAAGGTCATTCGAGAATTTTAAAAAAGCGAACAGGGTGCCTGGTAGCGGGGTGTAAAGTCCTGTCCCACTAACGCGACATTTCAGCGACTGTCTTCGACCTTCAAGCTCGAGGGCACTCACCTGAAAAACCTCGAGCCGGATCAACCGTCAGCGATGAAACTGTGAGCCGGATCAACCGTCTGCCCGCGCACGCGCACACACACACGCACGCGCGCACACACACACGCGCACACACACACACGCATGCACACACACGCATGCACGCACACGCGCAAGCACACGCGCACATGCACACGCGCGCACGCACACACATGCACACACACACACACACGCACGCACACACACGCAAGCGCACGCATGCATGCACACGCGCACACACACGCGCACGCAAGCACACGCGCACACACACATGCACACGCGCACACACACACACACACACACACACACACACACACACACACACACAAACACATCACAAAGGCGGGGGCCAGGGAAAGCGGGGGAGCGCTGTCTGAAATTCACACTCGCGATGAATAAGGTAAAAGACGGCTGGCACAGTTATGGTAAGTCCTTTAGAGATGACGGAGAGAAGGTGAGAGAGTGGAGAGGGGGGGAGAGGTGGAGAGAGGGGAGAGGGGGAGAGAAGGAGTGGAGACACTTTTAAGAAGCCAGACAACTTTTAATAAAGTTTAGCGGCCATTTAACATTACCGGTCGGTTTACTTACCTTTTTTTCTCAACGAGCTTTACCTTCGACTTCCCTCGATTACCTTTGATTGCCTTTGATTACCTACAATAGCATTACGACCTACTATGATCTACCTCGACTAAACCTACCAGTAACAAAATATCGAT
Source organism: Okamejei kenojei (assembly GCA_035221665.1). Lineage (NCBI taxonomy): Eukaryota > Metazoa > Chordata > Chondrichthyes > Rajiformes > Rajidae > Okamejei > Okamejei kenojei. Next base: position 14,783,079 of record CM069160.1, read on the forward strand.
TTATTTCCATGGCACCTATTTTTACTCGCGGGCATTTTTCCGCATGTTGAAAAATACGCCGCGACCTAGCTGAGGCCTCGAGTACGCGGGGACCATTCTCGAGCATGAAGGAGAGTTACAAAGACCTCCTAGCACCTCGTGTCGACTAGGCTGAGAGTATGAGTCGAGGGCAAACTCTTCTAAACTCGCCAATTAGGTCGCAGGCACAGCGAGAGAGAGAGGGGGTAGACTCCCGGGGTCGGGCGCTGACTCCTCGACCCCGCTGCTCACCGGCGGCCGTCTAGTAAATCAGAGCATCGCCGCTGCCTCGCATCAGCTCCTGTTACCCCGCCGCATGTCCTGATAATGTGACTGGCGTTGGTTGAGCTGAAGCTGGGATCCAACCACTCTCGCAAAACGCCAGTGTACGGTGACGAGGACGTTAAGAACACTCTCATGGGCCTGTCCCACATGGGCGTCATTTACGCGTCACGCAGATGGCATGCGTACATCCCAAAATCCTGGGGAGCTGCACGCGACCGCGTGTCACTGCCGATGTCACCACGCACCATGCGCGCATCATGTGCGAGTCACGAAGCGCGCGTCGTGACGTGTAAATGATGTCGCGTAAATTACGCGCAAATGATGCCCAAGTGGGACGGGCCCCTCAGTTCACTCAACGCAAACGTAGGTCTTTTGTTCCTTGCGCCCCGCGGAAATCCCCGCTCCCATCCATCCCCAACCACGGCGCACGAGTATAATATGTAGGAAGTCTGACGGAAGGACTTCTATCCAGATGGGAGTGTGGGCCCAGGCCCGCAGCCAGCGCGGAGGGGAGGCGCGTGCCCCAGCTCGACTCTGCCTCCTGTCCCGCCGGCGGGGTTGAGCTGCAGTTGATGCTTCTTTTCCGCGCCGCCTGCGGGCCTGGGCAGCTGCTGCGACGGGCCAGCGCCTCGCCAGGACAGGCCTGGAGCTGACGTGCCCCCCCCCCCCCTCCGCGCTCCGCCCCACCACCCAGGGTGTCACAGGGAGGGTAGGGGTGTGGTAGGAAGAGAGGGGGCGTGTAGGGGTGAAAGTGGAGGGGGTGGATAGTTTGTTACTTTAAATTGCAGAACTCAAATAGGGTCTCAACCTGAAACATCACCGATCCATGTTCTCCAGCGATGCTGCCTGGCCTGCTGAGTTACTCCAGCACTTAGAGTAATAGAAACAGGCGCTTCGGTCCAACTTGCCCACATTGGTCAACATGTCCCAGCTACGCTTGGCTTGGTCCATATCCCACCAAACCTGTCCTACCCATGTGCCTGTCTAGCTGTTTCCTAAACATCGGGATAGTCCCAGCCTCAACCACCTCCTCTGGCAGCTTGTTCCATACACCCACCACCCTCTGTGTGAAAAAAGTTACCCCTCAGATTCCTACTAAATCTTTTCCCCTTCACCTTGATCCTATGTCTGATTGGGAATGATCAGCCGTGATCACAGTGAATGGCGGTGCTGGCTCAAAGGGCCGAATGGCCTACTCCTGCACCTTTGGTCTATTGTCCTCAATTCAATTCAATTCAATCTTTATTGTCATTGTGCAGTGTACAATACAGAGACAACGAAATGCAGTTGGTGTCTCCGGAGGGCGAACTTACGAATAAACAAGTAATACACATACATAAGCAGTGGTATCCGTGCAATTTGCTGGTGATTGGATAGTCCGGGATGGGAGGGGGGGGGGGGGGGGGGGGGTGAGGGGTGGAGACAGGCAGTCATTGAGGTGCAGCGTTGAGAAGTGTGACAGCTGCAGGGAAGAAGCTGTTCTTGAGCCTGCTGGTCCGGCAGCGGAGGGACCTGTAGCGTCTCCCGGATGGGAGGAGGGTAAACAGTCTGTGGTTGGGGTGTGAGCTGTCCCTGGCGATGCTGTGCGCCCTGCGCAGGCATCGTTTACTATGGACAGACTCAACGGAGGGGAGTGAGGAGCCTGTGATGCATTGGGCGATCTTCACCACCCTCCGCAGAGCTTTCCGGTCGGCGACAGAGCAGTTACCGTACCATACTGTGATGCAGTTGGCAAGGATGCTCTCGATGGTGCAGCGGTAGAAGTTCACCAGAATCTGGGGAGACAGGTGGACCTTCTTAAGTTCCTCAGGAAGAAGAGACGCTGGTGAGCCTTCTTGATCAGCGAGGATGTGTTGTGGGTCCAGGAGAGGTCATCGGAGATGTTGAACCCCAGGAACCTGAAGCTGGAGACACGTTCCACCTCCATTGTTGATATGGATGGGGTTGTGCGTGCAGCCTCTCGATCTCCTGAAGTCAACAATGAGCTCCTTGGTCTTCTTGGAGTTGAGGGCCAGGTTATCGTCGGCACACCATGCTGTTAGGAGCTGAACCTCCTCCCTGTAGGCCGACTCATCGTTGTGTCATCTGCATACTTGATGATGTTGTTGGTACCATGTACAGGTATGCAGTCGTAGGTGAAGAGGGAGTAGAGGAGGGAGCTCCGCACGCAGCCCTGGGGTATGCCAGTGTTCAGGGTGAGGGTAGAAGAGGAGTGGTTATCCAACCTAACAGAATGTGGTCCTCTGGTCCTCAATTCTCCTACTCTGGGCAAGCGTGCATCTACTAGTGCATCTACCTGATCTATTCATCTCATGATTTTGTACACCACTGTAAGATCATCCTCCTGCGCTCCAAGGAATTGAGACCCAGCCTACTCAACCTCTCCCTGTAGCTCACACCCTCTAGTCCTGTCAACATCCCTTCACTTTGTTGTCCTTTTGTCTATCAACCAACATCTGCATATCTTTGTTTCTACACTGAGTGTTTCGACATCTGCATATCTTTGTTATCTAAACTGATAATTGACACAAAATGCTGGAGTAACTCAGCGGGACAGGCAGCATCTGTGGAGAGAAGGAGTCAAGTCAAGTTTTATTCGTCACTTGCACATGAATTGCAAGTGAAATGAATTTGCCAGCAGCGGTACAATAAAAAAAGAACACACAATACCCAATACAATTTTACACAAACAGCCAACACAGCATTCATCACTGCGAATGGAAGGCACAAAAATTGGCCAGTCCTCCTCCATTTTCCCCCGTGGTCGGGACCTCAACCCTCCACAGTTGCCGCTGCGGACGTCCAGATGTTAAGTCCAGATAAGTCCTGAATCTGTGCCTCCCCACCGTGGCTTCAAGTTGGTGTAGGCCGCAGGCCGGCGGTCAAAGATTGAAAGTCCCCGCCAACTTTAGAATGGGTGCTATACTGTCTAGGCCGATATACTGCCCGATCATACTTTTTTTTAATTTATATTTTTATTTATTAGAAGCAAATGTACAGAAATAGTACTAACGGCATATTCAATTATGCAATTATTGGACAGCTTCAATTTTAACTTTTTAGCTTAGTTAGAGGAAAAGAAAGGAGAAAAAGAAAGAAAGAGAAAGATTGAGATGTGCAAAAATAAAACCCCTAGTCTACCAAAGTAGTGCAGCAAAAGAGTGAATAAAAGAAAGAAAGAAGAGAGGAATAGAAAAAAAAAAGAAAAGAAAAAAGTGGTGACATACCTGCCTCTCATTCCCTTCCCACCCACCTCACCAAACCCGTAATTAGATTTAAGTCCAAAGTTGTGTTGCGCCATACTATCCTTGTAGTAAATCAGTGAAGTGTCTTGGAAAACTGATCTGGTTTTTCTGCCAAGGCAAGTCTAATATTTTCAAGATGTAGTGTCGTGGACATGTTTATAATCCACATCTTAAGAGTAGGGACTGATGTAAGTTTCCAAAATTTAAGTGTTAGTGTTTTGTTAAACTGTGGTATTGTAAATATCGTGACTTTTTACAGCCCGTGATCAATGTGAGATAATTATGTATCTGACACAATGAAAATATCATTTCCTTCCAACAGACTATATGATTATGGAGGAGCAAAAGAAGCACAAGGTAATATAGATCTTGTCTATTTACTTTATTTTTGTGTGTTGTCTGAGCATTTGTGCCTACAAGCAAGATTTGTCATGCACACAGTACAATAAAGGTGAATTATTTTCTGCCTGCACCCCATGGATCAATAATTCAGAATGAAATTACAACTATTGATTAAAATTATTCATCTTCATAAGTTATAGGAGCAGAATTAGGCCATTCGGCCCAACAAAGGAAGTACTTCCTGCGGCAGCTGAGAAAATACAATCTGCCACAGGCAATGATGGTCTAGTCTTATACTGCAATCGTAGAGTCTGTCCTCACCTTCCCCATCGTGGTCTGGTTTGGCTCAGCCACCAAGCACGACACCCAGAGGCTGCGGCGAATCGTCCGATCAGCCGAGAAGGTTGTTGGCTGCAACCTTCCCTCCATTCACCAACTGTAGAGTCAAGAGTCTGGTCAAGAAAGTTTATTGTCATGTGTCCCAGATAGGAAAATAACATTCTTGCTTTGTTTCAGCACAACAGAATATTGTAGGCATAAATACAGATCAGATCAGTGTGACCATATACCATAGAATATATATATACACATAAATAAACAGATAAAATGCAATAGGCTGTTATAGTTCAGAGTTTGTTTGAAGTTGTGTTTAATAGTCTGATGGCTGTGGGGAAGTAGCTGTTCCTGAACCTGGATGTTGCAGATTTCAGGCTCCTGTACCTTCTACCTGATGGCAGTGGAGAGATTAGGGTGTGGCCAGGGTGGTGTGGGTCCTTTTTGAGGCAGCGCCTGCGATAGATCCTCTCGATGGTGGAGAGGTCAGAGCCGATGATGGACTGGGCATTGGTCAAAACTTTCTGCAGTCTTTTCCGCTCCTGGACGCTCAGGTTGCTGTACCAAGCCACGTTGTACACTGCAATGGCCAGGAAGCGAGCGGGTAGTATCATCTCCGACCCCTCTCACCCTGGCCACAAACTCTTTCAAGCACCTCCCCCTGGATGGTGACTCTGGACTGTCAAAGCCGCCACAGCCAGACATAAAAACAGCTTTTTTTCCCACGAGCAGTAGCTCTACTCAATAACCAAAAGTCTGTAGCCTCCTTTTGCTCTGGTATTTTATTTACAGTGGCTTGCAAAAGTATTCATACCCCATGACCTTTTCCACATTTTGTCACGTTACAACCACAAACGTAAATGTGATTTTATGTGATAGACCAACACAAAGTGGTGCATAATTGTGAAGTGGAAGGAAAATGATACATGGTTTACAAATTTTATTACAAATAAAAAACTGAAAAGTGTAGCGTGCAGAAGTATTCAGTCCCCCTGAGTCAATACTTTGCAGAACCACCTTTCGCTGCAATTACAGCTGCAAGTCTTTTGGGGTATGTATCTATCAGCTTTGCACATCTAGAGACTGAAATTTTTGCCCATTCTTCTTTGCAAAATAGCTCAAGCTCAGTCAGATTGGATGGAGAGTGTCTGTGAGCAGCAATTTTCAAGTCTTGTCAGAGATTCTCAATTGGATTTAGGTCTGGACTTTGACTGGGCCATTCTAACACATGAATATGCTTTGATATAAACCATTACATTGTAGCTCTAGCTGTATGTTGAGGGTCGTTGTCCTGCTGGAAGGTGAACCTCCACCCCAGTCTCAAGTCTTTTGCAGACTCTAACAGGTTTTCTTCCAAGATTGCCCTGTATTTCGCTCCATCCATCTTCCCATCAACTCTGACCAGCTTCCCTGTCCCTGCTGAAGAAAAGCATCCCCACAGCATGATGCTGCCACCACCATGTTTCACAGTGGGGATGGTGTGTTCATGGTGATGTGCAGTGTTAGTTTTCCACCACACATAGCCATTTGCATTTAGGCCAAAAACTTCAATTTTGGTCTCATCAGACCAGAGCACCTTCCTCCACATGTTTGCTGTGTCCCCCACATGGCTTGTGGCAAACCGCAAACGGGACTTCTTATGGCTTTGTTTCAACAATGGCTTTCTTCTTGCCACTCTTCCATAAAGGCCCGATTTGTGGAGTGCACGACTAATAGTTGCCCTGTGACAGATTCTCCAACCTGAGCTGTGGATTTCTGCAGCTCCTCCAGAGTTACCGTGGGCCTCTTGGCTGCTTCTCAGATCAATGCTTTCCTTGCACAGCCTGTCAGTTTAGGTGGACGGCCATGTCTTGGTAGGTTTGCAGTTGTGCCATAATCTTTCCATTTTCGTTTGATGGATTGAACAGTGCTCCATGAGATGTTCAAAGCTTGGGATATTTTTTAATAACCTAACCCTGCTATAAACATCTCCATAACTTTATCCCTGACCTGTCTGGTGTGTTCCTTGGGCTTCATGATGCTGTTTGTTCACTGATGTTTTCTAACAAACCTCTGAGGCCTTCACAGAGCAGCTGTATTTATACTGAGATTAAATTACATACAAGTGGACTCTATTTACCAATAAGGTGACTTCTGAAGGCAATTGGTTGCACTGGATTTTATTTAGGGGTATCAGAGTAAAGGGGGCTGAATACTTTTGCATGCCACACTTTTCTGTTTTTTATTTGTAAAAACATTTGTAAACCATGTATCATTTTCCTTCCACTTCACAATTATGCACCACTTTGTGTTGGTCTATCACATAAAATCCCAATAAAATAAATTTACGTTTGTGGTTGTAACGTGACAAAATGTGGAAAGGTTCAAGGGGTATGAATACTTTTGCAAGCCACTGTAGTTATTCACATGTTTAAATTATAATGTTTTAATTTTAATTGTCTACTGTATATCGTGTTGTTACTGTAAAGTAGATTCACGGATACCGTTAAATCTTCACTACTTTATTAATCACACATTTTTGCCATGGCTGTACGCTAGGGCGCAGCGCGGCCACGAAATTGTCAATAGATTCCCCAGGGTTTTGGCGTCGGGAGAACAGTTTGAAACACTCTAAGATGTGGTTAGTGGGAAGGTTACACATCGCCATAAATTTAGCAATCAGACATACCGGGTCCTGAATACTCTCGCCTGGTCTGTAGATAAGTGACTCCGATCGCTCAAGCGCCTCGGGACCAGCCAGGTTCAGCAGAAGGGAGGCCTTGACCGCGGGGGCCACAGCAGAGTGAGCGATTGTAACATAATGCTCAAAGTCACGTCGGAACACACTCCAGCGATGAGTGATGTCTGCATCAAAGACCTGGATGTCAGGTTTACGACAGGCAGAAGCCATCACGGCACAGGGAGGGGGTACTGGGACAAAGAAAATAAAACTCGATAAACTGGAGACGCAGGAAGGAGCACTTCTGATGCCATGTAAAGTAGATTCACGGATATCGTTAGATCTTCACTACTTTATTAATCACACATTATTACCCTAGCTGTACGTGGTCTGTCACGATCAGCAGAGAGAGAGCTAGGGGCGTGTAGGTTACAATTATACTAACTGGTGAGGGAGTGGTTAGCATGGACAACATTACTATCAATTAAAGGGGTATACACATATCATCTACAGTTACTTGCGAGCAAAGCACCAAGGCAAATTTCTTGTATGTATACATACTTGCCTAATAAAATGCATTCAATTCAATTCAAAAAAGGGAAAGATGAAGGTGTAATGTTACAGGTGCTGAGAAAGTGGAGGTATGAAAAAGCGCAAGGGTCATAATAATGTTGACCGGAAGACTAGGAATACATCCTTAGGATTTTAGGCTTTACTTTGGACTTCAGAGTCAGAGATACAACACACAGCCCTTTGGATGTATTCAATTCAATTCAATTTAAGTCTACTCCACCTTTTCAATCAGATCTATCTTTCCTCTCAACCCCATTCTCTGACCTCTGAAACCCGTACTATATCCTTAAAAATATCCGTCGACTTGGATTTTCTACATCTCCTTTCTAAAGGTACGTCATTTTATTCTGAGGCTGTGGCCTCTGACCATAGACTCTCCCACTAGCGGAAACAACCTCTCCACATCCACTCCAACCAGGCTAAATGTTATCTCTGTACCGCCCTCTCCCGTGACTTCAGACAGAAGAAGGATCTTGGCCCGAAATGTCACCCATTCCTTCTCTCCAGAGATGCTGCCCGTCCCGTTGAGTTACTCCAGCATTTTGTGTCTATCTGCTCCATCCAGTCCTTTCACTTTTTGGTACGTTTTAATGGCGTGTGCCCTCATCCTTCCAAACTCCAGTGACTACAGGCCCAGTGCCGTGAAGCACTCATCATCAATTAACCCACTAATTCCTGGGATCACTCTCGTAAACCTCCTCTGGACCCTTGCCAGCTGCTTAAGGGAAAATGAATTATATTGGATCTGGCAAGATTGAAACATAGAAACATAGAAACATAGAAATTAGGTGCAGGAGTAGCCCTTCGAGCACCGCCATTCATGATATGGCTGATCATCCAATCAGTATCCCGTATCCCGTACCTGCCTTCTCTCCATACCCTCTGATCCCCTTAGCCACAAGGGCCACATCCAACTCACTCTTAAATATAGCACATCCAACTCACTCTTAAATATAGCAACCTCAGAATAAAATGACGTACCTTTAGCAATTAAATTGAGAAGTTTTAGAAACAGAAACATAGAAAATAGGTGCAGGAGGAGGTCATTCGGCCCTCCGAGCCAGCACCGCCATTCATTGTGATCATGGCTGATCATCCCCAATCAATAACCCATGCCTGCCTTCTCCCAAGACCCCTTGATTCCACTAGCCCCAAGAGCTCTATTTACTTCTCTCTTAAATCCATCCAGTGATTTGGCCTCCACTGCCTTACTGTGGCAGGGAATTCCACAAATTCACAACTCTAGGGGTGAAAAGTTTTTTCGCCCCTTTATTATCAGACTGTGCCCCCTGGTTCTGGACTCGCCCAACATTGGGAACATTTTTCCTGCACCTAGCTTGTCCAGTCCTTTTACAATTTTATACGTTACTATAAGATTCCCCCTCATCCTTCTGAACTCCAGTGAATACAAGCCCAGTCTTTTCAATCTTTCCTCGTATGACAGTCCCGCCATCCCAGGGATCAATCTCATGAACCAACGCTGCACTGCCTCAATCACAAGGATGTCCTTCCTCAAATTAGGAGACCAAAACTGTACACAATTTTTTTGTTTAGTTTAGAGATAGAGTGCAGTAACAGGCCCGTCGGACCACAAGGTCCGCCCCGACCAGCGATCAGCCTATACACTGACACTATCCAATACATTAGGAAAATTTGCAAAAGATAATTAACTGACGCTTTGGAAGGTGGGAGGAAACCGGAGCATCTGGAGAAAACCCATGCGGTCACGGGGAGAACGTGCAAACTCCGTACACGCAGTACCTGTAGTCAGGAATTGAACCTGGGTCTCTGGCGCTGTGAGGCAGCAACTCTACTGCTGCGACACCGCCCATTTTAAGAAGTGATCTTAAATTGCACATAAGATTCACACAGGAAACAGAATGATATTTTGTAATAAATTCTGCAAAAAGCAACTGTGAGCAGACTGAACAATGTGGCCTCATAGAAGAATAGAAACATGGAAACATAGACAATAGACAATAGGTGCAGGAGTAGACCATTCGGCCCTTCGAGCCAGCACCGCCATTCACTATGATCATGGCTGATCATCCACAATCAGTACCCCGTTCCTGCCTTCTCCCCATATCCCCTGACTCCGCTATCTTTAAGAGCCCTATCTAGCCCTCTCTTGAAAGCATCCCGAGAACCGGCCTCCACTACCGTCTGAGGCACAGAATTCCACAGACTCACCACTCTAGCTTGTCCAAACCCTTAATAATCTTATATATTTCAATGAGATCCGCTCTCATCCTTCTAAACTCCAGAGTGCACAAGCCCAGCTGCTCCGTTCTCGCAGCATATGACAGTCCCGCCATCCCGGGAACTAACCTTGTAAACCTACGCTGTACTCCCTCAATAGCAAGAATGTCCTTCCTCAAATTAGGGGACCAAAACTGCACACAATACTCCAGGTGTGGTCTCACTCGGGCCCTGTACAACTGCAGAAGGACCTCTTTACTCCTATACTCGACTCCTCTTGTTATAAAGGCCAACATGCCACATAGACAATAGGTGCAGGGGTAGGCCATTTGGCCCTTCGAGCCAGCACCGCCATTCACTATGATTATTGCCTTCCATCACAGTGAGGAATGTGGGGAATCCGCTGTGGTGGATGTTTATGTTAACTTTAATGTACTTGTGTGTCTTGCTGGTTTTTTGGTTTGGCTGTCTTGTCTATTGTTTAATCAAGTTCCACTGTGCCTTAATTGGCACACGTGACAATAAACAGACCTTTGACCCTTGAAACCATTGACCTTTTGAGATAGATCAGCCATGATTGGATGGCAAAGTAGACTTGATGGGCTGAATGGCCTAATTCTGCTGCTATCACTTATGATCTGAAGAACACATTTCGACAGAAATGCTGGAGAAACTCAGCGGGTGAGGCAGCATCTATGGAGCGATGGAATAGATGACGTTTTGACTCAAGACCCTTCTTCAGACTGATGTCGGGGTGGGGGGGGGGGGGGGCGGGAAGAAGAAAGGAAGAGCTGGAGACGGTGGGCTGTGGGAGAGCTGGGAATGGGGATGGGAAGGAGGGAGAAAGCAAGGACTACCTGAAATTGGAGAAGTCAATGTTCATACCGCTGGGGTGTAAGCTACCCCAGCAAAATATGAGATGCTGCTCCTCCAATTTGCAGCGGGACTCACTCTGGCCATGGAGGAGGCCCTGGACAGAAAGGTCGGATTCGGAATGGGAGGGGGAGTTGAAGTGCTGAGCCACCATTAACATTCTTCTCTCTATTTTCTAAGCCCAACCAAGAGAGAAAGAAGAAGAAAAATACATCACACCAGTCCAACAGGGTAGAGAATATGCAGCGTGGCAACATCCAGTAACCAAAGGCAACCCTACTCTTGTTCGAAAAAGGCATGTGCAATATTCAACGGAGTCATGAGCAGGAAGTAGTTGTACATGTATTGGCTCTACCTGAGATTTTTTTTTTTTGTATTTTCCCATTTTAGTCAAGAAAACGTGAATATTCTTTCTCATTGCGAACGGCGCCACAGTATGCAGACTGTGCAGTTGTGGGTCGCGCAAAAGCATTTCGCTGTGCTGTGAATTGGTGGCAATAGAGAACCATCGAACCATTGAACTAGGAGCAAGTAACTGCACCCATTTCTGCCCAGCAGAAGATGCAGAGGTTGCAATGGAGAGGGTGCAACGGAAGTTTAAAAAGACAAAGTGAATGAATGAATGAATGAATGAGTGAAAAAGTTAATTAACTAATCCCATCCCCCTGCCTTCTCCCCATAACCCCTGACACCCGTACTAATAAAGAATCTATCTATCTACCCATCTACCCATCTATCCATCCATCCATCCATCCATCCATCCATCCATCTATCCATCCATCCATCCATCTATCCATCCCTCGGATAATGGATTTCTCAGTTTCATTTTTGCGGATTAGACGTTCAATTTATTTTTGGTCATACATTTACACATCGCATTACATTACAGCGCATTACAAACATCAGGAGAGCGAGGGTGATTTCCACAACAAAGGGGAGGTGACGTGGACTTCTGTCATTTGACAATTGCGTTTTAATGTACACCTAGAACGAGAAGTCAGGTCAGTCTGTGTCTAGATTGTAATCAACGGGCACCAGGTGGGACAGGATGGATAGTCCCTTGCAGTAACGATTACTCTTAGATAATTAGATAGATGCTCTTGGAGACCCGGGTTCGATCCCGACTGCGAATGCTGTCTGTACGGAGTTTGCCCGTTCTCCCCGTGAGCTGCGTGGGTTTATCTCCGAGATCTTCGGTTTCCTCCCACACTCCAAGGACGTACAGGTTTGCAGGTTAATAGGCTCGGTAAATGTAAAAAATGTCCCCAGTGGGTGTAGGATAGTATTAATGTGCAGAGATCACAGGTCGGCGCAGACCCGGTGAGTCGAAGGGCCTATTTCCGTGCTGTATCTCTGAACTGAAACTTTAGGTCATAATGTAAATGTCCCTACATATAAATGTTCATTCCCTTATAGACAATAGACAATAGGTGCAGGAGTAGGCCATTCGGCTCTTTGAGCCAGCACCGCCATTCAATGTGATCATGGCTGATTATCCCCAATCAGTACCCCGTTCCTGCCTTCTCCCCATATCCCCTGACTCCGCTATCTTTAAGAGCCCTATCTAGCTCTCTCTTGAAAGTTACCAGAGAACCTGCCTCCAACGCCCTCTGAGGCAGAGAATTCCACAGACTCACAACTCTCTGTGAGAAAAAGTGTTTCCTTGTCTCCGTTCTAAATGGTTTACCCCTTATTCTTAAACTGTGGCCCCTGGTTCTGGACTCCCCCGACATCGGGAACATGTTTCCTACCTCTGGCGTGTCCAAGCCCGTAATAATCTTACGTTTCGATAAGATCCCCTCTCATCCTTCTGAACTCCAGAGTGTACAAGCCCAGCCACTCCATTCTCTCAGCATATAACAGTCCCGCCATCCTGGGAATTAACCTGGTGAGCCTACGCTGCACTCCCTCAATAGCAAAAATGTCATTCCTCAAATTAGGGGACCAAAACCGCACAGATACTCTCTGAAGAGGGGTTGGAAGAAGGGTTTCGACCCGAAACGTTGCCTATTTCCTTCGCTCCATAGATGCTGCCTCCCCCGCTGAGTTTCTCCAGCATTTTTGTCTACCTCCACAGATACTGCCTCCTGAGTTCCTCCACGGAAAATGTATGAACAGTTGGTCCACTTTTATTTTTTTTGTATAATCTTGTTCAATTTTATTTAAATTTTTGTTCAATTCAAAGATAAAACAAAGCATTGTTCTTTGCTAGAGGTGAGGCAGTTTTGTGTGCAGTTTTGGTCCCCTTATTTCAGGAAGGACATTCTTGCTATCGAGGGAGTGCAGCGTAGGTTTACAAGGTTAATTCCCGGGATGGCAGGGCTGTCATATGCTGAGCGAATGGAGTGGCTGGGCTTGTGTACTCTGGAGTTTATAAGGATGAGAGGGGATCTCATTGAAACATATAAGATTGTTAGGGGTTTGGACACGCTAGAGGCAGGAAACGATGTTCGGGGAGTCCAAAAACAGGGGCCACAGTTTAAGAAAAAGGGGTAAGCCATTTAGAACGGAGATAAGGAAACACCTTTTCTCACAGAGAGTGGTGAGTCTGTGGAATTCTCTGCCGCAAAGAGCGGTGGCGGCCGGTTCTCTGGATATTTTCAAAAGAGAGCTCGATAGGGCTCTTTTTTTAAATATAAATATTTTTATTAGAAGCATGTGTACAAATAATAGTAAGCGACAATTTAATTACAGCTTTCTTACATAGCTTCAGTAAGTCAACTTTAAAGTAAATATAAAGGGAGAAAAAGATGAGAGAAAGTAATAGAGAGAGAAGAAGAAGAGAGAAAAAGGGAGATGCAGAGAGAAACTACCAATGACAAGAATATGGAGATAGATCTGGGAAATATTGAGTGTAACTATTCATCCAGTCCCAAACTCAGGTTTCAACCCTGATTCTGTTAAACCAATTTACCTTTTCAAATATTCAATAAATGTATACCATATTCTAACCAAAAGTTCCGGTTTGTCAATTGAGACAAGTCTCATTTTTTCCAAATGCTAGGTCTCAGCCATTTTCGTAATACACATTTTGATTGTGGGGGTTGCGGGTTTTTTCCAAAATTTTAGCGTTAATCTTTTCGCAGTTATTAGACTGTAATCAAGAAATTGTCTCTGACGTCGTAAAATTTGTAGTATAGAAACATAGAAACATAGAAATTAGGTTCAGGAGCAGGCCATTCGGCCCTTCGAGCCTGCACCGCCATTCAATATGATCATGGCTGATCATCCAACTCAGTATCCCGTACCTGCCTTCTCTCCAAACCCCCTGATCCCTTTAGCCACAAGGGCCACATCCAACTCCCTCTTAAATATGGCCAACGAACTGGCGTCAACTACCTTCTGTGGCAGAGAATTCCGCAGATTCACCACTCTCTGTTTGAAAAACGATTTTCTCATCTCGGTCCTAAAAGACTTCCCCCTTATCCTTAAACTGTGACCCCTTGTCCTGGACTTCCCCAACATCGGGAACAATCTTCCTGCATCTAGCCTGTCCAACCCCTTAAGAATTTTGTAAGTCTCTATGAGATCACCCCACAATCTTCTAAATTCCAGTGAGTACAAGCCAAGTCTATCCAGTCTTTCTTCGTATGGAGGTCGTGCCATCCCAGGAATCAGTCTGGTGAACCTTCTCTGTACTCCCTCTATGGCAAGAATGTCTTTCCTCAGTTTAGGAGACCAAATCTGTACGCAATACTCCAGGTGTGGCCTCACCAAGACCCTGTACAACTGCAGTAGAACCTCCCTGCTCTTGTACTCAAATCCTTTTGCTATGAATGCCAACATACTATTTGCTTTCTTCACTGCCTGCTGCACCTGCATGCCTACTTTCAATGACAGGTGTACCATGACACTCAGGTCTCGCTGCATCACCCCTTTTCCTAATCGGTCACCATTCAAATAATAGTCTACGTTCCTGTTTTTGCCACCAAAGTGGATAACCTCGCATTTATCCACGTTGTACTGCATCTGCCATGCATTTGCCCACTCACCCAGTCTATCCAAGTCATCCTGCAGCCTCCTAGCATCCTCCTCACAGCTAACACTGCCCCCCAGCTTCATGTCATCCGCAAACTTCGAGATGTCGCATTTAATTCCCTCGTCCAAATCATTAATGTATATTGTAAATAGCTGGGGTCCCAGCACTGAGCCTTGCGGTACCCCACTAGTCATTGCCTGCCATTCTGAAAAGGACCCGTTTACTCCTACCCTTTGCTTCCTGTCTGCCAGCCAGTTCTCTATCCACATCAATACTGAACCACCAATACCGTGTGCTTTAAGTTTGTATACCAATCTCTTGTGTGGGACCTTGTCAAAAGCCTTCTGAAAGTCCAGATACAACACATGCACTGCTTCTCCCTTATCCACTCTACTAGTTACATCCTCAAAAAATTCAATAAGATTCGTCAGACATGATTTACCCTTCGTAAATCCATGCTGACTTTGTCCAATGATTTCACCACTTTCCAAATGCGCTGCTATCCCATCTTTAATAATTGACTCTAGCAGTTTCCCCACTACCAATGTTAGACTAACTGGTCTGTAATTCCCCGTTTTCTCTCTCCCTCCCTTTTTAAAAAGTGGGGTTACATTAGCTACCCTCCAATCCTCAGGAACTACTCCAGAATCTAAAGAGTTTTGAAAAATTATCACTAAGGCATCTGCTATTTCTGGGGCTACTTCCTTAAGTACCCTGGGATGCAGCCTATCTGGCCCTGGGGATTTATCAGCCTTTAATCCATTCAATTTACCCAACACCACTTTCCGGCTAACCTGGATTTCACTCATTTCCGCCATCTCATTTGACCCGCGATCCCTTGCTATTTCTGGCAAATTATTTATGTCTTCCTTAGTGAAGACAGAACCAAAGTAGTTATTCAATTGGTCTGCCATGTCCTTGTTCCCCATGATCAATTCACCCGTTTCTGACTGCAAGGGACCTACATTTGTTTTAACTAATCTTTTGCGATTCACATATCGATATAAACCTTTGCAGTCAGTTTTTATGTTTCCTGCCAGTTTTCTTTCATACTACATTTTCCCTTTCCTAATTAAGCCCTTTGTCCTCCTCTGTTGGTCTCTGAATTTCTCCCAGTCCCCTGGTAGGCTGCTTTTTCTGGCTAATTTGTACACTTCATCTTTTTCTTTGATACTATCCCTGATTTCCCTCGTTATCCACGGATGCACCAACTTCCATGATTTATTCTTTTGCATACTGGGATGAACAATTGTTGTAGTTCATCCATGCAGTCTTTAAATGCCTTCCACTGCATACCCACCGTCAACCCTTCAAGAATAAATTGCCAGTCCAGCTTAGCCAATTCACGTCTCATACCCTCAAAGTTACCTTTCTTTAAGTTCAGGACCCGTGTTTCTGAATTGACAATGTCACTCTCCATCCTAATGAAGAACTCAACCATATTATGGTCACTCTTGCCCAAGGGGCCACGTACAACAAGGCTGCTAACTAACCCTTCCTCATTACTCAATATCCAGTCTAGAATAGCCAGCTCTCTCGTTGGTTCCTCCACATGTTGGTTTAGAAAAGTATCCCGCATACATTCCAAGAAATCCTCTTCCTCAGCACCCCTGCCAATTTGATTCACCCAATCTATATGTAGATTGAAGTCACCCATTATAACGGTTTTACCTTATGTTCTACTTTATGTTCTACTAGAATGGTATGTTCTGCTTCTTCTTCTGTCGTGTGGCGTGCACAGCCTAAAGTTATAGGACAACTTGATCCATTTGATCTTCTGTTTGTGCACGTCGAGTTGATTGCATTAGTCGAAACAGGGCAGACCACGTGAAGGTTGCAATCTTCCACCCCGTAGTATGTTCTGATAATCCTAATATTATTAATTTTGGCTCTGGGTCCAGTTGGATATTTGATAACTTCAGAGTTAATTTTTTGAATGTCCACCCAGAAATTTTGAATTTTTAGACGTTAGAAAGGTATGCGTTAAGTTGGCTTCTTGAATTTGACATCTATCATAGAAACATAGAAAATAGGTGCAGGAGTAGGCCATTCGGCCCTTCGAGCGTGCACTGCCATTCAATATGATCATGGCTGATCATCCAACTCAGTATCTTGTACCTGCCTCTCGCCATACCCCCTGATCCCTTTAGCCACAAGGGCCACATCTAACTCCCTCTTAAATATGGCCAATGAACTGGCCTCAACTACCTTCTGTGGCAGAGAATTCCACAGATTCACCACTCTCCGTGTGAAAAACGATTTTCTCATCTCGGTCCTAAAAGACTTCCCCCTTATCCTTAAACTGTGACCCCTTGTCCTGGACTTCCCCAACATCGGGAACAATCTTCCTGCATCTAGCCTGTCCAACTCCTTAAGAATTTTGTAAGTCTCTATGAGATCACCCCTCAATCTTCTAAATTCCAGTGAGGGGAAATATTTGGAAAATCCTATTTAATTCTACCTTCGAATAATGTAGTCTGTATAATATTTCAAATTGAATCAAGGAGTGTCTAGCATTTAGCGAACAGTGATTTATATATTGTAAACTTTCATCCCATGTGTCTTTTATTATGGATTGAGCCAACTCGTCTTCCCATGCTCATCTATATGATTCTGAAGACGGGACCTCAATATCTAAGAGGATATTATAAATATAAGATATTAATTTATTTGTGTTGGGATGTCTATTCAAACATTCAACAAGGGACATTCTGGACCCCTAAGTCTGTAGTCTTGCCTATATAGTTTTACATAGTCTCTAAGTTGCAGATATCTAAAAACATTATTAGCTCATATTTCTGCTGTAGTTCCTGAAATGAGAGAAAAATACCATTTTGGTAAAGGTCTCCCATCGTTTTAATTCCATGGGTTTTCCATTGAACAAACCCTCTATCTAAAACAGATGGTTTGAAAGAAGGGTTATTTGCAATTGGGAGAAAAAGCAATAAATTACCCAATTTTAGAGTGGGTTTTAATTGTTTCTACATAGGTATAACATATAACATATAACATATAACAATTACAGCACGCAAACAGACCATCTCGGCCCTTCTAGTCCGTGCCGAACACTTATCCTCTCCTAGTCCATCTACCTGCACTCAGACCATAACCCTCCATTCCGTTCCCGTCCATATACCTATCCAATTTATTTTTAAATGATAAAATCGACCCTGCCTCCACCACTTCCACTGGAAGCTCATCCCACACAGCTACCACTCTCTGAGTAAAGAAGCTCCCCCTCATGTTACCCTTAAACTTTTGTCCCTTAATTCTCAAATCATGTCCTCTTGTTTGAATCTTCCCTACTCTCAATGGAAAAAGCTTATCCACGTCAACTCTGTCTATCCCTCTCATAATTTTAAAGACCTCTAACAAGTCCCCCCTTAACCTTCTGCGCTCCAAAGAATAAAGACCTATCTTGTTCAACCTTTCTCTGTAACTTAGGTGCTGAAACCCAAGCAACATTCTAGTAAATCTCCTCTGTACTCTCCCTATTTTGTTGACATCTTTCCTATAATTTGGCGACCAAAATTGTACACCATACTCCAGAATTGGCCTCACCAATGCCTTGTACAATTTTAACATTACATCCCAACTTCTATAATCAATTCTCTGATTTATAAAGGCCAGCACACCAAAACTCTCTTTACCACCCTATCTACATGAGGTTCGACCTTCAGGGAACTATGTATGCACAGTTATTCCTAGATCCCTCTGTTCAACTGCATTCCTCAATTCGCTACCATTCACCATGTAAGCACTATGTATAAACGGATTTCCTCCGTGTGATTTTATATTCAAATTAATCGAAGCTAGAAGAATCGAGCCTATTTCAAAAGGTAAGCAGTGCTCCTCCATCTTTAACCAGTCTGGTTCTTGATCAATGTCATCCAACCAGAAGGTTATATTTTTAATATTAACTGCCCAATAATTTAATAAAACGTTAGGTAAAGCTAATCCTCTATTAACTTTGCACTTGCATAAATGTTTTTTATTTATTCTGTGGTTCTTATAGTCCCAGATAAAATTTGTAACAATTGAATCAATTTTTTTGAATATATTTTTTGGGAGGTATATCGGAATTGATTGGAATAAGTATAATAATTGTGGGAGAAAATCATCTTTATAGCATTAATTCTACCAACTGAAGAGAAGGGGTTTTCCAATATTGGATATTTCTGTGTAATTTAGTAAGTAAAGGAGAAAAGTTTGATTTGAATAAAGAAGTATATTTCTTAGTCACATAGATTCCAATGTATTTAAACTTTTCATAGGCGATTTTAAAAGGACACTGTTCGACTATAAGGGGGTTTTGTTCCATTATTGGCATAATTCCGCTTTTATTCCAAATAATTCTATATCTTAAAGGGCTCTTAAAGATAGCAGAGTCAGGGGATATGGGGAGAAGGCAGGAACGGGGTACTGATTGGGGATCATCAGCCAGGATAAGGGGGAATTCCTATAGGACCGAGATGAGGAAAACATTTTTCACACAGAGAGTGGTGAGTCTCTGGAATTCTCTGCCACAGAAGGTAGTTGAGGCCAGTTCATAGGCTATATTTAAGAGGGAGTTAGATGTGGCCCTTGTGGTTAAAGGGATCAGGGGGTATGGAGAGAAGGCAGGTAGAGGATACTGAGTTGGATGATCAGCCATGATCATATTGAATGGCGGTGCAGGCTCGAAGGGTCGAATGGCCTACTCCTGCACCTATTTTCTATCTTTCTATGTTTCTATGATCACATTGAATGGTGGTGCTGGCTCAAATGACCGAATGGCCTACTCCTGCACCTATTGTCTATTGTCTATTGTCTATTGTGTGTTCTAAGTCTAACCAGCTAGTCTATGTTAGGGGGTTTACTAGGAATGATGGTGAATGAGTAAAAAGTTAACACCTCACCACTGAGCTGTCTGCTACACTCATGCTGAACCAATCCACTGGCTTTTAAAGTTCACACATTTTTTCATCAAGTTGATTCCCAGGATGGCGGGACTGTCATATGCTGAGAGAATGGAGCGGCTGGGCTTGTATACTCTGCATTTGAAAGGATGAGAGGGTGATCTTATTGAAACATATAAGATCATTAAGGGTTTGCACACGCTAGAGGCAGGAAACATGTTCCCGATGTTGGGGGAGTCCAGAACCAGGGGCCACACAGTTTAAGAATAAGGAGAAAGCCATATAGAATGGAGGCGAGGAAACACTTTTTCTCACAGAGAGTTGTGAGTCTGTGGAATTCTCTGCCTCAGAGGGCGGTGGAGGCCGGTTCACTGGATGCTTTCAAGACAGAGCAAGATAGGGCTCTTAAAGGTAGCGGAGTCAGGGGATATGGGGAGAAGGCAGGAGCGGGGGTACTGATTGGGGATGATCAGCCAAAATCACATTGAATGGCGGTGCTGCCTCGAAGGGCCGAATGGCCTACTGCACCTGTTGTCTATTGTCTATTGTGTGTTCTAAGTATAACCAGCTAGTCTGTGTTGTGGGTTTACTAGGAATGATGATGAATGTTAACAAAGTCAACACTTCACCACTGAGCTGCCTGCTGACTTCACGCTGCACCAATCCACTCGCTTTTAAAGTTCACACATTTTTTAATCTCTATATGTGTGGGTGCGTGTGTGCAGTGTTCGTGTCTGTTTGCAGTCAGTTCTGGTTACACTGGCCCAATCTTACCGGAAATCACCCCCTGGTCTCAGTGACTTCCCATCCGCTCTCATATCCCCCACATAGTACAGTATAAAAGTAGAGAAGAATGGTCTCAACTATTTGGGGATGATCAGCCATGATCACATTGAATGGTGGTGCTGGCTCGAAGGGCCGAATGGCCTACTCCTGCACTGCACCTATTGTCTGTTGTCTATTGACCTGAAACGTCGCCCATTCCTTCTCTCCAGAGATGCTGCCTCACCCACTGAGTTAAGGGCCTGTCCCACTTTCACGACTCAATTCAAAACCTTTGCCCAGTTTAAAGGACCTAAAAAAAAATTCAAGATCGTGGTAATCTACGAGCTCCTACGACCTTCCACGACTATGTTCACGAACTCGTACGAACTCCTACGAGTATGTCTACCAATTCCCACAACTATTTTGATGCCCTCCTTACAAGTAAAAAGTTGCAATTTCTTTCACCCCGACCATTTTTCTACTCGTGGACATTTTTTATCGGGCTGGAAATAAGTCCCGACTTACCTGATACCACGCGTACCTACGGCTGGCATTACGGGCTGCTACGATATATCTACGAACTCCCACGACCTCCTACGGACTCGTTACGGACATTCTGCGAGTTTGAATCAAGGGGAAAACTCGGGACAATTCGTGAATTACCTCGTGAATGTGGGTCAGGCCATTCACTCCAGCATTTTATGTCTACGTTCGATTTAAACCATCATCTGCAGTTCTTTTTTTTTATATAATATTTTTATTAGAAGCAAGCACATATCATAATAAAAACATTTCATATATATCAGTCGTACATTATAAATCTTATCAATCTTGAACTGATTCTGCTTCTATTATTTTATAGATAAAGAGTGAGAAAGAGAGAAAAGAGAAAAAAAAGGGGGGCAAATGTATAATAAAACAAGAATGGAATAATTTACTAATAATACATCTTTGGAGATAGGTTCGTGAGTTATAAAATTTAACTTTTCATCTAATCCTAAGTTCGAGCTTCAGTTAGGTTCTCGTGCTGATCCAATCTACCCCTTCAGATAGTCAATGAATGTAGACCATATTCTGACAAAAATTCATGTTTGTCCATTAAGACAAGTCTAATTCTTTCCAAGTGTAGGGTCTCCGACCTTTCTACGATCCACATTTTAATTGTGGGGGTTATAGGGCCTTTGCAAAATTTTTATGTTAGTTTTTTCCCAGTTATTATATTATAGTCGAGAAAGTTTCTTTGGCTTGTTGTGAGTGTTAGGCTTAGTTCTGATATTCCTAATATTACTAGTTTTGGATCAGGATCCACATGGGTATTGATAACTTCAGAAATTATTCTAAAAATATCAGTCCAGAAATGTTTGATTTTTATACACTTTACAAAAGTATGCATTGTTAGCTTCTGGATGCTGCCATTTGTCACAAATAGGAGAGATATGTGGGAAGATTCTATTTAGTTTTGTTTTAGAGTAATGTAGTCTGTGTAATTCTTTAAATTGTATCAAAGCATGTCTGGCGTTTAACGAATAGTGATGTATATACTGTAAACTTTCGTCCCAAATATCTTTCGTTATTGTTTGGCCTAATTCATTTTCCCATGTATGTCTACATAATTCCATTGATGGGACCTAGCTATCTAAGAGGGTATTATAAATATGTTATTAATTTATCTGTTAGTATGTTTATTCAAACATCCCTCAAGGAATTCTGGATCCCTAGTCCTATAGTCTTGTGTATTAGATTTAACTTAATCTATAATTTGTAGATATCTAAAAAAGTTGTTCGAGTGTAATCCGTAAATCTGTTTTAACTCCTGAACTGAAAGTAAAGTGCCTTTCCGATAAAGATGTTCCATCTTTTTCATTCCATAATTTTTCCATTGTGTAAAACCTTTATCCAATATGGATGGTTTAAATAGAGGATTTTTTACAATGGGGAGACAGAGTGAAATATTATCCAATTTTAAAGTATTTTTTATTTGTTTCCAGATACGTATACCACTGTATATTATAGGGTTTTCCCTATAGGGTTTTTTTGTGCAATTTTCTTGCAGCAAACATACAGTGGCTTACAAAAGTATTCATGCCCCTTGAACTTTTCCACATTTTGTCACATTACAACCACAAACGTAAATGTATTTTATTGGGATTTTATGTGATAGACCAACACAACATGGCACATAATTGTGAAGTAGAAGGAAAATGATACATGGTTTTCAATTTTTTTTACAAATAAAAAACTGAAAAGTGTGGCATGCAAAAGTATTCAGCCCCTTTACACTGATACCCCTAAATAAAATCCAGTGCAACCAATTGCCTTTAGAAGTCACCTAATTAGTCACTAGAGTCCACTTGTGTGTAATCTAATCACAATATAAATACAGCTGTTCTGTGAAGGCCTCAGAGGTTTGTTAGAGAACATTAGTGAACAAACAATGTTCCTTGGGCATCATGAAGCCCAAGGAACACACCAGACAGGTCAGGGATAAAGTTGTGGAGAAGGTTAAAGCAGGGTTAGGTTATAAAAAAATATCCCAAGCTTTGGATATCTCACAGAGCACTGTTCAATCCATCATCCGAAAATGGAAAGAGTATGGCACATCTGCAAACCTACCAAGACATGGCCGTCCACCTAAAATGACAGGCCGGGCAAGGAGAGCATTGATCAGAGAAGCATCCAAGAGGCCCATGGTCACTCTGGAGGAGCTGCAGAGATCCACAGCTCAGGTGGGAGAATCTATCCACAGGACAACTATTAGTCGTGGCACTTCACAAATCGGGCCTTTATGGAAGAGTGGCAAGAAGAAAGCCATTGTTGAAACAAAGCCATAAGAAGTCCCGTTTGCAGTTTGCCACAAGCCATGTGGGGGACACAGCAAACATGTGGAGGAAGGTGCTCTGGTCTGATGAGACCAAAATTGAAGTTTTTGGCCCAAATGCAAAACGCTATGTGTGGCGGAAAAACTAACACTGCACATCACCCTGAAACACACCATCCCCACTGTGAAACATGGTGGTGGCAGCATCATGCTGTGGGGATGCTTTTCTTCAGCAGGGACAGGGAAGCTGGTCAGAATAGATGGGAAGATGGATGGGGCCAAATACAGGGCAATCTTAGAAGAAAACCTGTTTGAGTCTGCAAAAGACTTGAGACTGGGGCGGAGGTTCACCTTCCAGCAGGACAACAACCCTAAACATACAGCCAGAGCTACAATGGAATGGTTTAGATCAAAGCATATTCATGTGTTAGAATGGCCCAGTCAAAGTCCAGACCTAAATCCAATTGAGAATCTCTGGCAAGACTTGAAAATTGCTGTTCACAGACGCTCTCCATCCAATCTGACTGAGCTTGAGCTATTTTGCAAAGAAGAAAGTGGGCAAAAATTTTGTCTCTAGATGTGCAAAGCTGGTAGAGACATACCCCAAAAGACTTGCAGCTGTGATTGCAGCGAAAGGTGATTCTACAAAGTATTGACTCAGGAGGGCTGAATACTTTTGCACGCCACACTTTTCAGTTTTTTATTTGTAATAAAATTTGTAAACCATATATCATTTTCCTTCCACTTCACAATTATGCACCACTTTGTGTTGGTCTATCACATAAAATCCCAATAAAATACATTTACGGTTGTGATTGTAACGTGACAATATGTGGAAAAGTTCAAGGGGTATGAATACTTTTGCAAGCCACTGTAATCGAACCTATTTCAAAAGGGAAACAGTCCTCCATTCCCATCTTTAACCAATCTGGTTGCTGATCCATTTCTTCAGCCAGAAATTCATAATTTTTAA
Organism: Okamejei kenojei; assembly: GCA_035221665.1. NCBI lineage: Eukaryota > Metazoa > Chordata > Chondrichthyes > Rajiformes > Rajidae > Okamejei > Okamejei kenojei. The sequence goes on from CM069160.1 coordinate 14,807,039, forward strand.
TATGGGCAGCCCAAAAATAAAATAAATAATTTGGTAAGGCTAGACCTCCATTTGTCTTTGATTTACATAGATGTTTTTTGCTTATTCTATGATTCTTATAATCCCAAATAAAGCTTGTAACAATGGAATCGACTTTAAAAAAAATAAAAATTTGGGAGATATATCGGAATTGATTGAAATAGGTATAATAATTGCGGTAAAAAAATCATTTTTATAGCATTAGTTCTACCAAACATTGAGATAGGGAGTGTTTTCCAGTACTGAATATGCTTGTGAAGTTTATTCAGTAAAGGTGGGAAGTTTAATCTAAATAAAGAAGTATAAGTCTTAGTTACATAGATTCCTACGTATTTAAGTCTTTCCTTAACTATTTTAAAAGGGAATTGTTGTAATTGTGTGAATTGAATTCCATTATTGGCATGATTTCACTTTTATTCCAATTAATTCCATATCCCGAAAACAGACCAAATTGAATTATTAGATTTAGTAGGTTTGGAATGCTAGTTTCTGAGTTTGTAATATATATTAATACATCATCTGCATATAAAGATATTTTATTCATTGTGTCTTTGGTATTATACCCGTATATTTCTGGGTGAGCTCTAACACTTTCTGCTAAAGGTTCAATTGCAAGGGCGAATAATAATGGGGATAGCGAGCATCCTTGTCTACAACCTCTAGAAAGATTAAATTTAGTTGATAACATTTGATTTGTTAAAATTCTAGCTGTTGGGTTAGAATATAAATGTTTAACCCATGCGCAGTACTTCTCCCCCAATTGAAAATTTTCCATCACCGAAAATAAATGACCATTTTACCTGATCAAATGTTTTTTCAGCATCTAACGAAATGATTGCTAAGTCTACATCAGCAATTCTACTTGAGTATATAATATTGAATAGTCGTCTCAAATTATAAAATGAATAACGTTTTGGAATAAAACCTGTTTTGTCGTGGTGTATTAATTTATTAATCACTAAACTCAATCTATGAGATAGGATATTAGTTAATGTTTTCTGATCAGTATTTAAGAGAGCTATTGCACTATATGAACCTGGGTCTTCCAGATCCTTATCAGTTTTTGGTATAAGTATTATTGTAGATTCATTTAAACGTTCTGGGAGTTTCTGTTGAGTATAAACGTATTTATACAGTGTCTGTAAACGTGGGGAAATCAGTTCATAACATTTTAAATAAAATTCAGAGCTTAGGCCGTCGGGGCCTGTGGCCTTTCCATTTTTTAAAGATCTAATTGACTTTATTAGTTTTTATCCCCTCATTTGAAGAAGGACACTTGCTATTGAGGGAGTGCAGCGTAGGTTCACCAAGTTAATTCCCGGGATGGCGGGACTGTCAAATGCTGAGAGAATGGAGCGGCTGGGCTTGTACACTCTGGAGTTTAGAAGGACGAGTGGAGATCTTATTGAAACATATAAGATTATTAAGGGTTTGGACCCGCTAGAGACAGGAAACATGTTCCCGATGTTGGGGGATTCCAGAACCAGTGGTCACAGTTTAAGAATAAGGGGTAAGCTATTTAGAACAGAAACGAGGATGCACTTTTTTTCACAGAGAGTTGTGAATCTGTGGAATTCTCTGCCTTAGAGGGCGGTGGAGGCCGGTTCTCTGGATACTTTCAAGAGAGAGCTAGATAGGGCTCTTAAAGATAGCGGAGTCAGGGGATATGGCGAGAAGGCAGGAACGGGGTACTGATTGGGGATGATCAGCCATGATCACATTGAATGGTGGTGCTGGCTCGAAGGGGCGAATGGCCTACTCCTGCACCTATTGTCTATTGTCTATTGTGTGTTTTAAGTATAACCAGGTAGTCTGTGTTAGTGGGTTTATTAGGAATGATGGTGAATGAGTACATAGTCAACACCTCACCCCTGAGCTGTCTGCTACACTCATGCTGAACCAATCCACTCGCTTTTAAAGTTCACACATTTTTTAATCTCTATATGTGTGGGTGGGTGTGTGTAGTATTCGTGTCTGTTTGCAGTTCTGGTCACACTGGCCCAATCTTTCCGGAAATCGCCCCCTGGTCTCACGCACTTTCCATTCTCTCTCAAATCCCCCACATAGGACAGTATAACAGTAGAGAAGACGGGGTCTCAACTGATTGGGGATGATCAGCCATGATCACGTTGAATGGCGGTGCTGGCTCGAAGGGCTGAATGGCCTTCTCCCGCACCCGTCTATTGTCTATTGACCCGAAACTTCGCCCATTCCTTCTCTCCAGAGATGCTGCCTCACCCGCTGAGTTACACCAGCATTTTGTGTCTACCTCCGATTTAAACCAGCATCTGCAGTTCTTTCTTATACATAACAGTATAGATGTTGAGAGGTCATGTTGCAGTTGTATAAGACGTTGGTGAGACCACATTTAGAATATTGTGTTCAGTTCTGGCCACCATGTTATACGAAAGATATCGTCAAGCTTGAAAGGGCTCAGGGAAGATTTACGAGGATGTTGCCAGGACTAAAGGGTGTGAGCTATCGGGAGAGGTTGAGTAGGCTGGGTCTTTATTCCTTGGAGCGCAGGAGGATGAGGGGTGATCTTATAGAGGTGTACAAAATCATGAGAGGAATAGTTCGGGTAGATGCACAGAGTCTCTTGCCCAGAGTAGGGCAATCGAGGACCAGAGGACATAGGTTCAAGGCAAAGGGGAAAATACTTAATAGGAATCTGAGGGGTAAATTTTTCACACAGAGGGTGGTGGGTGTGTGGAACAAACTGCCAGAGGAGGTAGTTGAGGCTGGGACCATCCCAACATTTAAGAAACAGTTAGACAGGTGCATGGATAGGACAGGTTTGGAGGGATATGGACCAAACGTAGGCAGGTGGGTCGAGTGTAGCTGGGACATTGTTGGCCGGTGTGGGCTAGTTGGGCCGAAGGGCCTGTTTCCACACTGTGTCACTCTATGACATCCATATGAGGCATGGCCTAGAACTCTGACCTTCAGCTCGTCTCAGAACTGAACCAAAGATAGACACAAAAAGCTGGAGTGACTCAGCGGGTCAGGCAACATCTCTGGAGAAAAGGAATAGGCGACGTTTCGGATCGGGACCCTCCTTCAGTTTGAGGAAAGCTAGAGGGATGAAAAGGTACGGAACAGATTAGAGGCGGCACCTAGGACCAAAGAGCCCACAAAGGTCCATTGTTGGCTGAGGAGGAGGTTATAGTGAGGGGGTACGAACAGTAAAATTAGCAGGCAGTCGAATGTGGGGGAGGAATGGAGAGAGAGTGGATGCAAGAGTTACTTGAAATTAGATAAAATAGAGAAATGTGGAAACAGACCCTTTAGTCTGGAGAAAAGGAATAGGTGACGTTTCACAGTGTGGACTGAGCGAACTGTCTTAGAGAACTTGCTCTTAGTCTGGTCTTAACCCAAAATGTAATTTAATAGTCCAGTCAAAGTTGTACCTTCATCTACAGTCAAAGTAGTACCAGCATCTATGGAGCGAAGGAATAGGTGACGTTTCGGGTCGAGACCCTTCTTCAGACTTTTTTCCAGCATCTGCAGTTCTTTCTTAAATAGGTTTGTAGGTTAATTGGCTTTGGTACAATTGTAAATTGTCCCTTTTTGGTAGTGTGTTTGTAGGGTAGTGTAGTGTATGGGGGGGTCGCTGGTCAGCGCGGATGCGGTGGGCTGAAGCGCCCGTTTCCTCGCTGTATCTCTAAACTATACTCAATTTAAACACCACAATAGTGCATTGTTATCCGAGATGCTTTGCACAATAGACAATAGGTGCAGGAGTAGGCCATTCGGCCCTTTGAGCCAGCACCGCCATTCAATGTGATCATGGCTGAGCATCCCTAATCAGAACCCGTTACTGCCTTCTCCCCATATCCCCTGACTTTAAGAGCCCTATCTAGCTCTCTCTTGAAAGTATCCAGAGAACCGGCCTCCACCGCCCTCTGAGGCAGAGAATTCCACAGACTCACAACTCTCTGTGTGAAAAAGTGTTTCCCTCGTCTCCATTCTAAATGGCTCACCCCTTATTCTTAAACTGTGTGGCCCCTGGTTCTGTACAATGAATCTGAGGACAGTGAGTCGAAGGGGCCTGTTTCCGTGCAGTATTCCTAAAGGCCCTGAAGTAAAGTCTAAGAAGGAACTGCAGATGCTGGAAAATCGAAGGTAGACAAAAATGCTGGAGAAACTCAACGGGTGAGGCAGCATCTATGGAACGAAGGAAATAGGACTTCTTCAGAAGGGTTTCGGCCCGATATGTCGCCTATTTCCTTCGCTCCATAGATGCTGCCGCACCCGCTGAGTTTCTCAGGCATTTTTGTCTACTAAAGTAAAGTCTACTTGGTTTTGCTACCTTGCGCCTGGAAGCCACTCCTGTAGCAATGTTACACAATTTTGGGATTTTAAAAATCAAGTCTGCAATTTATCCCATCAGATAAAGCATAAAAGGAAGTTTAATTTGACACCTAATTCACCTTCATATATCTTCAGTATTAAAAATGTTATGGCCATTTTCATACTCGGAAATTAGCATCTTGGTCCCCATTGCCTTTCCATTGACTGAACACAAAAGCTGTGATCAAGGACAGTCAAAAGCCCATAACTTTCCTAAAAATTAAGAGAACTCAATGAAATGTTCAGTTATTATAGATTGAAGCATTCTGAAACAAATATGAAACAATCTTACTTGGATGACCTGAAGTTAAAGCATATAATTAGTTAGTTATCTAATTGTGGCTAATTACAAAATTCAATTACTAGATCTAAACATCTATCCATTTCTTAAGAAGTGATAAACATTTTTAAATTGCCTAAGTGTCCAAATAACATTCACACAATAATCCACAATTTAACATGATTTTTAAATCTCATTTTCATGAATTTATAGGCCAAATGGAAGGAATTTAGTGTTTAATGCCTGTAAATTAATGGCCATTTAAATCAACTTGCGATTGGGTTTTAGTGGAACGCGGTGGATTGGAACGTTGCGGTTTGCGGTGAAGTCGGCAGGAAAAACACTGGCGGTTCATGCATTTTTTTTGTCCCCTTTTCGCAACATGAAAATTTGATTAAATGCTTCCTAAAAACCATGTTTTTATGTAAAAATAAACTGTGTCGCTTCTTTTATTGCCTACGTTAGGTCCCTTCTGCTGTCGGCGTTTAGAGCTTTAAAAGATGATTTTTAAACTACTCTCGTTAATAAATAATCTACCGTGGTTTAAAAATAACTTCATGAATGAAATGTCGGAGCGATTTCTCTTTGGCGACGAAATCGCCCGACATGGATCGATTTGGACTGTCTAGGGAAAAATGGCAGTTTAAACACGCTCCCCTCTGAAAGGCGCCAAAGTCACGCACACGGGGAGCGGCAGAACTGCAGCGCTGCTAAAGGTAGGTATTGTAACATACCTAACTCCTGTGCTGTCAACGCCAGTCTGCATGTTGAAATAAGTTCAAACTTCATTGTTAAGGTCCAAGTTGGTTCTGTGTGAAGTTGGTTGGCTCTATGATCTTTGGTGTGAAGACCAATGGAAATTGTGATGCAGAAAGATCTTATTAATAGCTCAAGGTTTCAGCTAAACCATAATCCTGTTTATGACCTTCACCACTTCAGCTGTTTGGACATGTTGTGAAAAATGTGCACCCCATCCCCCACTCCCCTTCCAAAGGACCTGATTCCGCGCTGTATCTCTCTAGCTCTCTCTTGAAAGTATCCAGAGAACTGGCCTCCACTGCCCTCTGAGCCAGAGAATTCCACAGACTCACAACTAAAATAAAAGTAAAGTTAAGTATCCTTTATTGTCACTCAGACCTTTCGGTTTGAACGAAATTTCGTTCCTGGCAGTCATACATTAAATAATAAATTAACTGTAAATGAAAACTTTACAAGCTCTTAAGTGTACAACATCTTTTAATGATAGCACTGGGTATTACACACACCTTCAAGCACCGGCTACATTTTCCTACTGAGGGGAAGGCGTTATGATTGATGTTAACTGGGCGGGGTTAATGGAGTGAGGTAACTATATTATTGGTTGCATATAAACCATCTACATCCTTCCCCTTAGAAATCAAAAAAACAGATTGTTGTCACGACAACCGAATTAAACAGCAGAATTAAACGAAATCGCCGTAGCGAACAGGCGGCTTACTGATCCTGCCCGAGCGCGTACGGATGTCTCCCCCTCCCCCCGAAAGAGCAGAAGAAGCAGGGAGGACGCAAGGCAGCCGGGGAACCAGGGAAGGGCATTGGGGTGGGAGAAACAGGAGAGGGAGAACCGCGATCGGCAACAGGGGACCCGCGCAGAGGGGAACCAGGCGCCCGCGACGGGGGACCGAGGCATGCAGGGAACACCAGCCGGGGCGGCAGCCGGCTGCTGATAGGAGAGTGGAGGGGCATAGGGCCCAGGGGGCTGCGGCTGTGGCTCATTAACCGCAAGCAGGTGTTGTCGGCTTCTTCGGTAGATGGAACCCTCACAGTCGACCAGATACGAACGAGGTGAGTCGACCACCCCAACCACGGTGGCCAGACGGTAGTGCCCACTGGCGGTCTGCAAACGAACAACCTGTCCGGGCAACAGAGGATCGAGTGGTCTGCCCGACCGATCGTGGGAACGCCGCTGGCTGTCATGGTTCTCTTGAATTCGCCTCTGCACGGAGGCGGGCTCCAGCACCCGAGGTTTCAGCTGGAGCTGGCAATCGGGACGGTGGATCTGGTAGTTCTGGACATCAGACGCTGAGCAGGGGACCCCATGGCCGGATCCCTGGAAACATTCCTGAGGTTCAGGAGATCCAAATACAAATCAGAATTGGATAGTCGCGCCTGTTCCATCAGAAGCTTGGCGCTGCGGACGGCCCGTTCTGCTAGGCCGTTGCTCTGTGGGTACTCTGGGCTGCTGGTGAAATGCACGAAGTTCCACTTGTCGGCAAAGCTTTTGAATTCTCGGCTTGTAAACTGCCTGCCGTTGTCAGTCTGCAGCCTGACCGGGGTCCCAAAAGTGGAGAAGTGTTTCCGCAGCTTGCGGATCACCATCTCCGACGTGAGGGATGTCAGCAAATCCACTTCGAACCAGTTGGAGTACGAGTCGACCAGGACAAGGTAGTGGTTACCACGCCACTCGAATATGTCGGCAGCCAGCGAGGACCAGGCCAAAGCAGGGGCGGGCTGTTGCAGCAGGGGCTGTCGCTGCTGGTGCGGCGCAAGACTGTTGCACGTGGAGCAGGCAGAAACTCGGTCTCGGATATATTTGGCCATTCCAGGCCAATAGAATTGGCACTGAGCGTGGGCAAGCGTTGCATCGACCCCAGGGTGTCCGCTGTGGGCTGCACAAAAGTAAAAGTCAAACAGGGAGGACGGGACCACAACTTTATGTCCCTTGACGATAACGCCATCCTGGAGCACCAGTTCGTCGCGGACCAGGAAGAAAGGCTGTGCTTCAGATGGCGCGGCGGAGCGCTTTGTTGGCCACCCTGCTTTAATCACCGATGCAAGCTGCTGCAAAGCCGGATCGGCAGCGGTGTGCTCGGCCAAAACCTGTAGCTGCTTGGTGGGAATAAAGTTAACGCCCAGTACGAGCAAGTCCTCTGTTTCGTAGGGGTGGCGAGCGCAGGAGGTACGCGGGGCTCGCGACAGGGTGTCCGCAATGTGCATCTCGGTGCCCTTCTTGTAGATTAAGTAGTTTATTGTGTTTTGTTGTCTACATTAACAAAACACAATAAACACAAATTAACATCCACCACAGTGAGTCCACCAGGCACATCCTCACTGTGGTGGAAGGCAAAAGTCTTAAGTATTTGTGTCTTCCCTCCTTGCTCTCCCTCTGCGCTGAGGCGATCCAGGCCTCCGATGTTGTGACCCCGCCGGGTGTTGGTAAGTAAGTCAGTCCCGCGGCTGAATCCGAGCTCCGCAAATGGGCCGGTTGAAACTCCGCGGCCCAGGGTGGTTGAAGCTGCCGAAGCTGCCGGCTTCCAGTCCAGCGGACGCAGCTGTTGCCGCGGGAGCTCCGGAAAAACAGGTCACCAACCTGTAACCTGCGAGCTCCCGGCGATGTCGTCTGCTGGGCCCGCGGCCGAACGTCCGAGGCCAGGCCGTCACCGCCGGGACACCGCCCCAGCCCCGAGCCAGGCCGTCGCCGCCGGGACACCTCCTCAGTCCCGAGCCAGGCCGTCGCCGCCGGGACACCGCCCCAGCCCCGAGTCAGGCCGTCACCGCCGTCGGAGCCCACCACAGCCCCGAAGTCCGCCAGCCTCGCGCTGGTAAGTCCTGGCTGGCTCTCCCTCCGGAGTCTCGGGTCGGTCGCAGTTGGAGGCCACCAGCTCCGCCATTGGGCCTCAGCGCAGACGGAGACGGGAGACACGACAAGAAACGTCGCATCCCCCCCCCGAAGGAAAGGACTAAGACACGTTTCTCCCCCCCCACCCACACACATACACACCCTAATAACTCAAATTAACTAACTAAAAGAGGACAAGGACAACAAAAAAAAAGAAAAAACAGACGGACTGCAGGCGAGCCGCAGCTGCTAGGACTCTCTGTGTGACAATAGACAATGGACAATAGACAATAGGTGCAGAAGTAGGCCATTCGGCCCTTCGAGCCAGCACCGCCATTCAATGTGATCATGGCTGATCATCCCCAATCAGTACCCCTGGAAAAGTGTTTCCTCAGCCATTCAGAACGGAGACGAGAAAACACATTTTCTCACAGAGAGTTGTGAGTCTGTGGAATTCTCTGCCTCAGAGGGAGGTGGAGGCCGGTTGCCTGGGTACTTTCAAGAGAGAGTTAGATAGGGCCTCTTAAAGATAACGGAGTCAGGGGATATGGGGAGAAGGCAGGAACGGGGGTACTGATTGTGGATGATCAGCCATGATCATATTGAATGGTGGTGCTGGCTCGAAGGGCCGAATGGCCTACTCCTGCACCTATTGTCTATTGTCTATTGTCTATCTCTAAAAGCAGCAGAAATGTGTGGGAATGAACTGCAGATGCTGGTTTAAACGGAAGATCGACATAAGATGCTGGAGTAACTCAGTGGGACAGGCAGCATCTCTGGAGACAAGGAATGAGTTTCTGGTCGAGACCCTTCTTCCGACAAAAAGTCCCAGGAAAAGTAAACGAGAGATATATAGACGATGATGTAGAGAGATGTAGAACAATGAATAAAAGATCTACCAAAAAAGTAGCGATGATAAAGGAAACAGGCCATTGTTGGCTCTTTGCTGGGTGAGAACGAGAAGCTGGTGCGATTTGTGTGGGGGAGGGATGGAGAGAGAGAGGGAATGCAGGAGTTACTTGACGTGAGAGAAATCAATGTTCATACCACTGGTGCATAGGCTGCCCAAGCAAAATATGAGATGCTGTTCCTCCAATTCTCGTACATCCTCACTCTGACAATGGAGGAGGCCCAGGACAGAAAGGTCAGTGTGGGAATGGGAAGGAGTATTAAAGTGTTTGGCAACCGGGAGATCAGGCAGATCCAGGCAGACTGAGCGGAGGTGTTCAGGGGAAATGATCTCCCAGTCTGAGCTTGGTCTCGCTGATGAATAAGATTGCACACCTGGACAGCGTGTACAGTAGATGAGGTTGGAGGAAGTGCAAGTGAACCTCTGCCTCACCTGAAAGGAGTGTCGGGGTGCCTGGACAGAGTCGAGGGAGGAGGTTGGTGCCGCGGTAAAGTTTCTGCCTGGATATTCCGCCTCGTGGAGTAACTTCAATGGATATTTGCTAAGGCAGAGATAGATAGGTTCATGATTAGAACGAGTGTCAGGGGTTATGGGGAGAAGGCAGGAGAATGGGGGTTAGCAGGGAGAGATGGATCAGCCATGATTGAATGGCAGAGTAGACTTGATGGTCCGAATGGCCTCATTCTGCTCCTATCTCTTATGACCTTATGGGCCTAATTTGAAGAAGGGAGTGCAGCGAAGGTTCACCAGGTTCATTCCCGGGATGGCGGGACTGTCATATGTTGAGAGATTGGAGCGGCTGGGCTTGTACACTCTGGAGTTTGGAAGGATGAGAGGGGATCTTATTGAAACATATAAGATTGTTACGGGTTTGGACACGCTAGAGGCAGGAAACATGTTCCCGATGTTGGGGGAGTCCAGAACCAGGGGCCACACAGTTTAAGAATAAGGGGTAAGCCATTTAGAACGAGATGAGGAAACACTTTTTCTCACAGAGAGTTGTGAGTCTGTGGAATTCTCTGCCTCAGAGGGCGGTGGAGGCCGGTTCTCTGGATACTAGATAGCATTTCCCCAGAGGCCAGAATACAGTCGATGGGCCGAACGTTCCACAGGGATAGTAAGAGAAATTCGGGGACCACCCCACTAAATCAATTACATCCATTCAATGCAGCGAGACCTAGGTGTTCTTGTACACCAGTCTCTGAATGTTGGCATGCAGGTACAGCAGGCAGTGAAGAAAGCTAATGGAATGTTGGCCTTCAGCATTTAATATAGGAGTAAAGTGTTGTATAGGGTAAGACCACATCTGGAGTAATGTGTACAGTTTTGGTCTCCTAATTTGAGGAAGGACATCCTTGTGATTGAGGCAGTGCTGCGTAGGTTCACGAGATTGATCCCTGGGATGGCGGGACTGTCATATGAGGAAAGATTGAAAAGACTGGGCTTGTATTCACTGGAGTTTAGAAGGATGAGGGGGATCTTACAGAAACATATAAAATTATAAAAGGACTGGACAAGCTAGATGCAGGAAAATCTTCCCAATGTTGGGCGAGTCCAGAACCAGGGGCCACAGTCTTAGAATAAAGCGGAGGCAATTTAAGACTGAGGTGAGAAAAAACTTTTTCACCCAGAGAGTTGTCAATTTGTGGAGTTCCCTGCCACAGAGGGCAGTGGAGGCCAAATCACTGGATGGATTTAAGAGAGAGTTAGATAGAGCTCTAGGGGCTGGTAGAATCAAGGGATATGGGGAGAAGGCAGGCACGGGTTATTGATTGGGGACGATCAGCCATGATCACAATGAATGGCGGTGCTGGCTCGAAGGGCCGAATGGCCTCCTCCTGTACCTATTTTCTATGTTTCTATGTTTCTAATTGATGTGGAAATTATTGGGGATGTGAAAAGATTGGGGTGGGGGGGGGGGGTATGTCTCAGTCTGCCCCACGATAGCAGGGGGAGGAGTTGTACACTTTGATAGCCACGGGGAAGAAGGATCTCCTGTGGCGTTCTGTGCTGCATCTTGGTGGAACCAGTCTGTTGCTGAAGGTGCTCCTCAGGTTGACCAGTGCGCATTGGAGGGGGTGAGCTGTGTTGCCTAGGGTGCTCCGCAGTTTGAGGAGCATCCTCCCCTCCGAGACCAACCTCCCGTCGATCCAACTCCAACTCGCCCCCAGGACGGAGCCGGCCTTCGCCCGGCTGCCCCGGCGCACGGCAGCGAGGAAGATGGCACTGGCCGCCACCGATTGGTAGAACATCTGCAGCATCTTACCGCAGATGTTGAAGGAGCGGGGCCTTCTCAAAACGTACACACACCAACCTCTATTGGAATACCTTGCCCCTCAGGTTCCTACTAAATCTATTTGTGTAAGAAGGAACTGCAGATGCTGGAAAATCGAAGGTAGACATAAATGCTGGAGAAACTCAGCGGGTGCGGCAGCATCTATGGAGTGAAGGAAATAGGCAACGTTTTGGGCCGAAACCCTTCTTCAGACTAGTAAATCTACCCCTTCCCACCTTAAACCTGTGCCCTCCTGTTTAACCTCTCCTACCACTGAAAAAGACTGTGACTGTCCACCCTATCTACACCCCTCCTGGTTGTTTACAACAGATAATCCTCCGACATTTTCGCCACCTCCAACGGGATCCCACCACTGGCCACTTCTTCCTATCTCCTCCCCTTTCGGCTTTCCGCAGAGACCGCTCCCTCCGTAACTCCCTGGTCAATTTGTCCCTTCCCACACGAACCACCCCCTCCCCTCGCAACCTTTCCCTTGCAACCGCAGGAATTGCTAAACTTGTCACTTTACCTCCCCCCTCAACTCCATCCAAGGACCCAAGCAGTCTCTTCAGGTGTGGCAGAGGTTCACCTGCACCTCCTCCAACCTCATCTACTGCATCCGCTGCTCCAGGTGTCAACTGCTCTACGTCGGTGAGACCAAGCGCAGGCTTGGCGATCGCTTCGCCCAGCACCTCCGCTCGGTTCGCAATAACCAACCTGATCTCCCGGTGGCCCCGCACTTCATCTCCCCCTCCCATTCCGAATCCGACCTTTCTGTCCTGGGCCTCCTCCATGGCCGGAGTGAGTCCCACCACAAATTGGAGGAGCAGCACCTCATATTACGCTTGGGCAGTTTACACCCCAGCGGTATGGACATTGACAATTTCAGGTAGTCCCTGGTTTCTCCTTCCTTTCCCTCCCCTTCCCAGCTCTCCCACAGCCCACTGTCTCCGCCTCTTCCTTTCTTCTTCCCGCCTCCACCCCCACCCCCCACATCAGTCTGAAGAAAGGTCTTGAGCCAACACGTCACCTATTCCTTCGCTCCATAGATGCTGCCTCGCCCGCTGAGTTTCTCCAGCATTTTTGTCTACCTCCTGTTTGTTTGGTCACCTCCTCATCTTTAGATAGCTCGCTGCTACCCTCCTCTGGCTGCAACCGGCATTGCAGTTTGAGTAGGCAGGGTCTCTGTTCCATGGAGCGCAGGAGGATGAGGGGAGATCTTATAGAGGTGTACAACATCGTAAGAGGAATAGATCGGGTAGATGCACAGAGTCTTTTACCCAGAGTGGGGGAATTGAGTACCAGAGGACATCGATTGGATCAAGGTGAAGGGGAAAAGATTTAATAGGAATCCGAGGTGGACAAAAAACCTGGAGAAACTCAGCAGGTTAGGCAGCATCTATGGAGCGAATAAATAGGGGACGTTTCGGGTCGAGACCCTTCTTTGGACTTTGTGTAATTTTGTGTAACTTACCCTTTCACACCTTACCCTTCCATATCTCTAGTCTCCCTCTCCCCCTGCCCCTCAGTCTGATGAAGGGTCTCGACCCGAAACGTCACCTATTTCCTTCGCTCCGTAGATGCCGCCTCACCCGCTGAGTTTCTCCAGCTTTTTTGTCTACCTTCCATTTTTCCAGCATCTGCAGTTCTTTCTTAAACATAGGAATCCAAGGGGTAACTTTTTCACACAGAGGGTGGTGGGTGTATGGAACAAGCTGCCAGAGGAGGTAGTTGAGGCTGGGACTATCGCATCGTTTAAGAAACAGTTGGACAGGTACATGGATAGGACAGGTTTGGTGGGATATGGACCAAGCGCAGGCAAGTTGGACAAGGGTAGCGGTGTATGGGAGTTGGGCTGAAGGGCCTGTTTCCACACTATATCACTCTATGACTATAACAGCAGCATCTTCACCAGGAACAGGAGGAGATTTTCCACTTCTGATTGACACAAAATGTTGGAGTAACTCAGCGGGTCAGGCAGCATCTCTGGAGAGAAGAAAATAGGTGACGTTTCACGGTCGAGACCCTTCTTCAGAGTCAGGGTCCCGACTGGGTCCTTCTGCAGTTGTACATGGCCCTAGTGAGACCACACCTGGAGTATTATGTGCAGTTTTGATCTCTTAATTTGAGGAAAGACATTCTTGCTAATGAGGGAGTGCAGTGTAGGTTCACCAGGTTAATTCCCGGAATGGCGGGACTGTCATTTGCTGAGAGAATGGGCTTGTATACGCTGGAGTTTAGAAGGATGAGAAGGGACATTGAAACATGTAAGATTATTAAGGGTTTGGACACACGAGAGGCAGGAAACATGTTCGCAATGTTGGAGGAGTCCAGAACTAGGGGCCACGCAGTTTAAGAATAAGGGGTAAGCCATTTAGAACGGAGAGGAGGAAACACTTTTTCACACAGAGCGTTGTGAGTCTGTGGATTTCTCTGCGTCAGAGGCCGGTTCTCTAGATACTTTCAAGAGAGAGCTAGATATAAAGCTCTTAAAGATAGCGGAGTCGGGGATATGGGGAGAAAGCAGGAACAGGGTACTGATTGGGGATGATCAGCCATGACCACATTGAATATCGGTGCTGGCTCGAAGGGCCAAATGGCCTCCTCCTGCACCTATTGTCTATTGTCTATTGTCTCAAAACCTCTGCCATTCTTTTTCTCCAGTCCAGGTCAGTCTAGTTGAAACTCCGTACAGACAAGCACCCGTAGTCAGGATCGAACCGGGGTCTCTGGCGCTGTGAGGCAGCAACTCTACCGCTGCGCCACCGTGCGGCTCTTAGCTTGTAGAACCAATAGCTTGTAGAAACAAGGAACTGCAGGACCCCATCTTCACACTGATAATAAGGGGGGATCCCAGCCCCCAACGTCGTCTCTCCATGTTCTCCAGGGATTTTTCCTGACCCGCTGAGTTGCTCCAGCACTTTGTGTGAAATACCCTTTCACACCTCACCTTTCCATATCTCTAGTCATACCCCCCCCCCCCCCCCCCCCCCCCGTCTCTCAATCTGAATAAGGCTCTCGACCCGAAACGTCACCCATTCCTTCTCTCCAGGGATGCTGCCTGACCCGCTGAGTCTAGAGCCGGATTTACCACTAGGCTTCACATGCTGAATCCTGGGGCCTCGAAATCTAGGGGGCCTCCGGCCAAGGTGTATAATATTTTTGACACTGTCATAGGCCTTTCTTACATATGCTGTCACAACGCACTGTAGTCTCTAAACAACCCTTCAGTAATTTTCCTTGCCCTCCATTTCGGAATAATAGTGCTTTAAGCCGATAACTCGACACTAGCACTGGCAATAAATCAATAAATAAATAAATAAAAAGCGCGGCTTTCCCGCCCCTCATCTCATTGGCCACGCTCGGCTGCAAATCGGTGTCAATCTAGTGGACCATCTTCCTCTAGTCGTGGGGGTGGGGGATTGGGAGGGGCCTCACAAGTGGAGCAGCCGGGGGCCTCCCTTCATCTAAATCCGGCCCTGGCTGAGTTACTCCAGCATTTTGTGTCTATCTCTGCTGTGGAATAATGCCAGGTGGGCCAGAGGGGTTGTTCCCCAACTGACTCTGTGACTTGAAGGTAGGCACAAAGTGCTGGAGTAACTCAGCGGGACAGGCGGCATCTCTGGAGAGAAGGAATGGGCGACGTTTCGGGTCGAGACCCTTCTTCAGACTGACGTCAGACTGAGTTCCACTTAATGTGCCGCCACTAATAGCTATTTTATCTTTTTTTAAATCTATTTTATCTTTTAATCTATTTTATTTTTATGTTGCACGGTGAGCCAAATGCAACAACATTTCGTTCAGATTTGCATTTGTTGATGTATTTTTGAATGACAATAAAGTCTTTGATTGATTGATTGATTGCCGATAACAACCTCGTCCTCAACTCCAGAAGACGAAGGAAATCATTGTCGACTTCAGGAAGATCAGAGGGGGCAGGCACACCCCCATCCATATAAACGGGACTGAGGTGGAGAGGGTCTCCAACTACAAATTCCTCGGAGTACACATCTCGGAGGATCTGTCCTGGTCCCTCAACACCTCCAAGCTGATCAAAAAGGCGCAGCAGCGCCTTTACTTCCTGAGGAGGCTCAAAAAGGCCCACTTGTCCCCCCCGATCCTGACCAACTTCTACCGCTGTACCATCGAAAGCATCCTGACCACCTGCTTTACGGTCTGGTACAGCAGTTGCACCGTAGCAGACAGGAAGGCACTACAACGGGTGGTGAAAACCGCCCAGCACATCATCGGTGCCCCACTCCCTACCATGGATGCCCTCCACCGAAAACGGTGCCTGAGTCGGGCCGGGAAGATCATCAAGGACCCCTCCCACCCTAACCATGGACTGTTTGCCCTCCTACCATCGGGGAGGCGGTACAGGAGCCTCAGGTCCCGCACCAGCAGGATGAGGAGTAGCTTCTACAATAACACCATCGCACTGCTGAACTCGGAGTCCCGCCGATAGATTCCCACATCTGTATTTATTTATCTGTATTTATCTAAACATTGCTATCACTTCGTTCTGTCACAAAACTGCATTTCGTTGTACCCATACTTGTATCTGTACAATGACATTAAAGTTGAATTGAATTGAATTGAATTGAATTGAATTGATTGATTGATTGAAGTCAGGGGAGTGGGCGGGAGATAAAATATAGTCGGAGACAGTAGGACCAATGGGAGAACTGGGAAGGGGAAGGGGATGGAGAGAGAGGGAAAACAAGGGCTATCTGAAGTTAGAGAAGTCAATGTTCATACCGCTGGGGTGTAAACTATCCGAGTGAAATATGAGGTGCTGCTCCTCCAATCTGCGCTGGGCCTCACTCTGGCAATGGAGGGGGGCCCAGGACAGAAAGGTCAGATTGGGAATGGGAGGGGGAGTTGAAGTGCTGAGCCACCGGGAGATCGTGGCAGGTTAAGGCGGGCTGAGCAGAGGTGGCCAGCGAAACGATCGCTCAGCCTGCGTTTGGTCTCGCCGATGTTTTAGAGTCCACACCTGGAACAGCGGATACGGTAGATGAGGTTTGGAGGAGGTGGGTGAACCTCTGCCGCACCTGGAAAGACTGCCGGGGTCCTTGGACGGATTCGGGGGGGGGGGGGGGGGAGGTAAAGGGACAGGTGTTGCATCTCCTGCGGTTGCAGGGGAAGGTACCTGGGGAGGGGGTGGTTTGGGTGGGAAGGGCCGATTTGCCTACAATTGGTTCATTTTTTGCGATGAGCAGCACATATTTTCGAGCTGACGGGATGAAGTCACTGAGTGTAGCAAAGTCTGAGGATGGCTGGATACAAGCAAACATATTTATAAAAACGCTGACATGTCATTCATGTTGGGAAAGAGGCACACAATGTCTTTGACTGGGTGAGTCATCGTGTCACACGCTGTCCTTTCCCCTTCCGGTTCTGTGTTAGGTAGGGGCCAGCTTGTCACATACTATCCTTTTCCCCCTCTGGGACTGGGGAGTTAAAGTGCTGAGTGTGCCGTTTTGCTCTCCAAATTTGAGGAAGGACATCCTTGCAATTGAGGGAGTGCAGCATCGGTTCACCAGGTTAATCCCCGGGATGGCAGGACTGTCATATGCTGAGAGAATGGAGCGGATGGGCTTGTATACACTGGAATTTAGAAGGATGAGAGGGGATCTTATTGAAACATGTAAGATTATTAAGGGTTTCGACACGCTAAAGGCAGGAAACATGTTCCTGATGTTGGGGGAGTCCAGAACCAGGGGTCACACAATTTAAGAATAAGGGGTAATCTTATTGAAACATATAAGATTATTAAGGGTTTGGACACACTAGAGGCAGAAAACATGTTCCCGATGTTGGGGGTGTCCAGAACCAGGGGTCACACAGTTTAAG
This sequence comes from Okamejei kenojei, assembly GCA_035221665.1. Lineage (NCBI taxonomy): Eukaryota > Metazoa > Chordata > Chondrichthyes > Rajiformes > Rajidae > Okamejei > Okamejei kenojei. The sequence continues at coordinate 14,824,329 of CM069160.1, forward strand.
AATAATGGGGTGGTGGGCGATTTAGGACTGAGATGAGGAAATACTTTTTCACCCGCAGCGTTATGAATCTGTGGAATTCTCTGCCACAGAAGACAGTGGAGGCCACTTCCCTGGATGCTCCGGTTTCCACCCACACTCCAAAGACGAACAAGTTTGTTGTTCAATTGGCTTCTGTAAAATTATAATTTGTCCCTAGTGTGTTGGGTAGAGTTATTGTATGGGATAGTTGCTGGTCAGCACGGACTTGGTTGGCCAAAGGGCCTGTTTGCGTGTTGTATCTCTGAAGTCTAAAGTAAAGTCTAAAATCCTGGTTCTAGGCAAAAGTGCTGGAGAAACTCAGCGGGTGAGGCAGCATCTATGGAGCGAAGGAATAGGGTTATTATTAAGGGTTTGGACACACTAGAGGCAGGAAACATGTTCCCGATGTTGGGGGAGTCCAGAATCAGGGGCCACACACAGTTTAAGAATAAGGGGTAAGCCATTTAGAATGGAGATGAGGAAAAACTTTTTCACCCAGAAAGTTGTGAGTCTGTGGAATTCTCTGCCTCAGAGGGTGGTGGAGGCCGGTTCTCTGGATACTATCAAGTGAGAGTTAAAGCCCCTGTCCCATGATGCGAGTTTACCCAAGAGCTCTCCCGAGTTTAAAAAAATCAAACTCGTGGTAAGTACATAGAATGTACGTAGCGGGAGCTCGTGGATGTCTTGTAGTGGCTCATAATGCCAACGGGGTACTCGGGAAACGCAGTAACTCGTGAAGTTTTTTCAACAGTATGAAAAATGTCCAAGAGTAAAAAAATACTTGTGATGAAGTACCATGAGTTTGATTTTTTTTTTTAACTCGGGAGAGCTCTTGGGTAAACTTGCATCGTGGGACAGGGGCTTCAGATAGAGCTCTTACAGATAGTGGAGTCAGGGGATATGGGTAGAAGGCAGGAACGGGGTACTGATTGGGGATGATCCGCATGTTCACTCTGGAGTTTAGAAGGATGAGAGGGAATCTTATTGAAACATATAAGATTATTAAGGGTTTGGACACGCTAGAGGCAGGAGACATGTTCCCGATGTTGGGGGAGTCCGGAACCAGGGGCCCAGTTTAAGAATATGGGGTAAGCCATTTAGAACGGAGACGAGGAAACACTTTTTCACACAGAGAGTTGTAAGTCTCTGGAATTCTCTGCCTCAGAGGGCGGTGGGGCCGGTTCTCTGGATGCTTTCGAGAGAGAGCTGGATAGGGCTCTTAAAGATAGTGGAGTCAGGGGATATGGGGAGAAGGCAGGAACGGGGTACTGATTGTGGATGATCAGCCATGATCACATTGAATGGCGGTGCTGGCCCGAAGGGCCGAATGGCCTACTGCTGCACCTTTGTCTATTGTCGAATGTCCACAGTCAAAAAGGCCCAACAGAGGATGTACTTCCTGCGGCAGCTGAGGAAGCACAATCTGCCACAGGCAATGATGGTCCAATTCTACACGGCCATCGTAGAGTCTGTCCTCACCTTCTCCATCATGGTCTGCTTTGGCTCAGCCACCAAGCACGACACCCGGAGGCTGCAGCGAATCGTCCGATCAGCTGAGAAGGTTATTGGCTGCGACCTTCCCCCCATCGACGAACTGCACACTACAAGGGCCAGGAAGCGAGCGGGCAAGATCATCTCTGACCCCTCCCACCCTGGCCACAAACTCTTTGAATCACTTCCCTCTGGAAGGCGACTCCGGACTGTCAAAGCTGCCACAGCCAGACATAAAACCAGCTTTTTTTTCACTAGTAGTAGCTCTACGCAACAACCAATAGCCTCCTTTTGTTACGGTATTTTATTTCATTCTTCATATGTTTAAATTGTAATGTTTTAATTTTAATTGTCTACTGTATATCGTGTTGTTACTTGCGAGCAAAGCACCAAGGCAAATTCCTTGTATGTATACATACTTGGCTAATAAAATGGATTCAATTCAATTCAAAAAAGGGAAAGACGAAGGTGTAATGTTACAAGTGCTGAGAAAGTGCAGGTATAAAAAAGCGCAAGGGTCATAATAATGTTGGCCGGAAGAGTAGGAATACATCCTTAAGGGCCAGTCCCACTTTCACGAAGTAATTTACGGATTCTCCCGAGTTTTCCCCTTGATTCAAACTCTTAGAATGTTTGTAACGAGTCCGTAGGAGGCCGTAGGAGTTCATAGATATATTGTAGCAGCCCTTAATGCCTGCCGCAGATACTCGGGGCATCAGGTAAGTCGGGACGTTTTTTCCAACCCGATAAAAAATGTCCACGAGTAAAAAAATGGTCGGGATGAAAGAAATTGCAACTTTTTACTCGGAAGGAGGGCATCTAAATAGTCGTGGGATTTCGTAGACATACTCGTAGGAGTTTGCGAACAGAGTCGTGGAAGGTCATAGGAGCTCGTAGATTACCACGATCTTGATTTCTTTTTTAGGTCCTTTAAACTCGGCAGAGGTTGTGAATTAAGTTGTGAAAGTGGGGCAGGCCCTTTAGCATTTGCACGAGGATAGAACCAGGATTTTAGACTTTACTTTAGACTTCAGAGATACAACACGCAAACAGGCCCTTTGGCCAACCAAGTCCGTGCTGACCAGCGACTATCCCATACAATAACTCTACCCAACACACTAGGGACAAATTATAATTTTACAGAAGCCAATTGAACAACAAACTTGTACGTCTTTGGAGTGTGGGTGGAAACCGGAGCATCCAGAGAAGTGGCCTCCACTGTTTTCTGTGGCAGAGAATTCCACAGATTCATAACTCTGTGGGTGAAAAAGTGTTTCCTCATCTCAGTCCTAAATCGCCCACCACCCCATTATTCTTAAACTGTGTGACCCCTGGTTCTGGACACCCCCAACATCGGGAACATGTTTCCTGCCTCTCGTGTGTCCAAACCTTTAATAATCTTATATGTTTCAATAAGATTACCCCTTATTCTTAAATTGTGTGACCTCTGGTTCTGGACTCCCCCAACATCGGGAACATGTTTCCTGCCTCTAGTGTGTCCAAACCCTTAATAATCTTATATGTTTCAATAAGATTACCCCTTATTCTTAAATTGTGTGACCCCTGGTTCTGGACTCCCCCAACATCGGGAACATGTTTCCTGCCTCTAGTGTGTCCAAACCCTTAATAATCTTATATGTTTCAATAAGATTACCCCTTATTCTTAAATTGTGTGACCCCTGGTTCTGGACTCCCCCAACATCGGGAACATGTTTCCTGCCTCTAGTGTGTCCAAACCCTTAATAATCTTATATGTTTCAATAAGATCCCCTCTCATCCTTCTAAACTCCAGAGTATACAAGCCCAGCCGCTACATTCTCTCAGCATATGACAGTCCTGCCATCCCGGGAATTAACCTGGTGAACCTACGCTGCACTCCCTCAATAGCAAGAATGTCCTTCCTCAAATTAAGGGACCAAAACTGCACACAATACTCCAGGTGATGCCTCACCAGGGGAGGCACGGAAATCGCTATCAAAACATGGGTGGCGACAGGGGGGACCCAATTTCTTGGCGGCCGTGGGCCCTATGGACGGTAATTAGTGACCGGTGACGGCATTCGCCGAAAAAAATCACGTGAGGCCCACAGCCAGCGAGGAGACGCAGCATTAAATGCAGCTCAACTCTGCCTGTCTCGCCAGGTTAAGCTACAGCCCTGCCGGGACACCAGTCCGCAGCCGTGGAGCTAGCGCAGCTTCTCCGCGCTGGGGGGGCACTCGGGTGGGGATGGGGACGGTCCAGTGGCGGTTCGGCAGCGATTGCGGCATCGGAGGCCCGTGACCGATCCTGGCTGCGGATGAGGCGCAGGTCTGTGTCCAGGGCTGCCGAGAGTATTTCGCTTGACCTGGGCATGTAATTCAAGCTCCGCTCTCAGCTTTGCTACACCAGGACATCTCCCTCCTCCAATCACCGCACTCTATCCTCAGTCCCACCCCCCCTACTTCCGCCTCTGACCGACACCTCCTCCAATCATCGCGCTGAATCATCATGTCCGGGGGGGGGGGGTCCCGTTCCCTGCTGACCGACGTCTCTTTCACCAATCGGCGCCCTCGATCATCAGTCCCACCCCCACTGTCTCACCGAGAGCAGAGATTTCACCTGGTTTTAAAATCCGGATTACAAAAAATGGGGGGGATCATCCCCCACCTCTCATAACGGGGGGGGGGGGGCGTGTCCCCCCTAGCCCCCCCCGGGATCTCCGCCCCACGCACCAGGGCCAGGTACAACTGCAGTAAGACCTCCTTGCTCCTAAACTCAAATCCTCCTCATTTTGTAAATGCTTCCCTTTTTTGCACTTTGGAGATAGAGTGCGGAAACAGGCCCTTCGACCCATCGAGTCCGCGCCGACCACCAGCACTAACACTGTCCTACTCACAGGCGGGACAATTTGCAATTTTTATTCACAGAAGCCAATTGACCTGCAAACCTGCACGTCTTTGGAGTGTGGGTGGAAACCGGAGCACCCGGAGAAAACCCGCGCAGTCACAGGAGGTCAGGCAGCATCTCTGGAGAAAATAAATAGGTGACGTTTCAGGGAGGAACGTCTGCAAAAAAAAGGGGCCCGACGTGAAAAAACCTCACCTATTCCTTTTCTCCGGAGATGCTGCCTGACCCGCTGAGTTACTCCCGCTTTTTGCGTGACACGTCATCAGCATGGACTGCAGTGACGTGATGTCTTTCCGCTCACTGGTTAGCGCACAACGAAGGCTTTTCACTGTACCTCGGTAAACTAAACTGAAACAGGCGAGATAGTTGCTGCCTCACAGCGCCCGAGGCCCGGGTTCGATCCCGACCACAGGCGCCGTCTGCACGGAATTTGCACGGTCTCCCCGTGACCTGCATGGGGTTTTCTCCGAGATCTTCCGTTTCCTCCCACACTCCAAAGTCATACAGGTTTGTAGGTTAATTATAAACAATGGACAATAGGCTATAGGTGCTGGAGTAGGCCATTCGGCCCTTCGAGCCAGCGCCGCCATTCAAAGTGATCATGGCCGATCATCCCCAATCAGTACCCCGTTCCTACCTTCTCCCCATATGCCCTGACTCCACTATCTTTAAGAGTCCTATCTAGATCTCTCTAGAAAGTATCCACCGCCCTCTGAGGCAGAGAATTCCACACTCACAACTCTCTGTGAGGAAAAAGTGTTTGCTCGTCCCCGTTCTAAATGGCTTACCCCTTATTCTTAAACTGTGTGGCCCCTGGCTCTGGACTCCCCCAACCTCGGGAACATGTTTCCTGTCTCTAGCGTGTCCAAACCTTAAACAATCTTCTATGTTTCAATGAGATCCCCTTTTGGCTTGGGTATAAATTGGCTTGGGTATAAATGCCAATTGTCCCTAGTGTGTGTAGGGTAGTGTTAGCGTGCGAGGATCGCTGGTCCGCACGGCTGAAGGGTCTGTTTATGCTGCATCTCTGAACTAAACCGAACGACGCACACAGAAGCTTGTTTTCTTTTTAACAAATGGCCTTGGGGGGGGGGGGGGGGGGGGGGGGGGGGGAGGAGAAAAAAAGGAACATTCTCCCTTCGAAAAGCCATGAGAAAAGTGAAGTGTAAGCAGCAAGCCAGTGACATCAGCGGCAGGAAGTTAAAACGATTCAGTGTTTCCTGAGTATCATTTGAGATCATATTGTGGAGTGAGCGAGAGAGAGAGAGAGAGAGAGAGAGAGAGAGAGAGAGAGAGAGAGAGAGAGAGAGAGAGAGAGAGAGAGAGAGAGAGAGAGAGAAAGAGAGAAAGAGAGAAAGAGAGAAAGAGAGAGAGAGAGGGAAAAGTGAGCAGAGTGCAGCACAACCTGCTGATGGATCGTCAAGGTAGGAATATCATTTGTGGTTTGTCTTGTGTCTACTGGCTGAAAGAATGGGTCGACAGGGCTTTCATTCACTGGAATTTAGAAGGAAGGATGAGAGGGGATCTTATATTCACATATAAAATTCTCAAGGGATTGGACGGGCTAGATGCAGGAAAAATGGTCCCCATGTTGGGGGAAGTCCAGAACCAGGGGGTCGCAGTTTAAGAATGAGGGGTTTAGACCATTTAGGAATGAGGAATGAAAACATATAAGATTGTTAAGTGTTTGGTCACGCTAGAGGCAAGAAACATGTTCCCGATGTTGGGGGAGTCCAGAGCCAGGAGCCACTGTTTAAGAAAAAGGGGTAAGCCATTTAGAACGGCGACGAGGAAACACTTTTTCACACAGAGAGTTGTGAGTCTGTGGAATTCTCTGCCTCAGAGGGCGGTGGAGGCCGGTTCTCTGGATGCTTTCATGAGAGAGCTAGATAGGGCTCTTAAAAATAGCGGAGTCAGGGGATATGGGGAGAAGGCAGGAACGGGGTACTGATAGGGGATGATCAGCCATGATCACATTGAATGTCGGTGCTGGCTCGTAGGGCCGAACGGCCTACTCCTACACCTATTGTATATTGTCTATTGAGATGAGGAAAAACCTTTTTCACCCAGAGAGTTGTGAATCTGTGGAATTCTCTGCCACAGAAGGCAGTGGAGGCCAATTTACTGGATGTTTTCAAGAGAGAGTTAGATTTAGCTCTTCGGGCTAAAGGAATCAAGGGATATGGGGAGAAAGCAGGACTATTAGACAATAGACAATAGGCAATAGGTGCAGGAGTAGACCATTCAGCCCTTCGAGCCAGCACCGCCATTCAATGTGATCATGGTTGATCATCCCCAATCAGTACCCCGTTCCTGCCTTCTCCGCATATCCCCTGACTCCGCTATCTTTAAGAGCCCTATCTAGCTCTCTCTAGAAAGCATCCAGAGAACCGGCCTCCACCCCCCTCTGAGGCAGAGAATTCCACCGACTCACAACTCTCTGTGTGAAAAAGTGTTTCCTCATCTCTGTTCTAATGGCTTACCCCTTATTCGTAAACTGTGTGACCCCTGGTTCCGGACGCCCCCAACATCGGGAACGGGGTACTGATTGGGGATGATCAGCCATGATCACATTGAATGGCAGTGCTAGCTCAAAGGGCCGAATGGCCTGCTCCTGCACTTATTGTCTATGTTTCTAAGTGTCCTTTCCTGTCTCTTGTCTTTATAAAGCAAACTTTTCAAAAATTCAGACACTTAGTTCAATTCCGTTTAGTTTGATTTGGTTTGGTTTGGTTCAGTATATTGTCACGTGTACTGAGGAAAGCTTTCCTTGCGTGCTAACCAGTCGGCGGAAAGACTACTTCCAGCCGTCCACTGTGTACAGATGTATGATTAAAGGAATAACGTTTAGTGCAAGGTAAAGCCTGTAATGTCCGGTTAAAGAGAGTCCAAAAACATACTTCAAATCTGGAAAAAGATAACAGTCCCCACAGTGAAGATGTGGATCACAGAAATGACCGAGATACTAGATCTAGAAAAAATAAGGTTTGTCTTGACTGACAAACCAGATCAATTCTCAAAAATATGGTCTCCTTTCATTGAATTTCTTCGACAACATAATGGTTGAACACAAACTCAAAACCGACGCTAGGGTCGGGTGAGCGGGTGTATGGAAGGGCAGTGGGATATATCTCCGCATCTTTCACACCGTCGTTAGTTCCAGGGCTTTTTTATTGGTTTTTTACTTTACTTTTCTTCTCTTTCCTTTCTTCTTTCTTTTCCCGTTTTTCCTTTGTCTTTTCTTGTAGTTATTAGATCATAAAATGTTAAATATGTAGTTTTAGATTATAAAATGTTAAAACTGAAGCTGTACGAAAATTGTATAACCGTTATGTCGATCTCTTTTTTTTTTGTACAATTGCTTCTAACAAAAAAAATGTTTTAATTAAAAAAATAAAAAATAAATATATAAAGATAGTCTAAGGGTCTCCAATGAGGTAGATAGTACTTCAGCACTGCTCTCTGGTTGTGGTAGGATGGTTCAGTCGCCTGATAACAGCTGGAAACAGTTTTGGTCTCCTAATCTGAGGAAAGACATTCTTGCCATAGAGGGAGTACAGAGAAGGTTCACCAGACTGATTCCTGGGATGGCAAGACTTCCATATGAAGAAAGACTGGATAGACTCGGCTTGTACTCGCTGGAATTTAGGAGATTGAGGGGGGGTCTTATAGAGGCTTACAAAATTCTTAAGGGGTTGGACAGGCTAGATGCAGGAAGATTGTTCCCGATGTTGGGGAACTCCAGAACAAGGGGTCACAGTTTAAGGATAAGGGGGAAGTCTTTTAGGACCGAGATGAGAAGATCTTTTTTCACACAGAGAGTGGTGAGTCTGTGGAATTCTCTGCCACAGAAGGTAGTTGAGGCCAGTTCATTGGCTATATTTAAGTGGGAGCTAGATGTGGCCCTTGTGGCTAAAGGGATCAGGGGGAGAGAAGGCAGGTACAGGATACTGAGTTGGATGATCAGCCATGATCATATTGAATGGCGGTGCAAGCTCGAAGGGCCGAATGGCCTACTCCTGCACCTATTTTCTATGATTCTATGATTCTATGTAAAGAAACTGTCCCTGAATCTGGACGTGTGCGTTTGTTTTCACGCTTCTGTACCTCTTGCCCGAGGGGAGCAGGGAGAAGAGGGAGTGGCCAGGGTGAGACTGGTCCTTGATTATGCTGCTGGCCTTGCCGAGGCAGCGTGAGGTGTAGATGGAGACAAAGGGAGGGAGGTTGGTTTGTGCGTGTGATGGTCTGGGCTGCTGGCCTTGCCGAGGCAGCGTGAGGTGGAGATGGAGTCAATGGAAGGGAGGTTGGGTTTGTGTGCAACTCTCTACAATTTCTTGCGGTCTTGGACGGAGCTGTTCCCAAACCGTGCTGCGATGCATCCCGATAAAAGGAGGAACGGGGTACTGATTGGGGATGATCAGCCATGATCACATTGAATGGCGGTGCTGGCTCGAAGGGCCAAATGGCCTACTCCTGCACTTATTGTCTATTGTCTGTAAAGTGCTTTCCACAGCGCATCTGTAGAAGTTGGTGAGTGTTGTTGGGGACTTGCCAAACGTCCGAAGCCTTCTATGTATAAGTAGGTGGGTTGGTCTGCCTTTTGGCAATTGCTTCAACATGGGTGGTCCAGGAGAGGATGCTGGTGATATTTACTCCTTAAGAACTGAAGCTTTCAACTATCTCTACTTCAGCGCTGTTGGAGTAGAGATAGACAATAGACAATATGTGCAGGAGTAGGCCATTCGGCCCTTTGAGCCAGCACCGCCATTCACTGTGATCATGGCTGATCATCCCCAATCAGTACCCCGTTCCTGCCTTCTCCCCATATCCCCTGACTCCGCTATCTTTAAGAGCCCTATCTAGCTCTCTCTTGAAAGTATCCAGAGAACTGGCCTCCACCACCTTCTGAGGCAGAGAATTCCACACTCACAACTCTCTGGGTGAAAAAGATTTTCCTCATCTCCGTTCGAAATGGCTTACCCCTTATTCTTAAACTATGGCCCCTGGTTCTGGACATCCCCCAACATCGGGAACATGTTTCCTGCCTCTAGCGTGTCCAATCTATTAATAATCTTATATGTTTCAATAACATCCCCTCTCATCCTTCTAAACTCCAGTGTATACAAGTCCAGCCGCTCCATTCTTTCAACATATGACATCCCAGGAAGTAACCTGGTGAACGTACGCTGCACTCCCTCAATAGCAAGAATTCCCTTCCTCAGATTTGGAGAACAAATCTGCACACTATTTTGCTTCCTGAAGTCGATCACTATCTCCTTAGTCTTGGATATTGAAACAATCGGTTTTGTTATTAAAACAAAATATTGTGACTGAAAAGACACAAAATACTGGAGTAACATCATGGGTCATCAGAAGAATGGTCCCAACCCAAAAGTCACCTATCCATGTTCTCCACAGATGCTGCCTGACCCGCTCAGTTACTCCAGCACTCTGTGAAACGTCACCTATCCATGTTCTCCACAGATGCTGCCTGACCCGCTGAGTTACTCCAGCACTCTGTGAAACGTCACCTATCCATGTTCTCCACAGATGCTGCCTGACCCGCTGAGTTACTCCAGCACTCTGTGAAACATCACCTATCCATGTTCTCCACAGATGCTGCCTGGCCAACTCAGTTACTCCAGCACTTTGTGTCTTTCCCTGGTAAACCAACATCTGCAGTTCTTTAATTTCTCCAGTATGATCCATCCCTTGTCCAGGGTGCTTTATGCTTTATTTTAGACTTTGTTCTGCCTCCCCCCCTCCTCTCTTTATACTTGAGAGAGACAGCACGGAAACAGGCCCTTCGGCCCACCGCGTCCGCACAGACTAGTGATCATCCCGTACACTAGCACTGTTCCTGCCCACACTCTGGTTTTAACCGCAGCAAACTAACCTACAAACCTGGACGTCTTTGGAGTGGGGTAGGAATCCCCTAATTTGAGGAAGGACATTCTTGCTATTGAGGGAGTGCAGCGTAGGTTTACAAGGTTAATTCCCGGGATGGCGGGATCGTCATATGCTGAGAGAATGGAGCGGCTGGGCTTGTACACTCTGGAGTTTAGAAGGATGAGAGGGTATCTCATTGAAACATATAAGATTGTTAAGGGTTTGGACACGCTAGAGGCAGGAAAACATGTTCCCGATGTTGGGGGAGTCCAGAACCAGGGGCCACACACAGTTTAAGAATAAGGGGTAAGTCATTTAGAACGGAGACGAGGATACACTTTTTCTCACAGAGAGTGGTGGAGGCGGGTTCTCTGGATGCTTTCAAGAGAGAGCTAGATAGGGCTCTTAAAAATAGCGGAGTCTGGGGATATGGGGAGAAGGCAGGAACGGGGAACTGATTGGGGATGATCAGCCATGATCACATTGAATGGCGGTGCTGGCTCAAAGGGCCGAATGGCCTGCCCGTGCACCTATTGTCTATCGTCTATTGAAACCGGAGCACCCGGAGAAAAGGGCCGAATGGCCTGCCCGTGCACCTATTGTCTATCGTCTATTGAAACCGGAGCACCCGGAGAAAACCCAATGCCGTCACTGGGAGAATGTACATGTTCTGTACAGACAACACCCATGGTCAGGATCGAACCGGGGTCTCTGGCGCTGTGAGGCAGCAACTCTGCCGCTGCGCCACCTTGCCACCATTTTGATTGATCCAACCTGCATTAATTCCTTGTGAAGCAAGGAACTGCAGATGCTGATTTAAGAAGAAGAAAGTCAAATCAAGAGAATTTTTATTGTCATGTGTCCCAGATAGGACAATGAAATTCTTGCTTGCTGCAACACAACAGAATATTGTAAACATAAATACAGAACAGGAGATAAAAGTTCAGTGTGTGTATGTACCACAGACAATATATATACACAATAAATAAACAGATAAAGTGCAATAGGCTGTTATTGTTCAGAGTTTGTTAAATGTCATATTTAATAGCCTGATGGTAATAACCCGAAGATAGACATAAAAAGCTGGAGTAACTCAGCGGGCCAGGCAGCATCTCTGGAGAGAAGGAATAGGTGACGTTTCGGGTCGAGACCCTCTCGTTTTCGAAATCATTTCGCTGAACACCATCGCTCAGTCCTCCTGGACATTCCTGATCTCCCGGTTGCTAAACACTTTAATTCTCCGTCCCATTCCCACACTGACCTTTCTGTCCTGGGCCTCCTCCACTGTCAGAGTGAGGCCAAACAGCAAATCGGAGGAGCAGCACCTCATATTTGGCTTGGGCAGCTTACACCCCAGCGGTATGTCTATGTCTATGTCCATGGTATGTCAGACCCGAGAGGTCACCCATTCCTTCTCTCCAGAGATGCTGCCTGTCCCGCTGAGTTACTCCAGCTTTCTGGATCTACCTTTACAATAAATGACCTCGGTAAAGTATAGTTTAAGGACTTGGCGATTCTTTCGACGACTGCCGGCGTCATATCAGCGTCGGCAAAAGATTTTGAACATTTCAGAAATCCAGCATTTTGTGTCTATCTTCGATTTAAACCAGCATCTGCAGTTCCTTCCCACACAGTATGAATATTGATATCTCTAACTTAAAGTAACCCGGCATTCCCTCTTACCCCATCCCTCCCCCACCCAATTCGTACCAGCTTCAAAGTAGTCTTGTTGAGTCTCATTGTCAGTAACTCATTTTCACCTAGCCCATCGCTAACAATGGCCTTTATCATCATTACTTTTTTTGCATATATTTCATTCATTTATTCTGTATCTCTCTCTATCACCGTCTATCTCTCGTTTCCCTCTCCCCTGACTCTCAGTCTGAAGAAGGGTCTCGACCCAAAAGGACATTCTTGCTATTGATGGAATGCAGCTTAAGTTCACCAGGTTAATTCCCAGGATGGCTGGACTGTCATATGCTGAGAGAATGGGCTTGTGTACTCTGGAGTTTAGATGGGTGAGAGAGGATCCTATTGAAACATAAAATATCATTAAGGGTTTGGACACACTAGAGGCAGGAAACATGTTCCCGTGGTTGCGGGTGTCCAGAACCAGGGGCCACACAGTTTAAGAATAAGGGGTAAGCCATTTAGAACAGAGACAAGGAAACATTTTTTCTCACAGAGAGTGAAGTTGTGAGTCTGTGGAACTCTCTGCCTCAGTGGGTGGTGGAGGCCGGTTCTCTGGATGCAAGAGAGAGCTAGATCGGGCTCTTAAAGATAGTGGAGTCAGGGGATATTTGGAGAAGGCAGGAACGGGGTACTGATTGGGGATGATCAGCCATGATCACATTGAATGGCGGTGCTGGCTCGAAGGGCCGAATGGCCTACTCCTGCATCTATTGTCTATTGTCTATTGAAACCTCACCCATTCCTTTCCTCCAGAGATGCTGCCTGACCCGCTGAGTTACCCCAGCTCTTCGCATTGATTCGAGTTTCCCTCTGGTTTTTCAAGTCTTGGTGAACAACACAGACAACCAAAGGAAAATAGAAATGCAAGGGGAAAAATAGAGTGAAAATAAAAATAACTTTTTCTTGTTCGTCCAATTTTCCACGCCGCCTGCAAAAATTGTTGCCACAAAGTCTAAAATGTTGAAGGACAACCTGTTGACCAATTATTTTTATCCCACTCACGACAAAATGAGCAACTTTGGAGGAGTAAATATAATTTTGAAACAGTTTTGCAAAGTTGCATGCCGACCAACATGTCCCAGCTACAACCCAAATCCCACGGCCCATATCCCTCTAAACCTGTCCCAATGTATTTTAAATGTTGTGTACAAACAAGGAACTGCGGACTTGAACATATGACTACCACAGGTGCTTATAGACACTCAGGTGATGGGGGGGAGGGGTGATAGATTGGGGTGTCCAGTTCTTTTATAATTTTATACGTTTCTATAAGATTCCCTCTCATCCTTCTACATTCCAGTGAGTACAGCCCAGTCTTTCCAATCTTTCCTCATATGACAGTCTGGCCATCCTGGGGATTAATCTTGTGAACCTTTGCAGCGCTGCCTCAATAGCAAGGATGTCCTTCCTCAAATTAGGAGTGGGCAGATGCATGGCAGGTGAGGTTTAATGCGGATAAATGTGAGATTATCCACTTTGGTAGCAAAAAAAAGGAAGGCATATTACTATTGAAATGGCAAAGTTGGGAAAAGGGGAAGGACAACGGGATCTGGGGGTCCTTGTTCATCAGTCTATGAAAGTAAGCATGCAGGTACAGCAGGCAGTGAAGAAATCCAATGGCATGTTGGCCTTCGTAATAGGAGGAGTCGAGTATAGGTGCAAAGAGGACATTCTGCAGTTGTACAGAGCCCTAGTGAGACCACACCTAGAGTATTGCGTACAGTTTTGGTCCCCTAATTTGAGGAAGAACATTCTTGCTATTGAGGGAGTGTAGCGTAGGTTTACAAGGCTAATTCCCGGGATGGCGGGACTGTCATATGCTGAGAGAATGGAGCAGCTGGGCTTGTACACTCTGGAGTTTACAAGGATGAGAGGGGATCTTATTGAAACATGTAATATTGTCAAGGGTTTGGATACGCTGTTGGGGGAGTCCAGAACCAGGGGCCACGGTTTAAGAATAAGGGATAAGCAATTTAGAATCGAGATGAGGAAACACTTTTTCTCATAGAGAGTTGGGAGTGTGTGGAAATCTCTGCCTCAGAGGGCGATGGAGGCCGGTTCTCTGGATACTTTCAAGAGAGAGCTAGATAGGGCTCTTAAAGATAGCGGAGTCGGGGGATATGGGGAGAAGGCAGGAACAGGGTACTGATTGTGGATGATCAGCCATGATCACATTGAATGGCGGTGCTGGCTCGAAGGGCCGAATGGCCTACTCCTGCACATATTGTCTATTGTCTATAATTTTATACGTTTCTATAAGATACCCTCTCATCCTTCTAAATTCCAGTGAATACAAGCCCAATCTTTCCAATCTTTCCTCATATGATAGTCCCGCCATCCCAGGGATTAACCTCGTGAACCTACGCTGCACTGCCTCAATAGCAAGGATGTCCTTCCTCAAATTAGGGGACCAAATCTGCAGGCCATAGTTTTATCCGAGATCTTCAGTTTTCCCCCCCACACACTCCAAAGACGTGCAGGCTTGTCGTTTAAGTGTGGTGTATGTGTAACACTGTCCCTAGTGCGTGTGGAATGGCGTTAGTGCGCGGGGATCGACGGTCGGCGCAGACCCGGTGGGCCGAAGGGCGTGTTTCCGCGCCATATCTCTAAACTAAACGAAATGTTTTTATGTGTGGGAAGGAACTGCAGGTGCTGGTTTAAACCGAAGATCGACACAAAGTGCTGGAGTAACTCGGCGGGTCGGGCAGCATCTCTGGAGGGATGGATGTAGACCCGAAACGTCACCAATTTCTAAACTGAATTGATGGATGGACAATAAAATAAATGCCTGCCTACATTGCCATAACAAGCATTAGAGTCAGCCGCAAAAAGTCACGCGCAGGTCTCACCGCAGTGTGGACGATTTTGCGTTCTCTGAAGAAAGATTAGCGTTCCTCTTGTGTGTTCACCGCGAAACCTGTCACCTCAAACGTGTCTTGCGGCAAGGTGGTGCAGCAGTAGAGTTGCTGCCTCACAGCGCCAGAGACCTGGGTCCGATCCTGACTACGGGTGCTGTCTGTACAGAGTCTGCACACTCGCTGCTCCGGTTTCTCCCCACACTCCAAAGACGTGCAGGTTTGTAAGCCAATTGGCTTCAGTGAAATTGTAAATCGTCCCCTAGTGTGTAAGTGTAGGATAGTATTCATGTATGATCGCTGGCCGGCGTGGACCCGGTGGGCCGAAGGGCCTGTTTCCGTGCTGTATCTCTAAAGTAAAGTAGTAAAAGACTCAGGATATCAGCGAAGCAAGCTAACCGATGATGCATGACATCAGGCGTACACGACTAGCAGAATTCTAGCCCACAACTCGTGCCCCAAGCTCACTATTATTGTGCATGTGCATGCCTGTATGCATGTTTGCGTGTGTGAGTCTGTGTGTGTGTGCGTGCGTGTGTATGTGTGTGTGCGTGTGTGTGTATGTGTATATATATGTGTGTGCGTGTTTGTGTGTGTACGTTTGCGTGCGTGTGCGTGTGTGCATGTGTGTATGTGTATATATGTGGGTGTGGGTGTATGTGTGGCAGTAGACAATAGGTGCAGGAGGAGGCCTTTCGGCCCTTCGAGGCAGCAACGCCATTCACTGTGATCATGGCTGATCATCCACAATCAGTACCCCGTTCCTGCCTTCTCCCCATATCCCCTGACTCCGCTATCTTTAAGAGCCCTATCCAGCTCTCTCTTGAAAGTATCCAGAGAACCGGCCTCCACCGCACTCTGAGGCAGAGAATTCCACAGACTCTCAACTCTCTGTGAGAAAAAGTGTTTCCTCGTCTCCATTCTAAATGGCTTACCCCTTATTATTCTTAAACTGTGTGGCCCCTGGTTCTGGACTACCCCAACAACGGGAACATGTTTCCTGCCTCTAGCGTGTCTAAGCCCTTAATAATCTTGTGTGTGTGTGTGTGTGTGTGTGTGTGTGTGTGTGTGTGTGTGTGTGTGTGTGTGTGTGTGTGTGTGTGTGTGTGTGCGCATAAATGCACATATATATATCTGTATGTACACATATACAGTATATTTGTGTATAGAGATATATATATATTTGCATGTTTTTTAATATATTTATATATCTATATGCTGAACTATTTTTTCTGCCCACGTTTATTATATTGTTCACATTGAATCATGTTTACATATTCTGTTGTGCTGCTGTAAGTAAGAATTGCATTGTTCTGCCTGGGACATATGACAATATAATACTCTTGGCTCTCGACTCCACTCAACATCCCAGAGAGGTTGTCGTCACCACAGTAACTAAAACCAATACCAAAACGCCGTCGGTCAGCTCAATCTGTTTTGCAGCCGCAGTTGTGACAAATTGTGACCGACCGAACGTTGCACAGAAACCACATCCTGATACACGCGCGGGGCCACATCTGGCTGCATCTGTACTGGTGGTTGACACACAGTGTGAAACAGTTGCGAACCAACAGTTCAGGACCGTTTCGCTCTGTGTCAACCACCGATATTGGGCCTGTCCCACTTGGGCAATTTTTTTTCGGGCAACTGTCATAGCCGCAGCAGGTGGCCGAAAAACCGGCGACTGACAATAGACAATAGACAACGGACAATAGGTGCAGGAGTAGGCCATTTGGCCCTTCGAGCCAGCACCGCCATTCAATCTGATCATGGCTTATCATCTACAATCAGTACCCCGTTCCTGCCTTCTCCCCATATCCCCTGACTCCGCTATCTTTAAGAGCCCTATCTAGCTCTCTCTTGAAAGCATCCAGAGAACCTGCCTCCATCGCCCTCTGAGGCAGAGAATTCCACAGACTCACGACTCTCTGTGAGAAAAAGTGTTTCCTTGTCTCCGTTCCAAATGGCTTACCCCTTATTCTTAAACTGTGGCCGCTGGTTCTGGACTCCCCCAACATCGGGAACATGTTTCCTGCCTCTAGTGTGTCCAAGCCCTTAACAATCTTATATGTTTGAAATGAGATTCCCCCCTCATCCTTCTAAACTCCAGAGTGTACAAGCCCAGCCGCTCCGTTCTCTCAGCACATGACAGTCCCGCCATCCCGGGAATTAACCTTGTTAACCTATGCTGCACTCCCTCAATAGCAAGAATGTCCTTCCTCAAATTAGGGGACCAAAACTGCACACAATACTCCAGGTGTGGTCTCACTAGGGCTCTGTACAACTGCAGAAGGACCTCTTTGCTCCTATATTTGATTCCTCTTGTTATAAAGGCCAACATGCCATTCGCTTTCTTCGCTGCCTGCTGTACCTGCATGTTTACTTTCATAGACTGATGAACAAGGACCCCCAGATCCCGTTGTACTTCTCCTTTTCCCAACTTGACTGGACCGCCCCCCCCAACGACAATGTCTACGACAACCTTCCACTTAGCTGATGACAAGCCATGGCAAGCTACCGAGAACCAGCGACCCATTAGGATGTCCACCTTCTTTAGGCCCCCTTCGGTCGTGGCTGACCAGGGTGCTATCCCTATATAGATGACGCCTGTGCGTGACTTTGTTTATCGTGGGGAGACTGGTGCACTGACAGCCACTCCACGTGGGGTCCTTGACAGATCTGGGTCAGGATCCAGTGGCATGGAGTCCAAGACGACCGGAGACCCTTTTCTGCTGCAGCCTTCGTCCGCCTTCCCAGCCGTTGTGACGCTCCACTAAGGTCAGCCATCGTCCTCCGCCTGTTGCACCGTTGAGGTCTTGGTTGGATTGCTCTTTGTCAGAGTCCGCCCCCCTCGACCTTACCGCCGTGGGTGGCATCGCTCCAGATGGCATCGCTCTCAGGATCCCAAGCATCTCCACCACGACAAGGTGACAATCCACAGAGACCACACCTACGCCAACCTACGTCCACCCTACGACAAGGTAAGGCAATTCAGTCGCCGGTACCTGTTGACATAGGTAGTCGCCAATGGAAGTCAGCACCCGGCGACAAACTGCGACATCCTGGCAACAACCTATGACAGCACCTACGTCAGAAGAAGTCAAGATACGACAAGCCCACGGTCGCCGACTGTCACCGAAAAGTTTTGAACATTTCAAAAGCACCAAAAAGACGCTACAAAACTTTGGGCGACTGAGGAGACTACTCGCGACCATTCAGGCGACAGCCTAGTCGCCTAAAAAATCGGCCAAGTGAGACAGAGGCATGATGGGCCTGTCCCACTTACGCGACTTTTTCGGCGACTGTCGGCACCCGTCATGGGCCGTTGCAGGTCGCCGAAAATTTGCGACATGTTGAAAGTCCGGCGGCGACCAGAACAAGGTACGACTCTTTGGGCAACTACTCACGACCGTATGGGCTTCATCGCGCGACATGTCGACACGTGACGCACGTATGGTCGTGAGTGAGTAGTCTCCTCAGTCGCCCAACGAGTCGCACCATGTTTCTGGCCGCCGCTGGATTTTGAAATGTTCAAAACTTCGGCGACAGTCGAAGACTGTGGGCTTGTCGTAGCTTGACTTCTCCTGACGTCGGTTTCAGCCGCAAAGTCGGGTTGTCGACTTTGCGGCTGAAAAAGTCGTGTACGTGGGACAGGCTCATGACTCAGCAGGACAGGCAGTATCTCTGGAGAGAAGGAATGGGTGACGTTTCGGGGCGAGACCCTTCTTCAATATGTATCTATCCATAAAACCACTAGTTTAGTTTTGTTTAGTTTAGTTTAGAGATACAGCGCGGAAACAGGCCCTTCGGCCCACATAGTCCCTGCCGACCAACGATCCCCACACACTAATGGGCCTGTCCCACTGTAAGAGTTCACCCAAGAGCTCACCCGAGTTAAAAAAAAAATCAAACTCGTGGTAAGCACGTAGAATGTACGTAGCAGGTACGTCGGAGCTCGGGACGTCTCTTAGAGGCTCGTAACGCTTACGGCAGGTACTCGGGAAACGTGGTAAGCTCGTGAAGACTCATGAAGATTTTTCAACATGTTGAAAAATGTCCAGGAGAGCCCCGTGTACCGACGAGCGGCCATTACCATAATTCTCCGAGCCCGTACAGCGGGACAGCCCCATCACGAGCCGCTAAGAGACGTCCCGAGCTCCGACGTACCCGCTACGTACATTCTACGTGTTTACCACAAGTTTGATTTTTTTTTTTAAACTCGGGAGAGCTCTTGGGTGAACTCTTACAGTGGGACAGGGTCTTAACACTACCCTACAAACAATACGGCCAATTTACAGGGGAATTTTATAAATATTTTAGACCTGAGTTTGCAGATTATCAGTTGGTTTGCTTCTCTGAAATCCCGAGATGATTAGTACTTTTCTTTAGAGATGCAGCACGGAAGCAGGCCCTTCGGCCCATCGAGTTCACGCAACCAGCGATCACCCCAAGCACCAGCACTATCCCACACACTAGGGATAAGTTACAGAGGCCAATTAACCTACAAACCTGCACGTTTGGACGAGAATGCAAAAACAGAGATGGAAAATAGACAATAGACAATAGGTGCAGGATCTTTTGTCGCCGCTGGATTTTTGAAATGTTCAAAATCTTTTGGCGACGCTGATATGACACCGGCAGTCGCCGAAAGAATCGCCAAGTCCTTAAACTATACTTTACCGAGGTCATTTATTGTAATGGTAGATACAGAAAGCTGGAGTAACTCAGCGGGACAGGCAGCATCTCTGGAGAGAAGGAATGGGTGACATTTCGGGTCAAGGCCCTTCTCGTTGTAGGTTTTGCTTCACCCGTTCCTTCTCTCCAGAGGCGCTGCCTGTCCCGCTGAGTTACTCCAGCATTTGTCCGTCTTCGGTGTGCGGTTCCTTCCTGCGCTTGTTAACTTATGTCCTTTAAACATCTCAGGTGGAAAAGCCTTTGGAATCCTAAAGGCCCAACAGGATGACCGTCTGGAAGCTATCAACAAGGTAAGGGAGCGAGCGGGAAGAGACGGATTCAAACTCTGGGCAAAGCACCAAGGGCAGCCACAAAATGCCAGAGTAACACTACAGCAAGGGGCGCTGTCTGTACGGAGTTTGTACTTTCTCCCCGTGACCTGCCTGGGTTTTCTCCGAGATCTTGGTCAAATTTGATTTGGACAAATCAAAATAGGACGTACATGGTAAATGGTAGGGAATTGAGGAATGCTGTGGAACAGAGGGATCTAGGAATAACTGTGCAGAGTTCCCTGAAGGTGGAATCGCATGTAGATAGGGTGGTAAAGAAAGCCTTTGGTGTGCTGGCCTTTATAAATCAGAGCATTGAATATAGGAGTTGGGAAGTAATGTTAAAATTGTACAAGGCATTGGTAAGACCAATTCTGGAGTATGGTGTACAATTTTGGTCGCCTAATTATAGGAAGGATGTCAACAAAATAGAGAGAGTACAGAGGAGATTTACTAGAATGTTGCCAGGGTTCCAGCAACTATGTTACAGAGAAAGGTTGAACAAATTAGGTCTTTATTCTTTGGAGCGTAGAAGGTTAAGGGGGGACTTGATTGAGGTCTTTAAAATGATGAAAGGGATAGACAGAGTTGACGTGGATACGTTTTTCCCATTGAGGGTAGGGAAGATTCAAACAAGAGGGCATCACATGAGAATTAAGGGACAGAGGTTTAGGGGTAACGTGAGGGGGAACTTCTTTACTCAGAGGGTGGTGGCTGTGTGGAATGAGCTTCCAGCAGAAGTGGTGGAGGCAGGATCGATTTTAACATTTAAAAGTAAAGTGGATAGGTATATCGACGTGAAGGGAATGGAGGGGTATGGTCTGAGTGCAGGTAGATGGGACTAGGGGAAAACAAATGGTCGGCACGGACTGGAAGGGCCAATAGGGCCTGTTTTCGTGCTGTAATTGTTATATGGTTATATGGTTATATCTTCAGTTTCCTCCCACACTCCAAAGAGGTACAGGTTTGTAGGTTAATTGGCTTGGTGTGTGTGTGTGTAAAATTGACCCTAGTGTGTGCGGGACAATGTTAGTGTGTGGGGATCGCTGGTCGGCGCGGACCCGGTGGGCCGAAGGTCCTGTTTCCGCGATGTTTCTCTAAACTGAACTGAACTCATTGGGACAGGCAGCATTCTCTGCCTCAGAAGGCAGTGGAGGCTGATTCTCTGGATACTTTCAAGAGAGAGTTAGATAGAGCTCTAAAAGATAGCAGAGTCAAGGGATATGGGGAGAAGGCAGGAATGGGGAACTGATTGTGGATGATCAGCCATGACCACATTGAATGACAAGATAGACACAACATGCTGGAGAACTCAGCGGGACAGGCTGCATCTCTTGAGAGAAGGAATGGGTGACATTTCAGATCAGGAGACTTACGAAGTCTTCAGTCTTCAGTCTGAAGAAGGGTATCAACCCAAAACGTCTCCCATTCCTTCTCTCCAGAGATGCTGCCTGTCCCGCTGAGTTACTCCATCCAGCATGTTGTGTCTATCTTCGGTATGAATCAGCATCTGCAGTTCCTTCCTCATTTGCACTCTTTAAATAACAACTTACATAAAAGGACTAGGTCAGCAGAATTATAATGCAACATTGAAAATGATCAACTTTGAAATAGCTTCATTTGAGGATGTTTCAGCGTGACTCCGTGTGTACAAATATAGCAGGGAGGATTAACTCCTTGTGTACCAAGGAACTGCAAATGCTGGGTCACATCGAAGATGAACACAAACTGCTGGAGTAACCCAGCGGGACGGGCAGCATCTCTGGAGCGACATTTAGGGTCGAGGCCCTCCTTCAGACTGAGAGTCAATAGACAATAGACAACAGGTGCAGGAGTAGGCCATTCGGCCCTTCGAGCCAGCACCGCCATTTAATGTGATCATGGCTGATCATCCCCAGTCAGTACCAAGTTCCTGCCTTCTCCCCATATCCCCTGACTCCACTATCTTTAAGAGCCCTATCTCGCTCTCTCTTGCAAGTATCCAGAGAACCGGCCTCCACCGCCCTCTGGGGCAGAGAATTCCATACTCACAACTCTCTGTGAGAAAAAGTGTTTTCTTGTCTCCGTTCTAAATGGCTTACTCCTTATTCTTAAACTGTGGCCCCTGGTTCTGGACTCCCCCAACACCGGGAACATGTTTCCTGCCTCATGTCCAAACCCTTAACAATCTTATATGTTTCAATAAGATCCCCTCTCATCCTTCTAAACTCCAGAGTGTAGAAGCCCAGTCCTGCCATCCCGGGAATTAACCTTGTAAACCTACGCTGCACTCCCTCAATAGCAAGAATGTCCTTCCTCAATTAGGGGACAAAAACAGCACACAATACTCCAGGTGTGGTCTCACTAGGGCTCTGTACAACTGCAGAAGGACCTCTTTGCTCCTACATTCGACTCCTCTTGTTATAAAGGCCAACATGCCATTCGCTTTCTTCACTGCCTGCTGTACCTGCATGCTTACTTTCATAGACTGATGAACAAGGACCCCCAGATCCCGTTGTACCTCCCCTTTTCCCAACTTGAAGCCATTTAGATAGTAATCTGCCTTCCTGTTTTTGCTACCAAAGTGGATAACCTCACATTGATCCAGGGAGGGGGAGACACAGAGATAAAGCTTTGTCCCCATCTCCCTCCTCCTTCACCCCTCTCTTCCACCCTGTTCCCCATCCCTCACTCCCCCCTTCCCCCCCCCTCCCCAATCCCCCCCTCCCTCCCCACTGACGTTGGGAGTGTTTTTCGGTCCCCAGGACTACCTGGAGAACCCGGAGTACAATGCCAACCCCCATCTGGAGGACATGCTGAGAGCTTTCAAAGGTAACGTCGGTCTCTCACTGCGGGAGGGGAGGAGAGGGGAGAGGAGGGGAGGAGAAGGGAGGGGAGGGGAGGGGAGTGGGGAGTGGAGGGGAGGGAAGGAGAGGGGAGGGGAGGGGGTGCAGAGGGGGGGGAGGGGGAGGGGAGGGGAAGTGAGGTGAGGAAAGGAGAGGAGAGGGGAGGGAGGAGCGAGGAGGAGAGGGGAGGGGAGTGGAGGGGAGGGAAGGAGACGGGAGGGGAGGGAAGGAGAGAAGGGGGAGTGGAGGGAAGGAGAGTGGGGGAGAGGAGGGGAGGGGAGGAGAGGGCGGGGTGGAGTGGAGGGGAGGGGAGGAGAGGGGATGAGAGGGAAGGGAGGGGAGAGGAGGGAGGGAGGATAGGGGAGGAGAGGGGACGGAAGGAGAGGGGAATGAATGAAGATATGCAAAAAATGAGAGGTGGAATTGCATTTTTTCGTCTTTCTCAACTAAAGTGAGTCCTCATATCTCCTCACTACTGAGCCACACTCATGGGTAAATACGTTTCTAATTCCGCTTCCTTCCAGAGAAATACATGGAGTTTGACCTCAACAACCAGGGTGATATCGGTAAGATTCACGTTCCTCAGCATTGAGTATGGAAGTTGGGAGGTCACGTTGCAGTTGTACCAGACGTTGGCGAGGCAGTAGTTCGTTCAACGCTTCACGAAGGGGCCCATTCTACGGATAGTGAACCGGCGTGTCACACACGTGACCGGATGGCATCACACACAAAGTGACACATTTTAAAATATCCTCCTAGGAGATTAATCTCATTCATGTCTATTTTCCTTCCCACGGGACTATAATGCGTGTCTGCTAAAGATATGAATGTTTCTAGTCTGTAGGATAAAACTGAGTTGTGAAAAAAAAATGCTTTCGTGTGAGGTCACACACGTGACCAGTCGATAGACCACAGACAATGGACAATAGGTGCAGGAGGAGGCCATTTGACCCTTCGAGCCAGCACCGCCGTTCAATGTGATCATGGCTGATCATCCCCAATCAGTACCCCGTTCCTGCCTTCTCCCCATATCCCCTGACTCCGCTATCTTTAAGAGCCCTATCAAGCTCTCTCTTGAAAGTATCCAGAGAACCAGCCCCCACTGCCCTCTGAAGCAGAGAATTCCACAGACCCACAACTCTCTGTGAAGACAGGTTTGCTGGTTAATTGGCTTCGGTAAAGATCTTCTTCTTCGAGTCCGTTGCAATCTCAGATGTCGTTCTGCCAGTATCTGGCACAGGTCACAGCTGGTCGGGTCGGTTCAACCAGGTCCTGGGGGGTGTCGTCACACTCCAGTAGGTGGGACATTGTCTGTACTGCTCCACAGCTGCATGTGTCTTCTGCCTGGTAGTTCCATGCTTTCATAAGTGCTTTGCACCTCCCCTGCTCCACTCGTAATCTGTTGAGGGTCTTCCAGGTTGGCCACGGGAGGTCGTGCCCGCTGGCGAGGCAGTCAGTCGGAGTGATTCCTCCCCCCATCCGGTCGTGGGCTCGTGCGTTGAGCTGGTTCCATTCATCTTTCCAGATGTTGGTCCTTGCTGTTTCTTTGGTTGTCTGGAGAGGTGGGACTGTCTGCAAGAAACTGGCTCTGGATTTCAGTCGGGGTGGAGGTGCTGTGTGTCCGTGCAGGGGGTGCCTGGTATCGATCTCCTGGCAAAGATTATAAATTGTCCCGAGTGTGTGTGGGATAGTGCTAATGTACGGGGTGATCGCTAGTCGGTGCGGACTCAGTGGGCCGAAGGGCCTGTTTCCGCGCTGCTGTCTCTCTAAACTAAACCTAACCAAATCACACATACAGATTTGTAAATTAATTGGCTTTGGTAAGGATTGTAATTAGTCCCGAGAGTGTAGGATAGAGCTGGTATAAGGTCGGCGCTGACTCGGTGGGCCGAAGGGCCTGGATGTGGAGGTTGACGGAGCTGCTGTCGCGGGTTCGATCCTGACCTCGAGCTGCTAACCTGTGTCCCTCCTCTCAGGTACGATGGGGCTGAAGAAGATGCTGGAGAATCTGGGGGCGGCCAAGACTCACCTGGAGCTGAAGAGGATGATAAGGGAGGTGACGGGAGACATGAGCGATACCATCTCCTACCAAGACTTCGTGAAGATGATGTTGAAGAAACGATCGGCCATTGCCAAGATGTGAGTCACTGAGAGAAAGTTACCCACCACTGGCCATGTCTTCCCATCTCCCCCCCATCACCCCCCCATCTGATTTCCGCAGAGACCGCTCCCTCCGTAACTCCCTGGTCAATTTGTCCCTTCCCACCCAAACCGCCCCCTCCCCTGGTACTTTCCCTTGCAACCGCAGGTAATGCTACACCTGTCGCTTTCCCTCCCCCCCTCGACTCCATCTAAGGACCCGAGCAGTCTTTCCAGGTGAGGCAGAGGTTCACCTGCACCTCCTCCAACCTCGTCTATTGCATCCAGTTGTCAGCTGCTCTACATCGGTGAGACCAAGCGCAGGCTTGGCGATCGCTTCGCCCAACAACCTCCGCTCGGTTCGCAATAACCAACCTGATCTCCCGGTGGCTCAGCACTTCAACTCCCCCTCCCATTCCCATTCCGACCTTTCTGTCCTGGGCCTCCTCCATGGCCAGAGCGAGTCCCACCGCAAATTGGAGGAGCAGCATCTCATAGTTTGCTTGGGTAGTTTACACCCAGGTTCCACCATTGAGGTCTAGGTTGGATTGCTCTTTGTCAGGGACCTCCCTCTCGACCTTACCGCCATGGGTGGCCCTACCAGGAGCATAGCTTCAGACGGCATCGCTCTGAGGATCTCAGGTCCACATAAGCTTCTCCACCACGGACAAGGTGACAATCCACAGTGTAAACCAGCATCTGCAGTTCATTCCTGAACAGGTTAACTGGGTTGGATACAGAGTATAACTCCTTCAGCAACCCAACCCCCCAATAGACAATAGGTCTATTGAGTATATACAGGTAAACTTGCAGGTACAGCAGGCAGTGAAGAAAGCGAATGGCATATTGGCCTTTATAACAAGAGGAATCGAATATAGGACCAAAGAGGTCCTTCTGCAGTTGTACAGAGCCCTCGTGAGACAACACCTGGAGTATTGTGTGCAGTTTTGGTCCCCTACTTTGAGGAAGGACATTCTTGCTATTGAGGGAGTGCAGCGTAGGTTTACAAGGTTAATTCCTGGGATGGCAGGATTGTCATATGCTGAGAGAATGCAGCTGCTGGGCTTGTACACTCTGGAGTTTAGAATGATGAGAGGAGATCTCATTGAAACATATAAAATTGTTAAGGGGTTGGACACGCTAAAGGCAGGAAACATGTTCCCGATGTTGGGGGAGTCCAGAATCAGGGGCCACAGCTTAAGAATAAGGAATAAGCCATTTAGAATGGAGACGAGGAAACACTTTTTCACACAGAGAGTGGTGAGTCTGTGGAATTCTCTGCCTCAGAGGGCAGTGGAGGCAGGTTCTCTGGATGCTTTCAAGAGAGAGCTAGATAGGGCTCATAAAAATAGCAGTCAGGGAATATGGGGAGAAGGCAGGAACAGGGGACTGATTGGGGATGATTAGCCATGATCACATTGAATGGCGGTGCTGGCTCGAAGGGCCGCATGGCCTACTCCTGCACCTATTGTCCATTGTCTATTGTCTATTGTCTATAGGTGCAGGAATAGGCCATTCGGCCCTTCGAGTCTCCAATAAACACTCGGGGCAGGTATACAGATGTACCGATGTTTCGGGTGGAGACCCTTCTTCGGAAGGCAGGGATGAGTTTGAGGTTGTGGGGGCTGATTTCACCGCCATTGTTTCCTGTCTCTCGTTCACAGAATAATGATCTACGAAGACAAGGCCAAAGAACCGAGAAAGCCCATTGGCTTCCCGACAAAGAAAAGCTTCAGCGACCTCCCGTGACCCATCAGGGTCCTGCTACCTCTGTCAAACCCTGCCTCCGAACTTCCACGGTACCGAGCTCCGTAGATCTCACAGCCTGAATAATGAATGAATTAGTTAATGAATTAATGAATGAATGAATGAATGAATGAATGAGTGAATGAGTGAGTGAATGAATGGGTGGAATGAATGAGTGAATGAATGAGTGACTGAGTGAATGAATGAGTGACTGAGTGAATGAATGGGTGAGTGAATGATTGAATGAATGAGTGAATGCATGAATGAGTGAGTGAATGAATGAATGAACGAATGAATGAATGAATGAATGAGTGAATGAATGAATGAATGAATGAGTGAATTAATGAATGAATGGGTGAAGTGAATGACGATGAACGAGTGAATGAATGAATGAATGAATGAATGAATGAATGAAGTGAGTGAGTGAGTGAATGAATGGTGAGTGAATGAATGAATGAATAAATGATGAATGAGTGAGTGAATGTGATGAATGAATGAATGAATGAGTGAGTGAATGAATGAATGAGTGAGTGAATGAATGAATGAGTGAATGAATGAGTGAGTGAATGAATGAATGAGTGAATGAATGAGTGAATGAGTAAATGAGTGAATTAATGAGTGAATGAAAGAATGAGTGAATGAAAGAATGAGTGAATGAGTGAGTGAATGAATGAATGAGTGAGTGAATGAATGAATGAGTGGATGAGTGAATGAATGAATGAGTGAATGAGTGAATGAATGAACGAACAAATGAATTAAATAATAAATCAATCAATGAATTAACTAATTGATCAACGAGCCAGACGATTAATTAATTAATTAATTGATTAGCTGCTTCCTTGATGATCCGATGAATGAATGATTTATTTAATTCATTGGTTCATTATTTGATTGATTGATTAATGAGTGAATGAATGAATGAATTAATTAATAATACTTTATTCTCACATGTCACATGTCACAAGACACAGTGATATGCTTTGCTTTGCACACCCAAGGTATGCAAAGAGCTGCCACAAAAAGGGCGATGACAGAGTTACAAAGGATCCCCCTTTGTTCTCTCCCCCCCCCCACGGTGGTCCCCGCCGAGTCCTCTTTTGTTCCCCTCCCCTCTTCCCCCCTCCCACGGTGGTCCCCGCACGCCAGGTCCCCCTTTCTCCTCGGAACGCGCGTCCGTCTTCCGGCCCGCACATGTGGTGTCTACGACCACCGGACCACCCACCACGACACAGATCGCCGACCCTCTGAAACACCGACCCCCCCCCCCCCCGATCATCCGGAAAGCTGGAAGGGAACGGCATGGATAACCGGGGACAAATCAAACAGTCACGTTACTGTGTAATAAAACATTCGGTCACGTCTACTCGTTGCCTTTCATCAGTTACTCCAATGATCCAGGTTTCTCTTCAAAGTTCAACTCTCGCTGTTTGCAGGTGCAGCCTCTGTGTGTGTGTGTGTGTGTGTACTGTGTTTCACTGGGAATGAGAGATTAAAGCACTTTTTAATGTACGTTTTCCATTCTTGCAGTTTGTTTTGTTAATACACGCACTGCAAACACACACTGAGTCTGCGGAATTCTCTGCCTCAGAGGGCGGTGGAGGCCGGTTCTCTGGATGCTTTAAAGAGAGAGCTAGATAGTGCTCTTAAAGATAGCGGAGTCAGGGGATATGGGCAGAAGGCAGGAACGGGGTACTGGTTGGGGATGATCAGCCATGATCACATTGAATGGCGGTGCTGGCTCAAAGGGCCGAATGGCCTACTCCTGCACCTATTGTCTATTATCCATTGTTTATTATCACTCTTGTTAATCACTATTCTGCAAGTTTCAATGAGGTCACCGCTCATTCTTCTAAACTCCAGCGAGTACAGGCCCAGTGCCGACAAACGCTCGTCACAGGTTAACCCACTCATTCCTGGGATCGTTCTTGTAATTCTTCATAACAAGAGGAGTTGAGTATAAGAACAAAGAGGTCCTTGTACACAAGTCACTGAAATGTAGCGTGCAGAGCATCAGAGCAAAGAGGTCCTTCTGCAATTGTGCAGGGCCCTGGTGAGACCACACCTGGAGTATTGTGTGCAGTTTTGCTCCCCAAATTTGAGGAAGGTCGTTCTTGCTATTGAGGGAGTGCAGCGTAGGTTCACCAGGTTTATTCCCGGGATGGCGGGACCGTCATATGCTGAGAGAATGGAGCGGCTGGGCTTGTATACACTGGAGTTTAGAGGGATGAGAGGGGATCTTATTGAAGTAGTAGTAGGTCCCCCTCGGTCATGACTGACCATGGGTGATGCATCCTGGTTTGCAGGTGATGTGTGGTCAGATGCAAGCCTGGGCAATGTCATATGGAGGACAGGTGGTTGCCCATGCAGCATGCCCCCCATCTCCACGTCGCTGATCGATCCAAAGGAACAGCAGGGCCGTTACAGTTTGGCACCAGCCAGCGCGTCGCAAGAGCTGTCAGAGCGAGGTTATAGACAATGACGAACTGCCGTAAGGGCTCTGACTCCGAATTTTCTTGAGGTTTACTCCAGGTGCCTGGAAATGGCCACGAGCCAGTGGAGGTTTTAAATCTGAGTTCTCCCTCTCCCAGATGGACTGCCTTCCAGGCTGATGAGCCCCATCCACCCGAGGTCTTATTGAAACATGTAATATTAAGGGTTTGGACACGCTAGAGGCAGGAAACATGTTCCGGATTTTTTGGGAGCCCAGAACCAGGGGCCACATTTTAAGAATGAGGGGTAAGCCATTTAGGGCGGAGGCGAGGAAACACTTATTCACACAGAGAGTAGTGAGTGTGTGGAATTCTCGTCCTCAGAGGGCGGTGGAAGCCGGTTCTCAGGATACTTTCAAGAGCGAGCTAGATAGGGCTCTTAAAGATAGCGGAGTCAGGGGATATGGGGAGAAGGCAGGAACGGTCAAATTAGGGAACCAAAACTGCACACAATACTCCAGGTGTGGCCTCACTAGGGCCCTGTACAACTGCAGAAGGACCTGTACACGCTGCAGCACTCGTGAGTAAGGCAAGGCAGCACCTTTACTGTCTCAGGCAATTGAGGAACAGAGTGCCTCCGAGGATCCTCCAGTGCTTCTACTCAGCGGCTGTGGAAAGCATCTTGTCCGGAAACATCAATTCCCAAATTTGGTTTGGGAATTGCTCTGCCCAGGACAAGAAGGCTCTGCAGAGATTAGTGCGTTCGGCCGAACGCACTATGGGAACTTCACTCACCCCTCTGCAGGAACTATACATCAGGAGGTGCAACTCCAGAGCCAACAAGATCATGGGAGACCCCTTCCACCCCTGCAACGGACTGTTCCAGCTGCTACAGTCAGGCAAACGCCTCCGTTGCCATGCTGTGAGAACGGAGAGGTTGAGAAGGAGTTTCTTCCCGGAGGCCATTAGGACTGTAAACTCCTATCTCACCAGGGACTAACTTTACTAACTTTACTGCACCACAGTACCGCCCACGATGTTTAATATGTAAAAGAACATGTGATTCTGTTCCATTCTGTTTGTAGTTTGTTGGTTGTTTGTTTATTTGTTTTTTGCACAAAGTCCGCGAGCATTGCCATTTCTCATTTCACTGCACATCCCGTATGTTTATGTGATGAATAAACTTGACTGGACTTGACTATACTCAACTCCTTTTATTATAAAGGCCAACATGCCATTAGTTTTCTTCACTGCCTGCTGCACCAAATGCAAGCAAATTTGACCAGATCAGACGGGGCATCTTGCTTGGCAAAGGGCAGTTGGGCTGAAGGGCCTGTTGGACTCTGTGACTCCAAGAATGAGGTGGACTAGAGAGCCTGTTTCCATGTAGAATGATATACAGGTTGGTGACACTCTGAATCAAAGATTATAATCTTTGTTCTGAATTGTCAGTCAGTCCCATCTGTAGTCCTTCTGTTAGCCACTTGGTGGCAGTACTGCCCGACCACAGCACAAACCCAGCCTGTCCCACTTGGCGATTTCAGGGCCTGTCCCACTTGCCGATTTTTTCAGCGACTGCCGGCATCATTGACTGATGTTTCAGGTCACCGTAAAATGTGCGGCGTGATGCGGCGGTGAAGCGGCGTGATGACGGTATTGACGCGCGGTGTTTTTTCAAGTGTTGCAAGATTCGTTTTGTCACAGCTGGATGTTGAAAAGTTCAAACTCTTTTGGCGACACTGATATGACGCGAACAGTGGCCGAAAAAAATCGCAAAGTGGGACAGGCCCTTTAAAGCCCTTTAAAGTACTTTTCAATTAATGCCGTTTCTGTTGTTAACACAAGCACTCCCCGACTTGCATTATAGGCGATTTACGTTAACGCGCACTTATGTCAACTAATCTTTTGTTTAGTTTAGAAATACAGCGTGGAAACAGGCCCTTTGGCCCACCGAGTCCGCACCGACCAGCGATTCCCGCACACTAACACCATCCTACACACACTAAGGACAATTATTATGTGTAGGAAAGAACTGCAGGTGCTGGTTTAAATCGAAGGTAGACACAAAATGCTGGAGTAACACAGCGGGTGAGGCAGCATCTCTGGAGAGAAGGAATGGGCGACGTTTCGGGTCGAGACTCTTCTTCAGACTGAAGAAGGGTCTCGACCTGAGATTTACGCATTCCTTCTCTCCAGTGATGCTGCCTCACCCGCTTAAGGACAATTTTTACATTTCCCAAGCCAATTTACCTGCAAACCTGCACGTCTTTGGAGTGTGGGAGGAAACCGAGCGCCTCGGAGAAAACCCACGCAGGTCACGAGGAGAACGTACAAACTCCATACAGAGAGCACCCGTAGTCGGGATCGAACCCAGGTCTCTGTCGTTGCAAGCGCTGTAAGGCAGCAACTCCACCGCTGAGCCACCGTGACCGCCTTGAATCGTTAAGTCCACTGACTTATCAACACATCCCACTACTTGGCCCCTGGGGCTGTGGAGCCCGCAACTGGGGTACAGATCGGCAGCACCATGGAGGCGTCTGTAGAGGACCTGGCAGCATTAGTAAAGAGGTCGCTGCGGCGGTCGATGATCATAAGGTCTTAAGGAATAGTAGTAGAATTAGGCCATTTGGCCCATCAAGTTTACTTCGCCATTCAATCGTGGCTGATCTATCTCTCCCTCCCAACCCTATTCTCCTCCCTTCACATCAGCGCCTCTACTCGCTGAAAAGATTACGGAGAGTCGGTATGTTAAGGAGGACTCTCTCGAACTTCTATAGGTGCACAGTAGAGAGCATGCTGACCAGTTGCATCGTGGCTTGGTTCGGCAACTTGAACGTCCAGGAGCGGAAAAGACTGCAAAAAGTCGTAAACACTGCCCAGTCCATCATCGGCTCTGACCTCCCCAGCATCGAGGGATCTATCGCAGTCGCTGCCAGCATCATCAAGGACTCACACCATCCTGGCCACACACTCATCTCCCCGCTGCCTTCAGGTAGAAGGTACAGGAGCCTGAAATCTGTAACATTCAGGTTCAGGCACAGCTTCTTCCCCACACCCAACGGACTATTAAACACAACTTCAAACAAAAATCGGAACTTTAATAGCCTATTGCACTTTATCTGCTTATTTACGTGTTGGTATATATATTCAATGGTATACATATTTATTTATGCCTAGTATATTCTTTTGTGCTGAAGCAAAGCAAGAATGTCATTGTCCTATCTGGGACACATGACAATAAACTCTCTTGACCTTCTTGATCTTGGCCTTCTCCCCGTAACCCCCGACACCCGCACTAATCAAGAATCTATCCATCTCCGCCTTAATTTTCAGGAGAGAGTTGGATGTAGCTCTTAGGGCTCGGGAAATCCAGGGATATGTGGAGAAAGCCGGTACCGGGTACTGATTGTAGATGATCAGCCACGATCATATTGAATGGCGGTGCTGGATCGAAGGGCCAAATGGCCCGCTCCTGCCCATTCCTGGACATCACCAGTTGCTGGGTGTCTTCTCTGGTGATGCTCTGCCAGGCCTGCATTGCAGCCATCTTTAGCTTATGCTTGTTTTGTGGGCTTGTCCCCTTCAGTTTTCCCTTCAACATATAAAAGGCATGCTCAATTGGGTTCAGATCGAGTGATTGACTTGGCCACTCAAGAATTGACAATTTTTTAGCTTTGAGAAACTCCTTTGGACCATAGGACCATAGGACCATTGGGCGGACGGTGGCTCAGCGGTAGAGTTGCTGCCTTACAGCGAATGCAGCGCCGGTGACCCGGGTTCGATCCCGACCATGGGTGCTGTCTGTACGGAGTTTGTACGTTCTCCCCGTGACCTGCATGGGTTTTCTCCGAGATCTTCGGTTTCCCTCCACACTCCAAAGACGTACCAGTATGTAGGTTAATTGGCTTAGTAAATGTAAAAATTGACCCTAGTGGGTGTAGGATAGTGTTAATGCGCGGACCCGGTGGGACGAAGGGCCTGTTTCCGCACTGTATCTCTAAACTGTATCCGTATGTCTAAACATTGGACCATGAGACCATTGAACCTCAGGACCATTGCCTTACCCCATTACTCAAACCTCACGTAAAAAAAAACGCCGACTTGGGGTTACTGACTGTGAGATACCCTTTATGCTCACAATTAATGCTCAAAGACTAAATCCTGGAAACAAGAGATTCTTTATTTTACAAGTCTGCAGACCGGGTGCCTCTCCAACTCGAGACACACCGCAGCCAAAGAAATCATCCCCCTTTATACACAGAATCTTACATTCAACCTCCCCTCCGGACCCTTCTCCAATCAGGGTCGGAGGTGCACAATCTGTAGGTACATCCCACCGTACAT
>CM069160.1:14865145-14965145 GCA_035221665.1 Okamejei kenojei
TTGCCCCAATAGAGGCACTGATGTCCGTCCCGTCCCCCCTGCCATATCCCCGCTCCCTCCATTTCGAAGTAATCTTGCTAAACCTTTGCCACATTATTGAAATGCATGCTGTATCATTAATGCCAGGCAGCATGTGTATAACCAAAATAACACGCACCTACCTGTTAAAGCAAGATGTGTATGCACATTGCTTGTAATTTGTGGCTGCACCTATCTTGGGATGCTTGCCGTACGTCCGAAAACTTTATTCTGTTTATTTTAACCAGCTTACCAGTAGTATGATCTCACAAGTAACAGTGAGATAAATGGCTAGGTATTCCAACAAGATGGTGGAGCAATAAATGTAGGCCAGCATACCAGGCGATTTTTCTCAGCTGTGTGCATGAAGTAACTGCAGATGCTGGTTATACACCAGATGGACACAAAATAGACACGTAACTCCAGGCAGTCCCAGGCAGCTTCTCTGGGGAGAAGGAATAGGTGATGTTTTGGGTTGAGACCCTTCTTCAGACTGAGAGTCAGGGGAGAGGGATTTGATCTGTCATTTTCACATCGTACCCTTCGATATCTCTATAGACTCCCTCTCCCCTGATTCTCCATCAGAAGAAGGGTCTTGAGCCGTAAAGTCACACATTCCTTCACCCCAAAGATGCAGCCTTTCCCGCAGAGTTACTCCAGCATTTTGTGTCTATCTTCGATTTTTCTCAGTTTCTTGACTGTGCGATTGATTAAAAGATCCCCGGCACAATGTACACACAGCGGATTTGGGTCTCGCGTTTCCCTTGAGATGCGATCCCTTCCACAACCTGCTTTTTATTTCAGTTGTGCGTTGAACTGTCAGCTGGATTATTTGCTTCTGAAGCTCCAGCCACTGTCTTCTGACCGAGCTGAGAATCCATAATTTGTGAAGCAAAAAATGCCATCTATGATTTTCCATCCTGGTATTCCATCGAGACGTTTCCGATCGACGAAATGTCTCAAAACCATGTGTCTGTATTTGTACAAAGTGGTGTGGCTAGTTGAGCTGCTACCTTGCGGTTCAGGTTTGTTTATTTGGAGATACAACGTGGAAACAGGCCTGAAGAAAATATGAAGAAGGGTCTCGACCAGAAACGTCACCTATTCCTTTAGTAGACAAAAATGCTGGAGAAACTCAGCAGATGAGGCAGCATCTATGGAGCGTAGGAATAGGTGACGTTTCGGGTCGAGACCCTTCTTCAGATTGAGAGTCAGGGGAGAGGGATTTGATCTGTCATTTTCATACCGTACCCTTCGATATCTCTAGACTCCCTCTCGACCCGAAACGTCACCTAAATTCCTTTGCTCCATAGATGCTGCCTGACCCGCTGAGTTTCTCCAGCATTTCTGTCTACCTTAGATTTTTTCCAGCATCTGCAGTTCTTTCTTAAACAT
Source organism: Okamejei kenojei (assembly GCA_035221665.1). Lineage (NCBI taxonomy): Eukaryota > Metazoa > Chordata > Chondrichthyes > Rajiformes > Rajidae > Okamejei > Okamejei kenojei. The sequence continues at coordinate 14,866,559 of CM069160.1, forward strand.
TTCACCTATTCCTTTGCTCCAGTGATGCCGTCTGACACGCTGCATTACTCCTTTTTGTGTCTATCTATGGAAACAAGCCCTTCATTCAGCCCATCGAGTCAACTCCCACCATCGATCACCCGTTCGCATGAGTTCCCTGTTATTCCACTCTCACAAACTCTTCCTGCACACCAGGGGCAATTTAGAGGCTATTTAACCTCCAAATCATCTCGACTTTGGGATGTGGGAGACAGTTCCACCGACCCAGGTTCAATCCTGACATCTTGGACTATCCTTGTGGAGTTTGCACGCTGTCCCTGTGACTGCGTGAGTTTCCTCCGACATCCCACAGAAGTGCAGGTTGGTGGGTTAATTGGCCGCTTAATTTCCCCCATGTGTACTTCAGGGGTAAAAATGATGAGGAATCATTCTGTAGGAAGCAGAATAGGTTGCAGGGAAAATTAGTGCGGGGGTGAGATTGCCCTTTCAGTTGGCGTTGCCTCATTCTATGTCGAAAGAAAAAAATGGAAATATGGAATCTCTGAAATATTTGTTTGTTAAATCGGCTTCAACTGTGGCATTGGCTTCGGCGATGCGTGTAACTATGGCGTTTCACAACGACAGGATAGTATTTTTGTCTATCCCTCTCCTCCCCACCCCAGGTGCCGATGGTAATTATGCTCATATTGAAGAAATATCGCCTTGTTGCCTTGAGGTTGGATTTATGACTGAGCGAGTGATGGTCTTGCAAGCCATTCTTATGTTGTGCTAAACACGGGGTCAGGATTTTGAAAGGAATTTTGTTCACTGATTTGGAATGGCTGCATTTGTCGGGTCGGGCAGTGATTATTGAGATGTATTAAAGGAACTGCAGAGGGTAGACAAAAATGCTGGAGACTCTCAGCGGGTGAGGCAGCATCTATGGAGCAAAGGAATAGGTGATATAATAAAGTGTGAAGCAGCGTCCCGAGCCGAAAAGTCACCTATCCATTTTCTCCAGAGATGCCTGAGTTACTCCAGCATTTTTGTCTACCTTTGATTTTTCCAGCATCTTCAGTTCTTTCTTAAACAAAGGAACTGCAGATGCACGTTTATACCAAAGGTAGACACAAAATGCTGGAGTAACTCAGGCGGCATCTCTGGACACAATGCCTAGGTGACTTTTCGGCTCGGGACGCTTCTTCAGACTTTATTATATCGTTATTTAAGTGATTATTGAGACCTTGCTTTGCAATTAGAAACATAGAGAAACATAGAAAATGGGTGCAGGAGGAGGCCTTTCGGCCCTTCGAGCCAGCACCGCCATTCATTGTGATCGTGGCTAATCGTCTGCTATCAATAACCCGTGCCTGCCTTCTCCCCATATCCCTCGACTCCACTGCCCTCTGTGGCAGGGAATTCCATAAATTCACAACTCTCTGGGTAAAAAAGTTTTTTCTCAGCTCAGTCTTAAATGACCTCCCCTTTATTCTAAGACTGTGGCCCCTGGTTCTGGAATTGGGAACATTTTTCCTGCATCTAGCTTGTTCGTCCTTTAATCATTTTGTATGTTTCTATAAGATCCCCCCTCATCCTTCTAAACTCCAGTGAATACAAGCCTAGTCTTTTCAATCTTTCCTCATATGACAGTCCCGCCATTTGAATTTTCCATAATGCCATAATGGACTTTGATGGCATCCACACAAATGGCAATTTCTTACAACAGGTAGACACAAATGCTGGATAAACTCAGCGGGGGAGGCAGCATCTATGGAGCGAAGGAATAGGTGACGTTTTGGGTCGAGACCCTTCTTCAGACATCCATAGATGCTGCCTCACCCACTGAGTTTCTCCAGCATTTTTGTCTACCTTTGATTTTTCCAGCATCTGCAGTTCTTTCTTAAACATTTCTTATAACTGGGTAATTTATTTAAATGATATTATGTACAACTTTGGGATCTTTGTGGGATACTTCTACTCGCATGAATGTTGGAATTAATGTTCTAAAATCTGTATTCTTCCATGTATTTATGAATGAGTTTGATTGGGTGGCAGAGCTGATCGAGGTGTTGCCTCAAGGTGCCAGAAACCTAGGTTCGATCCTGACCTCGGGTGCTTAGGTTTCCTCCCACATCCTAAAGACGTGCAGGTTTGTCAATTAATTGCCCCTGCGTGTGGGGAGTGGATGAGAACATGCGTAAACTCGTGTGATCAGTGGTATGCCTGCACTCGGTGGGCTGAAGGGCCTGTTTTTGTGCTGCATCTCTAAACTAGAAAAACTAAAAGTCGGTGGAAATGCCCACCCAGCGGGATGGTCTCATGGGATGTTCTATACGGTGTTTGTCATGGTGGAAGGTGGAGAATTTGAATTTTTTTTAAATCCAAGATCGGATTCCGACTTTGTTTTCTTTTCCCTCCGGTGAGATAGATTATATTTCTCTTTCTGTTACTCTTTGGGTTATCTGGCTCAACCTGTGTTGCAGAGGACTGTGTGACTTATTGTGATGTCACTATGCAAGGTCTTTTATAAGTACCACTGGCTGGAGACAGGAACTCGGGTTGGGGCTCCACAAAAACGTTTATCTGAGTTGCTTCTCACTAAACTAAGCAACAAAAGCCACAGTTTCATTAACTTCTTCTGAGTAAGTCGCTTCTTTGGATCTCTTAGGTGTCACTAACCATTGTAGGTAGAAAATGTTGAAGACTGAGTTAGTTGAATGTGGTCTTTTCAACAGGGGTAATCATGGCGTGTCTGGCATTTGAGTCTCTGCTTGGATTTCACATGGCTTTTGTCTATTTGAAAGATAACTGTACTCCGGTACCTTTGACAATACTAAACCTCTTGGGTCTCCATAAGTTGTTGTTGACCCTTTGTATAATTCAAAAGGAAATCCAAAAGTAAAAGCAGAGGTTCTCTTGTACCTCCTCCAACCTCATCTACTGTATCTGCTGTTCCAAGTGTCAACTTCTCTACATCGGCGAGATCAAGAGCAGGCTCGGCGATCATTTCACTGAACACCTCCGCTCAGCCTGTCTTAACCAGCCTGATCTTTAAGAAGGAACTGCAGATGCTGGAAAATCGGAGGTAAAGACAAAAATACTGGAGAACCTCAGTGGATGAGGCAGCATCTATGAAGCGAAGGAAATAGTCGCCTATTCCCTTCGCTGCTTAGATGCTGCCTCACCCGCTGAGTTTCTCCAGCATTTTTGTTGATCTCCCGGTGGCTCAGCACTTCAACTCCCGTTCCCAATCTGACCTTTCTGTCCTGGGCTGCCTCCATTGTCAGAGTGAGGCCCAGCGCAAATTGGAGGAACAGCACCTCATATTTTGCTTGATGCAGGAAAAATCAAAGGTAGACAAAAATGCTGGAGAAACTCAGTGGGTGAGGCAGCATCTATGGAGCGAAGAAATAGGTGGCGTTTCGGGTCGAGACCCTTCAGACTGCTTTCTCCAACATTTTTGTGTACCTTCATATTTTCCTTGAGTAGTTTACACCCCAGCGGTATGAACATTAACTTTTCTAACTTCAGATGGCCCTTGATTTCTCTCTCCACTCCCTTCCCCGTTCTCCCACTAGTCTCACTGTCTCCAACTACATTCTATCTCTGTCCTGCCTCCTCCCCTGACATCAGTCTGAAGAAGGGTCTTGACCCGAAACTCACCCATTCCTTCTCTCTGTAGATGCTGCCTCACCCGCTGAGTTTCTCCAGCATTTTGTGTCTACCTTCGAATTAAAGCAGCATCTGCAGTTCTTTCTTACACAAAAGGAAATCATGTTGTGTTCAATTATTCTTTATTTTCTTCCTATAAACCCTGGTGGCTGGTGTGGTAATCAATGATTCTTCATTTTCTTCCTATATGTTTGTATGTAAGGTGTAGGCGGGAGTTGCAATGTGATCAACCTCTCGTCCTCAACCGCTGAATAACGTGTTTGAGGGGTGGTTGTCAAGAATCTATGGCGATGCTTGTTTGTTGGAGGCTGACAGCTTGGTGCAACTGATGCTGTGGTTCAACTGAACCAGGTGATCCTCCAGTTGAAGGAGATGTCCACAATCGATTGTTGCCAACATTGAGCGTGTGGATTGGGCTTTTTGTAAATGGAGCCAAATTGTGGCGACTCGTGTGTGTGTGTGTGTGTGTGTGATCTGTGCAAAGAGAATTTTGCATGACAGGAAAGTACCTTTGGATAGAATTCCACAATTACGTTCATTTACCATGGAGTTAAGAACAGTCAATCAATTATTTCTTGCTCTTGTTAGCAGTATTCCTGGACCAGGCTTAAAAAGTGTCTCGAAACAATGAACTGCATAACGCTGGTGTGCAAAAAAACCCCCGCAAAGTGCTGAAGGAACTCAGTGTGTCAGACAGCATTTCCAACATGGACATGGCGCATATCAACTCCTACCTCGACAAGAACCTCGACCCACTGCAGTTTGCTTACCGCCACAACAGATCTCACTGGCTCTCCACTCCGCTCTTTACCACTTGGACAACAAAAACTCATATGTCAGGCTGTTATTCATTGACTACAGTTCGGCGTTTAATACGATCATCCCCTCCAAGCTGATCACCAAGCTCTCAGATCTGGGTCTCTGCGCATCCCTCTGCAATTGGATCCTCGACTTCCTCATCCACAGACCACAGTCTGTCCGTATTGGTGGAAATGTGTCATCCTCGATAACAATCAGCACGGGAGCACCTCAAGTGCTGATTGTGCTCAGCCCCGTTTTACTCGCACTGTACCCATGACTGCATAGCCGGACATGATGGTGATGAGTCAGACTATAGGAGTTACCAAGTGTCCCGGATTCGCCGTATTTCGTCCCGGCGAAATAAACTAATTACGGTGTTCCGGCAGCCAAACATGTCGTTACGGAGAAGGGCGGGAACGAAAAATAATCAAAACAATAAACGGGAAGGGCGGGGGCGGGAGCGGGAACGAGCGGCGGTTGGACACGTGCAGCGGGAAGGGCGGGAACGAGCGGCGGTTGGACACGTGCAGCGGGAAGGGCGGGAACGAGCGGCGGTTGGACACGTGCAGCGGGAAGGGCGGGAACGGGAACGAGCGGCGGTTGGACACGTGCAACCTGGGAACTCACTCACCTGGGAAGATGGAGCTCCACGTTGTAGCAGGCAGGCAGCGACGGGGCAGGGCACCAGTCTCCTCCCTCGGGCCCAGCCCCACCGCGGAAAGGCGTCAGGGAGATCACAGGCAAAGATCGCTGTAGGATCTTTGATCATAGCCACCGGCGAAGGAGGGAGGGAGAGGGACTTCATCGTTGTCCAGGTCGGGCGAACACCAGCGCACCTTTGACACACTTTCCTCGGGAGGGGAAAGAGCCAGCGAGAATGAACGCAGCGATGCAGGACGTTCACTTTCTCAAGTCCGCCTTGCCGTCGGACGCCCCGGTCTCCACCCTGGCCGTCCCGTCCGACCAACAGCTGGACCAGCGCAGCGGCAGGGCAGCCAGCAGAAGAGCAGGAGGGTCCAGGAGCAGGTCCTCACCATGTTAAAGAGCAGCAGCAGGGCCAGCGCCAGCCCAGCGCCTCGTCCTACGGCAGCTCCCTTCATGAAGGTAAGTGGAGCCCAGCTCGGCACCTCCTTCAAACCACTCCAAGAGTCAACAATGTTTTACCTTTGGGGGTACACAAAAGGCTTGGAGAAACTCAGCGGGTGCAGCAGCATCGAAGGAGCCAAGGAGATAGGCGGCGTTTCGGGTCGAGACCCTTCTTCAGACATTTACACAACGCTTTACCTTTGTCACGTACCTTTTAGGGGGGAGATGAGGAGGAATTTATTTAGTCCGAGGGCGGTGAATCTGTGGGAACCATTACCACAGAAGGCTGGGGAGGCCAAGTCAATGGGTATTTTTAAGGTGGAGAGTGACAGATTCTTGCTTGGATGTCAACGGTTATGAGAAGGCAGGAGAATGGGGTCCAGAGGGAAAGATAGATCAGCTACTATTGAATGACGGAATAGACTTGATGGGCTGAATGGCCTCACTGCTCCTATATCTTATGAACTTATGTGTCCTGAAAGGGAACAATGAAACTTACTTGCAGCAGTGCAACATATGTAAGCACAGTACTCTGTAAAACACATACTAAGCAACAAAACATTCATTGTATACACCTATGTACATAGTGTGTGCAGGAAGGAATTGCAGATGCTGGTTTACACTGAAGATAGACACAAAATGCCAGAGTAACTCAGTGGGGCAGGCAGCATCTTGGAGAAAATGAATAGGTGATGCTTTGGGTCGAGACCCCTTTTCAGACTAGAGTCAGGTGAGAAGGAAACTGAAAGTATGAAAAGTATTGTTAGCTGTGCCTGAAGGCTAAAGCATTCAAGACTCATCAAAATATATATAAGTACATCTTTTAAGTGATACTGTGTATACTAAAGGATGTTTATGTGTGTTTAATGAGTTTGTATATAGTACTAGTTGAAAAAAGGAAGGTTGGATCAACGCGCGTTGCAGATTTTGGGTCGTTGCCATGCATATTTCTGGTGCCGCAACATGTTACTGAGAGAAAAGCATTTACCCCCATTTGTTACTGACAAATGGGTTGAATGTTACTGTGAACTAAATTTAGGGTTGGCATCTCTGGTCAGAGTATAGAAGTGAGATCTACCGACTGACCAAATGGTGCCAGCACAATAACCTGGTTCTCAACACCAGCAAAGCTAAGGAACTGATTGTGGACTTTGGAAGGGGTAGGATAGGGATCCACAATCCCGTTTATATCAACGGGACGATGGTGGACAGGGTCAAAAACGTCAACTTCCTGGACTTGCATATTTCTGAGGATCTTTCCTGGTCCCAGCACGCTTGTGCAATTATAAAGAAAGCACATCAGCGCCTCTATTTCCTGAGAAGATCAGGGAGAGTTGTTATGTCAAGGAGGACTCTCTCAAACTTCCACAGGTGCACAGTAGAGAGCATGCTGACTGGTTGCATCGTGGCTTGGTTCGGCAACTCGAGCGTCCAGGAGTGAAAAAGATTGCAGAAAGTTGGGACCACTGACCAGTCCATCATCAGCTCTGACCTCCCCACCATCTAAGGGATCTATCCCAGTCACTGCCTCAAAAAGGCTGCCAGCATCATCATGGACCTACATCATCCTGGCCACACACTCACCTCTCCGCTGCCATCAGGTAGAAGGTACAGGAGCCTTAAATCTGGTACATCCAGGTTCATGAACAGCTTCTTCCCCACAGCCATCAGGCGATTAAACTCGCCATCAAATAAACTCTGAACTATCCCTGTCTACTGATACTCTCCTCCACCTTGCGGAGCTGGTCCTTACCCTTAATAACTTTTCGTTTGACTCCTCCCATTTCCTCCAAATACAAGGCTTAGCTATGGGCATGCGCATGGGCCCTTGCCATGCCTGCCTCTTTGTTGGGTACGTCGAACAATCCTTGTTCGAGGCGTACCGTGGCCCTAACCCCGAACTCTACCTCCGCTTCATCAAAGACAGCATTGGTGCTACCTCCTGCACCCACACACAACTCACTGACTTTATCCATTTCGCCACTAACGTCCATCCGGCACTCAAATACACCTGGACATTTCCGACATTTCCCTACCATTTCTTGACCTCACTTCCTCCATCGCAGGTGATAGACTACTGACCGCCATCCACTATAAACCCACTGACTCCCGTGACTATCTGGACTGCACTTCTTCTCACCTTGCTTCCTGTATGGACTCCATCCCCTACACCCAATTCCTCCGTCTACGCCGCATATGCACTCAGGATGCATCGAAGATGTCCTCATTCTTCAGGGAACGGGGGTTCCCCTCTTCTACTATAGATGAGGCTCTCACCAGGGTCTCTTCTATACCCTGTGACCCCCTTGTCCTCACCTTCCACCCTACTAGCCATTACATACAACAAATAATCCTCCTACATTTTCGCCATTTCCAACGTGATCCCACCATTTTCCCATCTCCTCCCCGTCTGCTTTCTGCAGAGACCGCTCCCTCCAGAACTCCCTGGACAATTTGTCCCTTCCCACCCGACCTCCGGGCACTTTCCCTTGCAACCGCATGAAATGCTACACTTGTCGCTTTACCTCCCCCCCTCCGCCCCCCCTCTCCCGACTCCATTCAGGCAGTCTTTCCAGGTGCGGCAGAGGTTCACCTGCACCTCCTCCAGCCTCATCTGTTGCATCCGCTGCTCTAGATGTCAACTGCTCTACATCGGTGAGACCAAGTGTAGGCTTGGCGATCGCTGCACCGAACACCTCCGCTCGGTTCGCAATAACCAACCTGATCTCCCGATGGCTCAGCACTTCAACCCCCCCTCCCATTCTGAATCCGACCTTTCTGATCTGGGCCTCCTCCATGGCCAGAGTGACGACCACTGTAAATTGGAGGAGCAGCACCTCATATTCTGCTTGGGCAGTTTGCACCCCAGTGGTATGAACATTGACCTCTAATTTCAGGTAGTCCCTACTTTCTCCTCCCCTTCTCAGCTCTCCCTCAGCCCACTGGCTCCACCTCTTCCTTTCTTCTTCCCAGCCCCCCACCCTCACACCAGCCTGAAGAAGGGTTTCGACCTGAAGCATTGCCTATTTCCTTCGCTCTACAGATGCTGCCTCACCCGCTGAGTTTCTCCAGCATTTTTGTCTACCTTCAATTTTCCAGCATCTGCAGTTCATTTTTAAACAAAACTCTGAGCTATAACAGCCTATTGCACTTTATCTGTTTATTTATTTGTATATATATGGTCTATGCTATATAGACGCACTGAACTGTTCTGTATTTATGCTTACTATATTCTGTTGCCTAGTGTGCCTAGTCTTCCTTGGGTAAACTGGAACACTAAGAAAATGGCAAGTTTTCTTACCGTGATGAACAAGGCATGCAAAGCAAAGCTCGCCCTGGTTTCCTTGTGCACACATCAACTGGGAATTCTCGAAGGACTCAAGGATGCTAATTTCCTTTTCCCATAAAGACTTCCAGTTATTTTGGTAAAACGCTGAACCCAGCGGTTCAGGCTGCCATTCTGGAGAAAAGGATTACGTGACGTTTCGGGTCGAGACACTTCTTCAGACTAGAGCCGAAATGTCACCTCTTCCTTTTTTCCAGAGATGCTGCCTGACTGGCTGAGTTACTCCAGCATTTTGTGTATATCTTTGATGTTAATCAGCACCTGCAGTTCCTTCCCACACATCCGGTTGTTTTGGGCCTTGCAATTTTTAAGGCCCCAGCTGACTTCATAGCTTTTAAAGTGTAATCATTCCTCCAACGTGGATGAACAATGAAAGTTCATTATAAAAGCAGAAATTGCTGGAAATACTAAGGAAGTTGGACTGTATATTACGGGAGAGGAAACTGCTAAGGTTTCAGGTTAAATCCCATACTTCAGTCCGAACTGGACTATAAAGCTGAAGGTGAATCTGGACCTTCACAGCATCAATCTCTCAGTTGAATTAAACTGCGAAATGGTCATTAAATGCGCCTTAAGTAACGAAACATCATATTTTGCAGAGGATTGCAATCTGGCATAGAAGTTCTCTTGTACAATTTGCACAAACAAAAATGGGATTTGGAAATTTGACATTGGAAATGAGAGGCAGTTCCTCTAGCGGCCTTTGTCTCTGCTCTTGGTAAACATGGCTCTCCCAGTTGTCGAAACAGTGCAAGGTACTTCTATTTTGCCACCACGCTTTGTCATTTTTTTTTTAAGCAGCTCACAAAAATTGCATACGTTTTTTTAAATTATTTTTTTAAGTTATGGCAACCAAGATTTGAGTGGATCTTTTTTAATGGTGATCATTTTTATTTTCCTGTGGACAAGCTTGCTTCTATTTACTGTTGCCATGGTGTGTTTGCAGTTAGTCACACTTGCTTGTTTGGGGATTAAGTTTTCTGTTTATTCCTTTTGCTTGCATTGAAATCCTAAACCTTGCCTGATGAACCTGAAGGCTGAGCTGCAATGCAAATAGCAGCAACAATTTCTAGTGTCTTGATTGAATCTCCACATCAACTAATACGGGATGCATTAGTTGGGTAATTTGGAGTAAGTGACACAGGCCAAAAAACTTGCTGCCTCGAATATACCAGTATCCACAAGTTTGTATATTTGGGAAAGGAATCACTTCCAGTCTCAATATTGAATGGCCTTTTATCTCCAAACTGCCTCCTTATTCCAGATGTTCCTGTTTAGTTTAGAGATACAGCGTGGAATCGGGTCCTCCTGCCCGCTGAGTCCGCACTGACCAGCGATCCCCGCACATTAGCACTACCCTACATGCACTAGGGACAATTTTACATTTATACCAAGCCAATTAACCTAATTAATTAACGTTTGTCTACCTTCGTGGAGTCAGCAGGTTCTCGTCAGAGCAATCCAGTAATGGTTCTATCTCCAGAACCTTGCCGAGGAAATGTTAAAAATCTCCAAATGTGTGCAATTCTTTAGAATCTGTTTCCATTGCCTTTTTCAAAATAGTGCTCAAATTCATAGCGCCTTAGTGTGTGGAAGAGATTTTCCTCGAGTCATCCTCAATTCTCGCCATGACCTTGTCTTTGTTTTCATGATTGTGGTTGTTTTTTAATTACTTGCACCAGAACGCGAATAATTTGAGCATTTGTATCAAATCTCATCTCAAGCTCTGCTCTGAGTAGAACAGCTCTGGTTTCTGTAGTATATACATGCAACTGAATTCCCTCATCCTTGGAATCATCACTTGTCGCCGAGTGTCGCCAGTGTTCGAGCTCCGTCCAGCTTGGCCTCTGGCCTTTGGGAGCCGCGGTCTCTGGTAGGAAATAGCCCATTTGGAAACTCCAAGCCGCTGAGAGTGCTCTCTGTTCCGACGCCGGGGCTCCAATCATCCCGGCGAGAGGGCCTGAAACATCCGGCCAGTAGGGCATTTGACACGGTCCTGTGAGGTAAACTTGTCGAGAAGATTGAATCTGAGACTAATTGGATCAGAAATTAGCTTGGATGATCGACGATGGAGGATAATGTTGGAAGGGTGAATTTGTGATTGGAAGTCTGTGACCAGTCGTACACCGCAGTGATTGGTGCTGGAAACTTACACAAGGTGTGATTAATAGTTTAAGAAAGAACTGCAGATGCTGGAAAAATCGAAGGTAGACAAAAATGCTGCAGAAACTCAGCTGGTGAGGCAGCATCTGTGGAGCGAAGGAATAGGTGATATTTCGGTTTGAGATTCTTCTTCATACTAATGTGGGGGGACGGGCGAGAAGAAGAAAGGAAGAGGCGGAGACAGTGGGCTGTGGGAGAGTTGGGGAGGGGAAGTGAGTTTATTGGACACCAAGATGGAAGCAATTGCTATGTTTGAACTACCTGAAATCTTACAGCGCCAGAGATCCAATCCTCATGAGTGCTTGTCATGACCTGGGTTGTCTCCAAGATCTTTGGTTTCATCCCACACTCAAAGACGTACAGGTTATTTGGCTTGATGTAAAATATAAATTGTCCCTGGTGTGTGTAGGATAGGGTTAGTGTGCGGGGATCGCTGGTCGGTGCGGGCTCGCTGGGCCGAAGGGCCTGTTTCTGCGCTGTATCTCTAAACTAAATAGACAAGATATGGGACTGATGCTGGGGATGTGTTAGTGTAGATCAGCAAAAGCTTACATGGATGCACTTGGCCAATGGTCATCTATCCTTTACAACTCTGACCGTGTGTGACCTTCTCTAAATAAAGTTCAACATATTGAACACGAAATTCTAGTTGTGACTGGACTGATGTTTGTAAAAGTTCAATGTGATTTCCTTTTGCAAACTATGCCATTTATTCATAAAGTCCAGGATGAAGTTTGAATGTCATAGTTACCCCTTGAGTTCCCTTGCCTATCGGGCAAGGTGTACAGAAATACCCATAGTCAGGATCGAACCCGGGACTCTAGTGCTGTGCCACTATGCCGCCCATGTAATTCACTGTACTTGGTTCATTTACTTTTCTGTACTCTCAAACTGGCAACATCCAAATGTCAGATTCTTGTAAATGCAAACTTTGTGTTATTTATCTATAGAGTCTAACTGTTAGTGATGTACGGGCAAAATACTGCCTGTCACTATTCTGACTAACTAGTATACTCTTGCATGTAACCCTTTGGAGATCTAAGGGACACATTAGCCACGGGGAGGGTGGTGCTTATATGGAATGAATTGCCAAAAGAGGTGGCAGTGGCAGATAATATTACATGTAAAAGAGATAGTCAGAGTGTAAAGCGATATGAGCCTAATGTAGGCAAATGGAATTAACACAGATGGACATCTTGGTTGGTATGAACGAGCTGAGCCAAAGGGCCCATTTCTGGGCTGCATGGCTCGATGAGTAGAAACTTGCCTTTTGTTAGAATCCCTTTCTTCACTCCTCCTTGATTAATATCTTGGTAGATTCCCAGAAGAAGGAAGAACATTTTCATATTCTGAAGGAAACCCGGAATTCGATTTGGGTGCAAGCTTAAGCTGCTGTCCCATTGCGGCGACCTAATCCGCGAGTTCAGACGAGTTTGCCCTCGACTCATACTCGCAGCATGGTCGACACGAGGTCCTAGGTAAAGGGGCTGTCCCAACAGTTCAGATGATCCTAGGAAGTCTTTGTAACTCTCCTTCATGCTCAAGAGTAGTCTCTGCGTACTCGAGGCCTCAGCTAGGTCGCGGCGGTTTTTTTCAACGTGCGGAAAAATATCTGCGAGTAAAAAAAGGTCGCCATGGAAAAAATCAATACTTTTTTTACTCGTAGGTTTAGTCGAAGTAGGTCGTAGTAGGTCGGCATGTTATTCATAGGTAATCGAGGGTAGTCGTAGATAATCGAATGTAGTCGTAGATAGTCTTCAACATAGTCGAAGGAGGTTGTCTTCACTCTCCACTATTCGGTGTCCAATTTTCCCGAAGGTCGTCGAAGCTAGGTCTTCCACATAGTTGAAGGAGGGTCTTCAACATGACATTTTTTTCAAACTCTCCTAAACTCGCCAATTAGGTCGCTGCAGTGGGATAGCCCCTTTATTTTTTTTTTTGGTTGGAGTTAAGGAATCCTGAAAGTGGATGATTAACACCACGACTAGATGGATCTTAGTGGCAGTTTTGAAAGATCTCATTAAATAACAAAGAGCCTTTGTGCGACTTTAACAAAAAAAAAAAAATTTGAACTACTATCTATGCTTCATAGTTTGGTGTTTACGGTGTTCCAGAAAAAAACAATCCCAAGTCTGTCAAACCTTGTTGCTAATACCCCCTTACTCCAGGCATCACTGGGTTCTTATTTAAAAAAAAAAAGACACGTAGGATTTTGGTAACTCAGGGGGTCAGGCAGCATCTGTGGAGAAAATGGATGGGTGGGATCTTTCATCTCTAAACGTCACCTATATGTACATGAGATGATGCCAGACTTGCTGAGTTACTTCAGCACTTTGCCTTTCTTTTGTAAACCAGCATCTGTAATTCCTTGTAATCCATAATTCTGGTAAACCTATTCCAAAGCCGCCATATCCCTTTCTGTAATGGGGTGACCAGAACTGCGTTCAATACTCCATATGCGACCTAACCAATGTCCCTTACGCTTGCATCATGGCACCCTGACTCTTGTACTCGGTACCCCGAGCTATGGAAGCAAGTATACCATATGTTGCCTTGAGCAATTTATTGTAAACATTGTATTTGCCAGAAATTCTAGTGCAACACTTGTATGGCTCCCTGCATGACTGATTAAACCCTCATTGTGTATGCCGAGGTACCAGGCAGATTGAATTCCCATTAATAAGGTTGGTCGATTTTAAGCCTGCTGCTGGATTTAATTACAAGCTTTCAGGAGCAGGGTTACACTGTGGGTTTGTATTTGTTTAGTTTCCTCTTCAGCTTTTCTGCAGTGGAGTTTTTGTAGGTTGCTCATCTTGAAGGCTGCTGATTGAAGATGTTGGAAATATGGTTTTGAAGCACAAGAACCTCAAACATGCTTTATTTGGCATCTGAAGTGTTACAGTCTCCTGTTCTCACTGGAGCTTCTACTTTGCAGTTTAATAAGCAATGTGGAACAGAAAATGGGGATTTTAACTGCCCCCAGTTGTGAGTGCTCATTTTGCATGCTGATTATCTTTTGCACGTGAACCTCAGCAGGTTGCTTATCAACTAGAGAGGATCAGAACTGTGGCAGATCCTGTCCTGGTATAAGTCTGAGGAAAGGTCTCTACCCAAAACGTCACCATTCCTTCTCTCCAGAGATGCTGCCTGTCCCACTGAGTTACTCCAGCAGTTTGTGTCTATCTTAAGTAAACTTTAGGTTTGACTTGAATTGAGTAAAACTAATTCCCAGTTTGGCACACTGAAAGCAATGCCAATGCCTCCATCATTCTTATCCCACCTTAAAATGAAGAACAATCTAGTTCTTAGAAACATAGACAATAGGTGCAGGAGTAGGCCATTCGGTCCTTTGAGCCTGTACCGCCATTCAATAGGATCGTGGCTGATCATCCAACTCAGTATCCTGTACCTGCCTTCTCTCCATACCCCCTGATCCCTTCAGCCACAAGGGCCACATCTAACTCCCTCTTAAATATAGCCAATGAACTGGCCTCAACTACCTTCTGTGGCAGAGAATTCCACAGACTCACCACTCTCTGTATGAAAAATGATTTTCTCATCTCGGTCCTAAAAGACTTCCCCTTATCCTTAAACTTTGACCCCTTGTTCTGGACTTCCCCAACATCTACTCTAGAGGGAACAATCTTCCTGCATCTAGTCTGTCCAACCCCTTAAGAATTTTGTAAGTCTCTGTAAGATCCCCCCTCAATCTCCTAAATTCCAGCGAGTACAAGCCGAGTCTATCCAGTCTTTCTTCATATGGAAGTCCTGCCATCCCAGGAAAGTCTGGTGAACGTTCTCTATGCTCCCTCTATGGCAAGAATGTCTTTCCTTCACTCCATAGACGCACTTTTGTCTACCTTCGATTTTTCCAGCATCTACAGCTCTTTCATAAACAATCTATGAGTTCTTGGTTTTAAATGTCAGTAAGAATACATCATTTCTCTTTGGTGTTTTATTTGTCTCTTTTTTGCAGAAATTACACATGCAGGTGCTTTCATTTTTGGTGCCATTATTGAAAATGTCCGAAGTCCGGTCGATGTACTGGCGCAGTTCCCACAAACCGACATTCCTCTCCTTGCCCGGCCATCTTTGTGTCCCGGGGATGCCTCCTGAAGGTGCTGGAGGCATCATACCCTGGTTCGCCCTCCTCCCGACACTTGCTCCTGGCGTCCAATGTCTCCAGCTTCTTCCCGGTTCCTTCAGGCTAGTGATACCTAGTTAACTGGTGGTTTCTCATGCACAACCTCCTGAAGATAATAACTTATCAAGCTATATGATTGTCACAATATAACAATCAATTCAGATTTATTTTGTCCCTTTTAATTGGATTGAAGGGCCTGTTCTCATGCTGGATGACTGACTCTCAAACTCTTTGTTAGAACTCTGATCTGATAAACGTTCTTTGACCTGAATAATTAACTCTGTTTCCCACACAGGTTTCCAACATTTTCTGTTTTATTTTCTAGCATTTTCTCTCCCTCTTTCCCTCTCTCCCTCGTTTTTGCCCTTTCCTGATATCCACATCCGATAAATGAAGAGATAAAACATTTCTAGGTACTAGGCACCAGAAAGTGCACCATAGAAAACGGTTTAGGGATGATGGTGGTTGAGTTTAATGCCAGACTTTACCAAGTGGAGAATCGAGCTATTTATAGCGTTTGCCATGTGAGGTTCTGGAGAGAGCTTTTTTTTTAAAATCGTGCATTTCCTTGTATTGCTCAACTCTAGACCTTGGATAACATTGCTGTGACATTCTTTGGACTTCTGTGGCATCTTTAACAGCCTCTTGGTTGTCTTAATTGTCTAATCCTCTAAATACAGCATTCGATGGTGAGCCGAACCAACAATGCCTGACCAGCTCCATTTTAAAAGGCTACCAGTGTTTACTCTTTAACAATTGCAAGCAAATGACTGCCCCCAAAGCATTATTGCAATCGGATTGTAATAAATGGGTGTTTATCCTGTCTGCAACGTTGTGAGGTTATGGTTTAATTGGCAACATGCCTGGTGGATGTCTCGAGTTCTTTCACCATAGTGATGAAGCCCCTGTAAATAAAGGGAACTCCCATTTCAGCGGCTTCATTGTGTTCTTCCAGTGACTGCTTTGACTTTCTAATTGTCTTCAGTGCAGTGGTACAGTTTCTTCGTATAATTTACAGACAAGCTCAAACCTATTCAACTTTTCCTTTTTTGTGCCACCTGGGGCTAAGAAGACTGAAGTCATTTACAGCTTGGAATTGCTACCTCTCTCCAACCTCTGCCCTTCATTCGAGCTTTAATGACTCGGTGGTGAAATTTAGTGTAAACCAATTCTACTACAATTACTGCTGTGTGTATTGGAACCACTGGCCACTGCAGTCAATGAAATTTTACTGCATCTTCTTTATGGTTAGAAACCAGAAACTGCAGATTCTGGCTTACAAAAAAAAAGACAAAGTGTTGGAGTAACTCAGCTGGTCAGGCAGCATCTCTGGGGCACATGGATAGGTGACGTTTTGGATTGGTACCCTTCTTCAGGCTGATTAGGGTGGGGAGGAAAGCTGTCACTTGTCAGACTCTATCCAGCTCCTTTGCAGTTTTTACTCATTCTCCCCCCCCCCCCCCCACCTCTCCCCCCAAAATCAGGCTTAAGAAAGTTCCTGACTAAAAACGTCACCTATCCATGCATCTCCAGAAATGCTGCCTGACCTGCTGTTACTCCAGCACTTTGTGTCTTTTTTTTAATTAGATTGCTTGTACTAGGGCAGCAAGCAAAGTGTGTCCTTTCCCTAGGATAAGATAATTGGGAGTCATCCTTGCCGGTAGGGGAAAGCGTGGGTGGTGTGGTGGCAGGGAAGGAGCGAGCAGTGTAAATTGCATAAGAACGGCATTGGGTGTGACTGGTTCATACCAAAATAGTACAGTTTTCAACTTTTGGCATGCGATTGTGCGCTATTTGTAACCAAACTAACATTAGCTTAGTGGTTGTAAAACAATCATTGACTTTGGCTCTGAATGTATCATTTAGAATGGACACCGGTGCTCTTTCTTTGAAGCCGCCCATAGTTTTATTATGTGTAGGAAAGAACTGCAGATGCTGGTTTAAACTGAAGGAATGGGTGATGTTTCAGGTCTGAAGATGGCCATTCCTTCTCTCCAGATGCTGCCTGTCCGGCTGAGTTACTCCAGTATTTTGTGTCTACCATAATTTTATTTATTTTTTTATGCAGCTTTTGAGGACTGTGGTAACTGAATTATAGACAATAGGTGCAGGAGTCGGCCATTCGGCCCTTCGAGCCAACACCGTAATTCCATGTGATCATGGCTGATCATCCCCAATCAATACCCCGTTTCTGCCTTCTCCCCATATCCCCCGACTCCGCTATCTTTAAGAGCCCTATTTTGCTCTCTCTTGAAAGTATCCAGAGAACCGGGCTCCACCACGCTCTGAGGCAGAGAATTCCACACACTCACAACTTTCTGTGAGTTCTAAAAGTTCTAAACTCCAGAGTATACAAGCCCAGCCGCTCCATTCACTCAGCATATGACAGTCCCGCCTTCCCGGGAATTAACCTTGTAAACCTAGGCTGCACTCCCTCAATAGCAAGAATATCTTTCTTCAAATTAGGGGACCAAAACTGCACACAATACTCTAGGTGTGGTCTCACTAGGGCTCTACACAATTGCAGAAGGACCTCTTCGCTCCTATACTCAACTCCCCTTGTTATAAAGGTCAACATGCCATTCGCTTTCTTCACTGCCTGCTGTACCTGCATGCGTGCTTTCATTATTCAAATATTTTTTTTGAATTGTTGCCGTTTTTGAGAAGTTAATGAACTGGAGGAAGTTATTCTAATTGCAGGTTAATGGGCAGTTTTTTCAAAGGCAGAATTTTCTGGCTGTCCTTTTTGCTATCCTGATTTAACTCCAGGCTTTAAGACCATAATAGCTTTAAAGAAGGAACTGCAGATGCTGGAGAATCGAGGGTACACAAAAAGCTGGAGAAACTCAGCGGGTGCAGCAGCATCTAAGGAGCGAAGGAGATAGGCGACGTTTCGGGTCGAGACCCTTCTTCAGACTGGTCAGGGATCAGGGAAACGAGAGATATAGACAGTGATGTGGAGAGATAAGGAACAATGAGTGAAAGATATGCAAAAAAGTATCGGTGAAAAGGGAACAAGCCATTGTAAGCTGTTTGTGGTGTGAAAATGAGAAGCTGGTGCGACTGGGGTGGGGGAGGGAGATAGAGATAGAGGGAATGCCAGGGCCCGAGGGCTGAGGGAGAGGTGGGAAGGGGAGGAGACAGCAAGGGTTAACAGAATTGAGAAAATTCAATATTCAAGCCCAAAGGATGCAGACTCCCCAAGCGGAATATGAGGTGCTGTTCCTCCAGCTTGCGGTGTTGCTCACTCTGGCCGTGGAGGAGGCCCAGGACCGAGAGGTCGGATGTGGAATGGGAGGGGGAGTTGAAATGCTGAGCCACCGGGAGGTCGGGTTGGTTATTGCGGACCGAGCGGAGGTGTTCGGCGAAGCGATCGCCAAGCCTCCGCTTGGTCTCACCGATATAGATCATCTGGCATCTGGAGCAGCGGATGCAGTAGATGAGGTTGGAGGAGACCATAATAGCTCCTGCATTTGCACCTGTTTCTTATCAAGTGGTGGATAGGGTAAAATTGTGTATGGTCTACTCCTAGCTTGTACAAATGCTGTTTGGTACACAATGCAATCAGCCTTAGACCTCTTCCACATTCTCTCCCAATCCCCTGCTGATGTCATCGTTGCTGAAAAATATAATCAAACTCTGTCCTGAATATGGTCATTGTCTCAGGTAATGCACCATCAGCCCTTTCATTTGTATCTGTCATTCCCCGAGGGTTATGTCTTGGGTTATCTTGTCCTACATGCTATACTTCAGCAGTATCATTTACAAGTCTGCTGCCAGCTTTCACAAACATGAAGCCAACTACAGCTTTGTCCCATCAGTTTTCCGAATTCTTTGTCAATCATAGAGCTGCTCAAGTGTTGTCCTGGATAAAGGGCTGTTTACTTTAGCATTGTTATTTTTTTTGCATATCTTTCATTCATTTGTTCTATATCTCTCTATATCACCATCTGTATCTCTTGTTTTCCTTTCCCATGACTCTCAGTTTGAAGGCTCTCAACCTGAAATGTCACCTATTCCTTTTCTCCAGATATGCTGTTTGACCCGCTGAGTTGTCTATCTAAAGAGAAATTTCCCACTGGCTTGGCATTAACACAACATGCTTGACTTGATTAAACCTTGCATTAACATCCCTCCTTGCAGTTTGGAGTTGATTGTGTTTGACGTTGAGCTTCAAACTGGAATAATTACTCTTAATTCCATGTTTCTTTAACTGTTTTTACCATAATTCTTTCGTCCAGGCTACATGTGCTTGGCAATAGACAATAGGTGCAGTAGTAGACCATTCGGCCCTTTGAGCCAGCACCGCCATTCAATGTGATCATGGCTGATCATCCCCAATCAGTACCCCGTTCCTGCCTTCTCCCCATATCCTCTGATTCCGTTATCTTTAAGAGTCCTATCTAGCTCTCTTGAAAGTATCCAGAGAACCGGCCTCCACCGCCTTCTGAGGCAGAGAATTCCACAGACTCACAATTCTCTGTGTGAAAAAGTGTTTCCTCGTCTCTGTTCTAAATGGCTTGCCCCTTATTCTTAAACTGTGGCCCCTGATTCTGGACTCCCCCAACATCGGGAACATGTTTCCTGCTTCCAGCGATTGTAGGTCAAGACACTAACATACCTAATTACAGAAACAGTTGTGCACATCAGGATTATGAATTCTGCTGAAACTTGTAGGAATACCCATTTAAATCTTTTATTTCCATGCTTAATAATCTTGGCTGCAGTGGCAGGTTAATAAGTGATAGGAGCAGAATTAGGCCATTCGGCCCATCAAGTCTACTCATTCGATCAAGGCTGATCTATCTCTCCCTCCTAACCCCATTCTCCTACCTTCTCCCCATTACACCCTATACCCATACTAATCAAGAATCTATATCTCTGCCTTAAAAATATCCATTGGCTTGGCCTCCGCAGCCTTCTGTGGCAATGAATTCCACAGATTCATACAATACAATACCATTTATTGTCATTTGAACCTCATTGAGGTTCAAACGAAATTTGGTTTCTGCAGTCATACAAACACGAAAAGAAGCAAGACACAACACAATTGACACAAACATCTATCACAGCGAATCTCCTCCTCACTGTGATGGAAGGCAAAGTCTTATCTCTCCCCTGCACTCCCCATTCTTCTCCCGATGTCAGAGTCAAAGCCCCCGGCGGGCGATGGTAAATAAGTCTCGCGGCCATTAAGGCCGCGCCGGGCGAAGCAAGGCCCCCGCTCCGGGTCGTAATGTTGGAGCCCCCGGCGGGCGCTAGCAAATCCCAGGGCCATTAAAGCCGCGCCGGTCGATGTAAGGCCCCGCTCCAGGTCATTTTAAACCCCGCATCTCGGGCGGGAGAGGTTGCCGCCGCAGGAGCTCCGAAAAGCGGTCTCCCACCAGGGACCCATGAACTCCCATTGTTACCATCCACCGGCCTGCAGCTGGAGCCTCCGAATCTCCGGGGTCGGGCAGCAGCAGCATGCCTCCACAGCTCCTCCCGTTCCTATTCAGCCAGCTCCACGACTTTGAGTAGTCTGCATGCTCCGCGACTGGAGCCCCAGGTCCGGTTGGAGGCCGCTTCACGGTGCTAGGCCCCAACGACAACGGAGACCCGACGGAGGAAAGGTCGGGTCCTCCGTACAGGGAAAAGATTTTAAAAGTTTCCCCCACCCCACCCCGCCCCCCCCACCCTCCACACATATCCAGCTAAAAAAAACACTAACTAACTACACTCAAACGGGACAACAACAAAAAAAGACAGATGGACGGCAGAGGCCTCTGCGACGAGAGTCGCGCCGCCCACCGCTGCATCACCATCTGACCAAAAAATATTCCTCCGCATCCCCTTCCTAAAGAAACATCCTTTAATTCTGAGGCTATGGCCACTGGCCCTAGACTCTCCCACTAGTGGAAACATCCTCTCCACATTCACTATTTGGTACTGCAAAACATGATGTGCAGATTGTGTTGTATCTGATTCTGAGGTGCTACCTCCAGCAGTGAACTCTGCCTCTGTTCTCCAATTAATTGGGACATGGGGTCTGTCTTGCAGAAAATATACGAAAAAAAGTAATTCTGAATTGGGTAATGAAGTGTCATGATTTAACAATGTGAAATATCCTTTTGCCTTTATAGATGCTGCCCAACCCGCTGAATTCCACTGTCAAAAAAGTACACAAAGTGCTGGAGTAACTCAGCGGGTCAGGCAGCAACCTTGGATAGGTGACATTTCGGGTCAGGACCCTCTTCAGACTGATTGTGTGTGTGGGGGGGGGGTTAATGGGCAACCTGTTAGACAAAAGCCAGATATGAAAAGCAGCACCTATCCATGTTATCCAGCATGTAATGCTATGTAACCCACTGAGTTACTCCAGCATGTTGTCTCTTTTTTTTTTTGCAGACCAGCATCTGCAGATCTTTGTTTCTGAATTCCTCCAGCAATTTGATTTTGGCTTTGAAGTCTGATCAATGGTTTACTCGCTTTCTTTTGAGGTTATATTTTTGATGTTTCATTTATGCTATTTAAAAGACTTTAAAACATTTTTTAATCATCTTTTTAAAACGACTTGCATTGTTTACACAGGAAATGTTGGATTAATAATAAGGAACACTATGTCCTGTATGGGCATTTGGTTTATTGGAGATGTAGGATAGACCATCATAAGGCGGCGACCACACATTTCACATTGGTACATGTGACAAATAAATGTATCTTGTATAGGGTCATAAGTGATAGGAGTAGAATTAAGCCTGTCTTCTCCGCCATTCAATTATGGCTGATCTATCTCTCCCTCCTTTCCCCATTCTCCTGCCTGCTCCCCATAACCTCACACATCTGTATTAATCAAAAATCTATCTATCTCTGCCTTAAAAATATCCTCTGACTTGGCTTCTGCAGTCTTCTGTGTCAAAGAACTCCACAGATTCACTTTTGACAAAATAAATTTCTCCTCATCTCCTTCCTAAAAGGACGTCCTTTAATTCTGAGGCTATGACCTTAGTCCTAGACTCTCCCACTAGTGGAAACATCCTCTCTAGGATGTGAGAAAGGATTTGGGAATGCAGGAAAAAATGGACATGAAATGGCCTTGGTAAGCAGGCTTAAGGAAAATCCCCCAAATCATTAAGCTTGTTGAAAGCCACGTGGTAGCTCGGGATCAGTGGATTCCTTTAGAGACCAAAAAGGAAATCTATTTATGGAGCCAGGAGGTATGTGTGGAATACTTCTCGTTGTTATTCACAAGGTAGAAGGATGTGGAGTGTGAGCGGAGGTCTGTGTTGATATTATGGTGCGTAGTTCTGTGTCAGCAAGGAGTTGAAGATATTAGCATACATTAAGGTGAATAAATCCCAGGGGCTGTATCCCAATATGCTATGGAAAGTGAGGAAGGCGTTTTACTGGGTCTCTGAGATTTTTGCGTCTTCATTGGATATGGGTGAGGTGCCAGAAGACTGGAGGACAGTTAATATTATTCCTTATTTAAAAAGGGGGTAAGGATAATCTAGAAAACTACAGGCTGGTGATCGTGTTCATAGTTAGATCAAGATTCCTACACTTGCAATTCGGAATTATAAAATGGCACCAAGCTAGGTATACTGTAGGTGCGTATTTATAGTGATACACTAAAGGGCCTGTGCCACTTAGGTGATTTTTCAGCGGACTGCCAGCGACTGAACTTCACGGCACTCGCCTGAAAAACCGGGAACTGGAACAGCGGCTGTCAGTGGAACAAACGCTTGTTTTCTCTCTCTCGCTCTCTCTCTCTCGCTCTCTCTCTTTCGTGCTCTCGCTCTCTCGCGCTCTCAACAGATGGATAGGACAGGTTTGGATGGATATGGACCAAGCGCAGGCAGGTAGGACTAGTGTAGCGTCTGAAATTCACACGGTGCAAAGCCAAGGCACACCGCACACATACACACACCGCAATAAACAGGAAGGTTAAGACGGCTAGCACAATGTACAGTAAGTAATTTAAAGGAGGGGAGAAGGAGTGGAGACACTTTTAAGAAGCCAGAGATACACAGCTGTGATGTTTGGCGGGTATTAAACATTGCCAGTCGGTTTTCCTTGGTTCTGAAAACTCCTGCTTACATTTTTTTCCCCCCAATGAGCCAATGAAAATGCCCGGTCAGCAAAGGCGATTAACTAAAACTACCTACGACTGCCCGTAACTACATGGTGACCCCACTACAACTGCACCTACGACTACAGGATTATCGATTTTCTCCATGGCGACCAATTTTTGGTCACGGATATGTTTTTCAATGTTGAAAAAATTTGCGGCGACCATACTGCGGCCGCGACTGGTTCCCAGAATGCGGGACTCCTTGCGACCATGAAGGAGACTCACCAGTGAACATGTGGTGACCATGAGGCGAGCGCAGAGTCTCCTGCACTTGCCTAAAAAGTCGCCTAAGTGGGACAGACCCTTAAACCAAACAGGAACTCCTAGCGCACCTGGCACAAGCTATATTCTCTGAGTTACTCTGAAGAATGGTCTCGACCCGAAACGTTGCCTATTTCCTTCGCTCCATAGATGCTGCCTCACCCGCTGAGTTTCTCCAGCATTTTTGACTACCCAGAATTTTGTCTATATCTTTAGTGTAAACCAGTACCTGCAGTTGCTTCCTACTCGCTTGGTTGAGTTTTGGTCACATAATGTAATCGAGAATCTCTGTGAAATTGTACAATGCCGTCAATATGTTTGCATGAATGTTTACAGTTAATTTCCCGGCAGCTGATCTGAATATTGTCTCCTTTTTCTGCTTCAGAAGGAGGCACGTTTCAAGGGGTGCCTAAAGGAACCACCGTACTCAATGACCTTCCAGCGAGATGTCAGATCGTTTGGGGCAAACTGCAAAGGGAAAGGATGGAAAAACCAAGTACTCGTCACTCAACCTATTTGATACTTACAAAGGAAAGTCCTTAGAAACTCAGAAACCTACAGGTAATCTGAGAGTAATCGTGATGGCTGTGTGGTTGTTGATAAAAAGCCTTGTTCTTGCCAGTGTTTGTATATGTGTTTATTCCTAGGGCAACTTTGGTTAGATTTTAAGTCATCCAATAGACAATAGGTGCAGGAGTAGGCCATTCGCCCCTTCGAGCCAGCACCGCCATTCAATGTGATCATGGCTGATTATCCCCAATCAGTACCCCGTTCCTGCCTTCTCCCCATATCCCCTGACTGCTATTTTTAAGAGCCCTATCTAGCTCTCTCTTGAAAGCATCCAGAGAACTGACCTCCTCCGCCCTCTGAGGCAGAGAATTCCACAGACTCGCCACTCCCTATGAGAAAAAGTGTTTCCTTGTCTCCGTTCTAAATGGCTTACTCCTTATTCTTAAACTGTGGCCCCTGGTTCTGGACTCCTCAACCTTGTTAATCTGCTTGACGTTTCAAGTATTTGTAGCCATGTGCTTTGAGAAACTTTTTTTTCCCATCGTACCGCTGAAAATTTTGAAAGTGAAGTAGTACAGCGAAACCAAATCCTGGCCCGGTTACGTTTGCATTTCTGTGGCAAGTGATCACTTTGCAGCCTTTCTTTCCCAGTTCTGATCCCTCACCGCCTCCCTCGGCTTGGGTGTGTGCCAGCTTTGCCCTGGTGCCAAGTAACCCAACAACAGCTAGTATTCAAACAGCACAGTAGCGCAATGAGAGAGCTGCTGCCTCCCCAATTCAGCGACCCGAGTTTGATCCTAGTTTGTGGTGCCATCTACGTGGACGTTGCACATGGCTTTTACCCAGCTGCTCTAGTTTCCTCTCCAGTCCTGTGTGGGGATGATCAATTAATTGGCCACTTTACCACTACTCATTTGTACAAGGGTACACAAAAAGCTGGAGAAACTCAGCGGGTGCAGCAGCATCTAAGGAGCGAAGGAGATAGGCGACGTTTCGGGTCGAGACCCTTCGTCTGAAGAAGGGTCTCGACCCGAAACGTCGCCTATCTCCTTCGCTCCTTAGATGCTGCTGCACCCGCTGAGTTTCTCCAGCTTTTTGTGTACCCTCGATACTCCAGCATCTGCAGTTCCTTCTTTAAAACTCATTTGTACAATCTGGGGTGATGTGAGGGTGGATGGGGTGGGGGTGAGAATTATAGACAAAAGGTGCAGGAGTAGGCCATTCGGCCCTTCGAGCCAGCACTGTCATTCATTGTGATCATGGCTGATCATCCCCAACCAGTTCCTGCCTTCTCCCCATATCCCATGACTCCGCTATCTTTAAGAGCCCTATCTAGCTCTCTCTTGAAAGCATCCAGAGAACCCGCTTCCACCACCCTCTGAGGCAGAGAATTTCACAGGCTCACCTCTCTCTGTGAGAAAAAGTGTTTCCTCGTCTCCGTTCGAAATGGCTTACTCCTTATTCTTAAATCGTGGCCCCTGGTTCTGAACTCCCCCAACATCGGGAACATGTTTCCTGCCTCTAGAGTGTCCAAACCCTTAACAATCTTATATGTTTCAATGAGATGCCCTCTCATCCTTCTAAACTCCAGAGTGTACAAGCCCAGCCGCTCCATTCTCTCAGCATACGACAGTCCCGCCATCCCGGGAATGCACTCCTTCAATAGCAAGAATGTCCTTCCTCAAAGTAGGGGACCAATACTGTACACAATACTCCTGGTGTGGTCTCACTAGGGCTCTGTACAACTGCAGAAGGACCTCTTTGTTCCTATATTCGATTCCTCTTGTTATAAAGGCCAACATGCCGTTCGCTTTCTTCACTGCCTGCTGTACCTGCATGCTTACTTTCATAGACTGATGTACAAGGACCCCAGATCCCGTTGTACTTCCCCTTTTCCCAACTTGACGCCATTTAGATAGTAGCGTTTAGATAGTTGATGAGGTACAGCTGGTTTACCAAAAAAAGACACAATGTGCTGGAGCAACTCAGCGGTCAGGCAGCATTTCTGGAGAACGTGGTGTTTTGGGAAGGATGGTCCCACCCCAGGCCATCACCTAGTCATGTGTAGGAAAGAACTGCAGATGTTGGTTGAAATCGAAGATGGACAGAAAATGCTGGAGTAGCTCAGTGGGACTGGCAGCATGTCGAAAGAGAGAAAGAATGGGTGACGTTTCGCGTCTCGACCTGAAACGTCACCCATTCCTTCTCTCCAGAGTTGCTGCCAGTCTCGCTGAGTTACTCCAGCATTTTGTGTCCATCACCTATTTGTGTTCTCTGGAGATGCTGCCTGCCCTGCTGAGTTACTCCATCACGTTTTGACTTTTTTAAAATTCATGGGAACGTTGGGGCAGCACCGTTTTTCACGTGAGATGTGATTGTTAGTCTGTGTGGGCTATAGGTCCTATTTACATGCTGAATTATTCTGACTATGATGCCTTTTATATACCAGTATATTGTTAAGCACTGTTAAAACAAATCTTGAGAATTGTGCTGCATGTGGAGAGGCTTGTGCAGAGACCCGAAACGCCACCTATTCCCTCGCTCCATAGATGCTGCATCACCCTCTGAGTTTCTCCAGTATTTTTATGTAGCAAATTTAATAATAGTAATCTAGTCTAAAGAAGTTCAGAGAGGGAATTCCAGACCAGCACAATGACCAGTTGATCTGTTAATTTGGACAATTGAATAAACAAGTTTGGCAGACACAAAATGCTGGAGTAACTCAGCGGGTGAGGCAGCATCTCTGGAGAATAGGCGACGTTCCGGGTCGAGACCCTTCAGACTGATGTCAGGGGAGGGGGCGGGACAAAGATAGAATGTAGGCGGGGACAGCAAGACTGGTGGGAAAACTGGGAAGGGGATGGAGAGAGAAAGCAACGGCTATCTGAAGTTGGCGGAGTCGATGTTCATACCACTACATTCTTTCTTTGTCCCACCCCCTCCGTCACCCATTCCTTCTCTCCAGAGATGTTGCCTCACTCATTGAGTTTAAGCCCCTGTCCCACTTAGGAGACCTAAACAGCAACCTCTGGTGAACCTGCCCACCACCCAAAAAAAAATAAATCAAGGTCTAGGTGACCTGGAACCTACGACCACCTCCCACACATATGTTGAAAACCTTCCTAGACTATGAAGAAAACCGGCTTTGACTAGACCTGCGACTAAAAATGTATTATTAAAATGGCAACCTATTTTTAGTCGAGGCTGGTTTTAATCATGACGAAAAATTAGCAGCAACCTAGATGAAGCCTCGACCACGCGGAAACCACTTTCGACCATTGGGGAGAGTGACCAAAACCTCCGGAGACCTCATGGAAACCTTCGGTGGCGGGCAAGGTCACCAGAGGTTGCTGTTTAGGTCTCCTAAGTGGGACAGGGGCTTTGCTCCAGCATCTTGTGTCCACCTTCAATTTAAAGCAGCAAACAAATTTGGCATCTGCTTTGGGCCTGGATGCCACGTAATATCTTGCTGTTTGCGATGCGGCCCTTTCAAATGCCATCTCTGTTATGTAGTTCTTAAGTCAGTTCCTCTCCCTTGCCTTCTGGGCATATTTATTAAGATGACTTGATGTATTGTGTTGGGCTAATGCTAACCAGAAGGAGTCAGGATTAAGAATTTTTGGAGTACCAACAGTGACGAAAGGAGGCCGATCAATAGGAGTTTGGTTGGATTTACCTCAAAACATATTAGATTCCTTTTCCCTTTCTCGACCAGTTTTGGTGGTAATGCACCAACTGAGCCCAGCGACATTGCAAAAGGAGTAAACGGGGATAGTACAGCCCTTTTTTCCCCACATTATCTGTGATGACCACGATGCCAAGTTGATTCATTCTCTTCCGCCTGCATGCTGTCCACATCATTCCAATTCCTGCATGTCCTTGTGCCCTGCTTAAGCCTCTGAAATGCCACTCTCATATCTGCTTCCACCACCACACTGGCAGCACGTTCCAGTTGCACACCTGTAGAAAGCAAAATTTGCTTTGCACGTCTCCTTTCAATAGACAAAAGGTACAGGAGTGGGCCTTTCGGCCCTTTGAGCCAGCACCGCCATTCACTGTGATCATGGCTGATCATCCCCAATCAGTACCCCGTTCCTACCTTCTCCCCATATCCCCTGACTCCGCTATCTTTAAGAGCTCTATCTAACTCTCTGTTGAAAGCATCCAGAGAATTGGCCTCCACTGTCTTCTGAGGCAGCGATTTCCACAGATTCACAACTCTCTGGGTGAAAAGGTTTTTCCTCATCTCCGTTCTAAATGGCCTACCCCTTATTCTTAAACTGTGGCCCCTGCTTCTGGACTCCCCCAACATCGGGAATACGTGTCCAATCCCTTAATAATCTTATGTTTCAATAAGAGCCCCTCTCATCCTTCTAAATTCCGGAGTATACAAACCCAGCCGCTCCATTCTATCAACATATGACAGTCGGCCATCCCGGGAATTAACCGTGAACTTTTCCTCTCTCACTTGATGTTTCCACTTTGGGAGGGTGGTATAGTGTGGGATGTAAGTTCTGACTGTCTGGCTTTCCTATGGCTCTCATTTTATATACTTCTATCAGGTCTCCCCTTGGCCTCGTATGCTCCAGAGAAAACCATCCAAGTGTATCCAACCTCTCCTTATAGTTAATAACCTGTAATCCAGGCAGCATTTTGGTAAACCACGCTGCCCAGAGCTGCCACATCCATCCTGTAATTAATGCCTTGCAGAGCTTCTTACCAAAGACAACAATTGGAGCTAATTGCAATTATTATACTCTTTCAACTCATTTTCTAGTCGGAGTCACTTCTCAGTCATAGGCAACCCGCTAATTGTATCTCCACAGAAGACACAAAAAGGTGGAGTAACTCGGTGGGACAGGCAGCATCTCTGGGGAGGAGGGATGGGTGACGTTTCTGGTCGAGACCCATTCTTTCTCCACTCCATTCTCCTTTCTCTTTTTCTGCTTCTCCCCCCCCCCCATTCCTTTTTGCAAAATAACAGGACAAGTCTAGCTTTTTTTTGGACAAGACAGAGGATGCCAGGGAGCTGAGATGTGGAATCGATACGGCTTAATTTTTAATGAATGTATGAATCTGTTAAAATGTATATAATGTAGTCGGACAGCCCAACCCAGGCCCTTCAGCCCACCACAACCATGCTGACCTTTTATGCTCATCCATGCTAATGTCATTTCCCTGCATTTGGTCATATCCTCAGAGTCAACTCTCCTCATCACCAAACCAACAAGACTGCCTATTTCTCAAAGAGTACCCCCCCCACCCCCACCCCCCCCCCCCCCCCCCCCCCTCAAAGTGATTTGGAAAGATCTCAACTGCTGTAATGATCATGGGTCATGTTACTCTCTAACTTCGGCACAGTGGCTCAACGGTAGAGCTGCTGCCTCACGGAGTCGGGGACCCGGGTTTAATCCTGAATGCGGTGTTTATATGGTCTTATTGTGATCCCATGGGTCTTCTCCTGGTTCTCAGGCATCCTCCCACATTCTGAAGACTTGGGTTACAGTAATTGTTGTTGAAAAAAATTGTCCTGTGTGTTAGTGCGAGTGAATGGGGTGATCGATGGTCGGTGTGGGCTGAAGGGCCTGTTTCCACACCATCTCGAAACTAAACTGACTGCATTTTTTCAACTAAACTAGCATCATAATCATTGTAATAATAATAATAATAATAATAACTTTATTACGGACTCAAGGTCCAGACAAGGGGCAACATTACATTAAAAATGCATTGCGTATCAAATATCATAAATATATATAAAATCATGGTAAATCGCATAAAAACCATCATAATTTGTATATTTAGAAAAACCCCACAATACTTAAGTTAAAAATCCAGAGTAAAAAATGATCAATGTCGTACAACGAGACAACGATACCAGTGTATCCACAACTGGGATTCGTAGCGTGTAGTGCTAACCCTTATGTTTGTCAAGGCCACAATAAGCACATTTTTAGAGTCATTTATCCTGCAAATGAATTTATACATGTGGTGTCTTAGGATAGCTTGTAAAGTACTGACTCCTGCAGCCACAAACATATTACTGGCACTACACCATCTTGGTTGCCTTAGCAGTGTTCTCATGGCATCGTTATATGCAACCTTTAGTCTCTGCATACTTGTCTTTAAATAGTTCGACCACAGGTGCGCAGTGTAGAGGGGTGTGCAGTATGCTCTAAATGGCGACATCTTCACCACATCTGCGCACGCACCAAATTTACACAAGAGGATATTCGCCTGTATATACAGCATGCGTCGTTGCCTATAAATATCCTCATCATCTGTCATTTGTTCGGTAATAATATGCCCTAGATATTTTAATTCTATTACAGACACTAAGATTGTTGTCAGACAATTTAAAATCAGATATTTTAGGCTTTTATCCTCTTTGGTTCTACAGACCATAACAACACTCTTACTAGCATTATTTTTAATGTCATGTTCCAAACCATACACGTGACCATAGTAACATGATGCCAGCAATTATTATGGACCAATGCTGCAGCTCAGGTTGTCAACTCTTGTCATTTTCAGCCTCCACTGTTGGGCCACCAATATAATCTATTCAAAGAACACACTGATTTCCTCAGTGAGAGCAAGGAGAGGCGATTCATCAGATGCCTCCCAGTTTCAGTTAAACATCTGTTTCTAACATCTCCAATTTATTTTTGGGACAATAGTACTTCTCATTCAGGTTTTTAAATGTTCACAATAATGTCCTTGTTTCCCCCCTCTCAAGCAATGCGCGCAGCCTTGTCCTGTAGTTGAACCGACAATTTCTCAAGTATCTGGGTGGTTGTATGAGGTTATGCTGCTCAATCTGTTGTATAAAAAAGAAAATAATAGTGAGGCTTCAGCCAAAAATATTGCATGCAGTTTAGTTTAGAGTTGCAGCGTGAACCATGCCCTTCAGCTCACCGAGCACACACACACACACACACACACACACACACACACACACACACACACACACACACACACACACACACACTCTTTTACATTTATACCAAGCCAATTAACCTACAAACCTGTACGTCTTTGGAGTGTGGGAATAGATCAAAAGGAAATCGACGATCTCGGTAAACCCACTGGGCGAATGTACAAATTCCGTACAAACAAGCACCCGTAGTCCAGATCGGACTGGGTTCTCTGGCGCTCTACCGCTACGCCACCCTTCTGTCACTAGACTATCAGAAAGATGCAACACCAGTAGAGAGGATGCAATGGATGTGTGGCTGGGTCTTACACAATGTTAATTATGATAGGTGGTTGGTCTGATTGGGGTGTTTATCTTGAAGCAAAGGAAACTGCAATTATGTCAAATTACATACTGAAAGAATTAGTAAGGCCAGGCATGCTGAATAGAACAGATTGGTTTCCCTTCAGGATGACCTTGTACCTTGATGTCTATTAAAAATAATTGGTGAAAGGATTAGAGAAAAAGGTGCACTTAAATGTTTCACTGAGGCTGGTGGGATTCTCTACCTGGCATCCAGAAAGTGTGGTGGATGCAAAATGCCTCTAATCTTTAAACAAAATGCTCTTTGACCCAATGAGGAGCCATAACACTGCTGTGGAATCAACAACATCATTTTTGCCTTGTGGATCTTTCTGTACCACATCTTTATATAATCATAATTTATTAGCCAAATGGAGTTGTACAGCACTTAGACATGCCATTCGACCCACCATTTCCTTACTGGCCATTGTTCCCATCAGCATTTATGCCACTTGTCCACATTGGGTCCATATTCATCTATGTACGAACAGATCAGAGTTTCTTGCCTAGAGTAGGTGAATCGAGAACCTAAGGGCGTAGGTTTCATCTGAAGGGGGAATCTGAGGGGTAACTTTTTCACACAGAGGGTGGTGGGTGTATGGGACGAGCTGCCAGTGGAGGTAGTTGAAGCAGGGACTGTCGCAACATTTAAGAAACAGTTAGACGGGGACATAGGACAGGTTTGGAAGGATATGGACCAAACGCAGGCAGGTTGGAACTTGTGTAGCTGGGCATGTTGGCAAGTTGGGCTGAATTGCCTGGTTCAACACTGCATGTCTCTATATAGGCACTGAGTCCTGGCTGATGGAAAGCCGGGAGCAAGACTTGAATCGTCATCACTGTGGCTTCTTGCACACAGGGCGATACAGCTGCTAATAGACCACCAGACTATTTTGATAAAATAGCGGATTGAATGTAATTCTGATCAAAAAGTGGCACTGATTCTTAGACTGCCATTGTTTGATTGTGTCCATCATTAACCCACAATCTGAGTAGTGCAGTATGAATAGCTCAGCTGTACCTTGTGATTTACGCTATGCCCACTACAATAGTGGGACATTATTGCCATAGAGGGAGTGCAGAGAAGGTTCACCAGACTGATTCCTGGGATGTCAGGACTGTCTTATGAAGAAAGACTGGATAGACTTGGTTTATACTCTCTGGAATTTAGGAGATTGAGAGGGGATCTTATAGAAACTTACAAAATTCTTAAGGGGTTGGACAGGCTAGATGCAGGAAGATTGTTCCCGATGTTGGGGAAGTCCAGGACAAGGGGTCACAGCTTAAGGATAAGGGGGAAATCCTTTAAGACCGAGATGAGAAAGAATTTTTTCACACAGAGAGTGGTGAGTCTCTGGAACTCTCTGCCACAGAGGGTAGTTGAGGCCAGTTCATTGGCTATATTTAAGAGTGAGTTGGATGTGGCCCTTGTGGCTAAGGGGATCAGAGGGTATGGAGAGAAGGCAGGTACGGGATACTGAGTTGGATGATCAGCCATGATCATATTGAATGGCGGTGCAGGCTCGAAGGGCTGAATAGCCTACTCCTGCACCTAATTTCTATGTTTCTATGTCCACTACAATATTGTCCGGCAAAACTCAGCGGCAGAGTTACTGCCGTAGAGCGTCACAGAAACCCGGGTGCAGTCTTGACTACAGGCGCAGTCAGTACGGAGTTTGTGCATTCTCCCCGTGACCTGGTGGGTTTTTCCTGGGTGCTCAGGTTTCCTCCCACATTCCAAAGGCATACAGTTTTCAGTAAAAAATTGTAAATTGTCCCTCGTGTTAAGGGCCTGTCCCACTTACGCGACCTTTTCAGGTGACTGCCGGTGCCTGTCAGAGGCGAAAATTGAGCGCCGACCAGAAAGATGCTATGACTCTTTGGAGACCTCTTACGACCATAGGAGACCTCTCATGACCCATACAGGCTGTATGGTCGTGCGAGGTCACCCGCGACGTTGCCATGGGACGTCTGTATGGTCGCGTGAGGTCTATGGTCGTGAGAGGTCTCCAAAGTCGTAGCGTCTTTCTGGTTGCCGCTGAATTTTCAATATGCTGGCAATTTCGGCGACCTATCACGGGTGCCGGCAGTCGCCTGTAAAGGTCGCGTAAGGGACAGGCCCTTTAGTGTGCAGGGATCGCTGGTCGGCACGGTCGTTGGGCCGAAGGGTCTTTTTTCTCACTGTATCTCTAAACAAAACTAAATATTGTCCCTGTCTTTGGCGCAGCTAATCTGAATGCTCATATATGTTTGTTTTACCGTTGACAGTCACCGCACGTCATGGATTGCAGAGTCTCGGAAAAGTTGCCGCCGCTCGGCGTATGCCACCCCCTGCAAACCTGCCAAGCTTAAAAGCAGAAAATAAAGGCAATGACCCCAATATTTCTTTAGTACCAAAAGACGGAACAGGATGGGCAAGCAAGCAAGAATCGCAAGACCAAAAGAGGTAAGAGCTTTTAATGATTACCACCCTGGACTTTCGGGATAGGAGGCTGCACAGGATTCTTGTTTCTATTGCACTAAATGTTCTTGTATTGAGATCCTAACACTAACTTGTCTGCAAATTATATTGGAAATGGCCAAATAGTGTTTTTTTTCTTTTTGCATTCATTCTCAGGGCATAGGCATTGCTGGCAAAAGTCGTATTTATAGTCTATCTTTAAAATGCTCTTGAGATGGTTCTTCTTTCCACCAATGAGCTTCCACTTTGAAACTTTTTCCACGAGTAGCAGCTCTACTCAATAACCAAAAATCTGTAGCCTCCTTTTGCTCTGGTATTTAATTTAATTCACATGTTTAATCATTAATGTTTTATGTATCATTCTTAACTGTCACTGTATGTCGTGTTGTCACTTACGGGTGGAGCACCAAGGCAAGTTCCTTGTATGTGAATACTTGGCCAACAAACTTATTCATTCAAACACTTCTTGGTTAAGCAATCTTCTTGGTTAAACAATTCGAACTGCAGCAACGATAAAGGAGTACTAATACATAGTACAGCATAGTATAACACACAGTGGTGCAGCGGTTGAGTTGCTGCCTTACAGCGAACGCTGCGCCGGAGACCCGGGTTCGATCCTGACCACGGGTGCTGTCTGTACTGAGTTTGCATGTTGTCCCCATGACCTGCGTGGGTTTTCTCCGAGATCTTCGGTTTCCTACCACACTCCAAAGACGTACGGGTATGTAGGTTGATTGGAGTTGAATAGGTACTTCGGATCTGTCTTCACTAAGGAGGACACAAGCAATCTCCCAGATGTACTGGAGGACAAAAGATCTAAGGGAGTAGAGGAACTGCAATAAATTTTCATTAGGCAAGAAATAGTATTGGGTAGGCTAATGGGACTGAAGGATGATAAATCCCCTGGGCCTGATGGTCTGCATCCCAGGATCCTCAGGGAGGTGGCTCTAGAAATAGTGGACGCATTGGTGATCATTTTCCAATGTTCCATAGATTCAGGATCAGTTCCTGTGGATTGGAAGATAGCTAATGTTATCCCACTTTTCAAGAAAGGAGCGAGAAAGAAAACAGGGAATTACAGACCAGTTAGACTGACTTCGGTGGTGGGAAAGATGCTGGAGTCAATTATTAAAGAGGTAATAATGGAGCATTTGGATAGCAGTAAATGGATTAGTCCAAGTCAACATGGATTTATGAAAGGGAAATCATGCTTGACTAATCTTCTGGAATTTTTTGAGGATGTGACAAGTAAAATGGATGAAGGGTTACCAGTGTATGTAGTGTATCTAGACTTTCAGAAAGCCTTTGATAAGGTCCCGCACGGGAGACTGGTGACTAAAATTAGAGCACATGGTATTGGGGGTAGGGTGTGGACATGGATAGAAAATTGGTTGGCAGACCAGAAGCAAAGAGTAGGAGTGAGCGGGTCCTTTTCAGAATGGCAGGCAGTGGCGAGTGGAGTGCCGCCAGGCTCGGTGTTGGGGCCGCAACTGTTTACCATATATATGAATGATTTGGAAGGGAGAATTAGGAGCAACACTAGCAAGTTTTCTGATGACACAAAGCTGGGTGGCAGTGTGAACTGTGAAGAGGATATTAGGAGGTTGCAGGGGGACCTGGACAGGTTGAGTGAGTGGGCAGATGCAGTTTAATATAGATAAATGTGAGGTTATCCACTTTGACAGCAAAAACAAGGGGGCAGATTATTATCTCAATGGGGTTAGGTTAGGTAAGGGGGAGGTACAGCGAGACCTGGTTGTCACTGAAAGTTGGCGTGCAGGTACAGCAGGCAGTGAAGAAAGCTAATGGAATGTTGGCCTTCATAACAAGAGGATTTCAGTACAGGAGTAAAGAGGTTCTTCTGCAGTTGTATGGGGCTCTGGTGAGACCACATCTGGAGTATTGTGTACAGTTTTGGTCTCCTAATTTGAGGAAGGACATCCTTATGATTGAGGCAGTGCAGCGTAGGTTCACAAGATTGATCCCTGGGATGACGGGATTGTCATATGAGGAAAGATTGAAAATACTAGGCTTATATTCACTGTAGTTTAGAAGGATGAGGGGGATCTTATAGAACCATGTAAAATTATAAAAGGACTGGACAAGCTCGATGCAGGAAACATGTTCCCAATGTTGGGTGAGTCCAGAACCAGGGGCCACAGCCTTAGAATAAAGGGGAGGTCATTTAAGACTTTAAGAGGTGAGAAAACACTTTTTTACCCAGAGAGTTGTGAATTTGTAGAATTCCCTGCCACAGAGGGCAGTGGAGGCCAAATTACTGGATGGATTTAAGAGAGAGTTGGATAGAGCTCTAGGGGCTGGTGGAGTCAAGGGATATGGGGAGAAGGCAGGCACTGGTTATTGATTGGGGACGATCAGCCATGATCACAATGAATGGCGGTGCTGGCTCGAAGGGTCGAATGGCCTCCTCCTGCACCCATTTTCTATGTTTCTATGCTTGGTAAATGTAAAAATTATCCTTAGTGGGTGTAGGATAGTGTTGATGTGCAGGGATCGCTGGTGGGCGCGGACCCGGTGGGCCGAAGGGCCTGTTTCCGCGCTGTAACTCTAAACTATCTATACAAATTACGATGCTCCATGAGTTGGCGGGGAACCTGCATGCAGTGGTGTTCCCATGTGTCTGTTGCCATTGTTCTTTGTATAAGAGGTCATGAGCTCTAGAAATGGCCTAGGAAGATAATGGCAATGCATTTTATGCACGATACCCTGTCTCCACTGCATGTCAGTGCATGGTGGAGGGAATAAAGGCATTAAGAAGGTTAATGGAGCTCCTCATTCCTCCAGCACTGAGACGGTGTGCTGCTTAGTCTTGATGTGGCCGAGTGTCTTGAGATTTGTTGACACTGCAAGCAAGTGGAATGTATTCCATCTGATTTGTGCCTTGTAGATGGTCCAAATGCCTCGAACATCAGGAAATGAGTCGCCCGCCTGCAGGATATCACCTTCTGGCTTATTCTTGTAGTCATGGTAATCATGTTCCAGGTTAATGATGAACCCGAGGTTATTGATGATTAAAGTCTAGTCGGTGTTCATGCCAAGAGTAGGTTCCCTCTTGTTGGAAGAAATCCTTGTCTGGCATCTGTGCATGACTGTCTTCTTCTTGCGTATGGCGTGCACAGCCTAAAGTTGTGGGTCAACTTATTCTATTTGATCTTGTTTGTGCACATCGGGTTGATTGCATTAGTCCAAACAGGGTGCACCACGTGAAAGTTGCAATCTCCCACTCCTGCATGACTGCTACTTGCCGCTTGTACCGTGCTCGATTTGTTGTTGTCTCGGTCTCGATGCATTTATCAGCTGCTTTGTTTGCAGAGGATTTGCAAAAATAATGAAAAATTATAGTCCTGGGGAACCTAATTTAACGATGGATGGCAGAACAGTCCGTGATAAAAGCGACTGAAGGTGGTTGGGTCGATTAATGTTCTGTTGCTGGAATGGTTGACCCCCTCTTCTTTTTTTACACCTCTCTCTCTCCCCCTCTCTCTCCCCCTCCCCCCCTCTCTCTCTCTCCCCCTCTCTCCCCCCCCCTCCTCCTCCCTACCCCTCCCCCCTGCTCTGGATACTATCCAACCACCTGACCATTCGATAGACACAAAATCCTGGAGTAGCTCAGCGAGTCAGGCAGCATCCCTGAAGATAAAGAATAGGCGTTGATTCTGCTTAGAGCCCGACCTAAAATGTTGCCTATTCCTCTCCTCCAGAGATGCTGTCTTTTCCGCTGAGTTACTCCAGCAGTTTGTATCCATCTTCGGTATAAACCAGCATCTGCAGTTCCTTCCTACACACACCAGGTGCATATCTGACTTCAGCTATACAGAGGTGCCTCAATTCAGCACTCATTTCTTCTTATCGAGTCCACGCACAAGATTAGAATGTCTTCAGCCAGAGCTGAACACACTTCTCAGCATCTGCATACAATCGTGTCTGTCTTGCCATTTTGTGTGCGTGGTGGTGGAAACAGGGCCGCGACGTGGACGTTCTTTCCTTGACCCCAGCACTCAGTTGAGTATTACTTTGTTTTCGAGGGCAGGCACTTTGCTCGCCTCAAATTCAACTGTCTGGTCCATGTTAGGAGCAAGGGAGTGATGTCTGGAGGCATGTGTTCCTGGGGAAATCCAAACTGGGTATGAGTGAGTAAGCACCACTCAATCGTGACGTGGCCAGAGCATTTTACTGGTTTGGGCAATAATCAGCTGGATTTGAATTGCCCGTGAATGGATATACCTGGGCGACGTTCCGCATTGCTTTGCTGGTGCCGGTACTATAGCTTTGGCCCACTGTGGCGCAGCGGTAGAGTTGCTGCCTTACAGCTAATGCAGTGCCGGAGACCCGGGTTCCATCCCGACTACAGGTGCTGTCTGTACGGAGTTTGTACGTTCTCCCCGTGACCCGCGTGGGTTTTCACCAAGATCATCGGTTCTTCTCCCCCCCCCCCCCCCCCGCCCCCACCCACCCCACGCTCAAAACGTGAGCATCTCAAGAGGAAACTGAGATGCACCATCAACTCATCACTTGTGGTTGTGAACGTTTCATCCACTATAGCAGATGTATCCTGGGTTCCTCCATTGTTTAGTACAGATAGCTTGCTCCTTCCTCCCCCAGTAAGATGAAGGGTCCCAACCTAAAGCTTTGTCTGTCCATTGCCTCCACAGATGTCTCCTGACCAGCTGAGATCCTCTGACATTTTGTGTATCTGCTCTTTCTCTATCTTTGTTGGCTATTCAATTCACCATCACAATTCGCAACTAATTGTAGACACAAAGTGCCAGAGTCATCCCTGGAGAACTTGAATTGGTGACATTTTGGGTCAGAGGAAGGGTTCTGACCTGAAATGTTACCTATTCATATTCTGCAGGGGCTCTGCTCCGATCCGCTGAGTTCCTCCAACGCTTTTTTTTTGCTAACCAACATCTGCAAGTTCCTTGCTTCATCATCACAACTGTAAAGCTTTAATCCGTGGTTGTGAGATCCACACACCCACACCCACACCCACACACACACACACACACACACACCGCAAAGGCGTGAGCCAGGGCAAGTGGGGGGAGCGCTGTCTGAAATTCACACGGTGCAAAGCCAAGGTGATACACCGCGATGAACAGGAAGATAAGCGCTATAATTAAGATGGCTAGCACAGTTTACAATTTTACAAAGGGGGGGGGGGGAGAAGGGAGAAGCAGTGGAGACAGCTTTTAAGAAGCCAGACAACTTTTAATAAGCCAGAGGTACACAGCTGTGAAGTTTGGCAGAAATTTAACATTACCGGTTGGTTATCCTTTGTTCTGAAAACTCCTGCTTCCGTTTTTTCTTTTCCCAATGAGCCAATGAAAATGACCGGTCGGCAAAGGCGATTAACTAAAACTACCTTGACTACCTAGAACAACATGACGACCCCACTACACCGACAGGATTATTATCTCCATGGCGACCAGTTTTTGCGCGCAGAAAAATTTTCAGCATGTTGAAAAATTTTGGGCAACCATACTGAGATCGCGACTAGTTCCCAGAATGCGGGAACTTCTCGCGACCATGAAGGAGACTCACCAGTGACCACCAGCGAACATGTGGCGAGCGCAGAGTCTCCTGCACTCCCCTAAAAGGTTGCCTAAGTGGGACAGGCCCATTAGCTGTTTTTTGCTGCAAATCTATGTCAGGCATTCTGTTTTTTTTTTCTTTTGCTGCATCTGCACATATTAAATTCTACATGGTTTGTATCCGAGTACTAAATGCTTTAATTTGTTTTAATAGTTTTCTGTATTTATCCCCTTTTCTCTGGGCATGAAAAGCAAAATAGTCCATTAGTTGCAATTATTGAATCCACTAGGGTTTAAGTGCCTTGAGGTTTGAATAACAATTTAAAATATTCAATTTTGCATCAGAGTTTACATTTGGCTTTTTTTCTAAAGACACTGGGCAGAGTGAATGAGTGGGAATACGCATCATTTGATTTTAAAGGTGATTAGTCAGGACTGGTTGAGCAGCTCAATCGATTTTGTCCATAAAGTCTGCAGGGCTGTCCTTACTCCTTAGGTTGAGGTCTTGTCATGAGCATGATATAAAACTGCAATTGTGTGCATTATTGATCAATCCTGGGGCGGCATGGTGGCCTCAGCAGTAGAGTTGCTGCCTTGCAGCGCTGGAGACCCAGGTTTGATCGCTGCTGCCTGTACAGAGTTTCTACATTCTCCCTGTGACCTGCGTGGGTTTTCTCCGGGTGCTCCGGTTTCCTCCCACACTCCAAACGCGTGCAGGTTTGCGGGTTACTTGGCTTAGAAAATTTGTAAATTGTCGCTAGTGTGTCGGATAGTGTTTGGTGAACAAAGGAGGAGGACTGGCTGAACTTTGTTGCCACAGTGAAGAATGCTGTGGCGGGTGTTTGTGTTAAATCTTATTGTGTATTGTGTGTTCTTTTTAAGAGTATCGCTGCTGGCAAATTCATTTCACTGCACCTTCTGAAATTGACTTTGACTTTGTGTACGGGGATTGCTGGTCAGCGCGGACTCGTTGGGCCGAAGGGCCTGTTTCCATGCAGTATCTCTAAACTAAACTAAAACCAAACTTATGCTGTGGCTTAATTTCTGGCTGTGTTAATCAAATTCCGTTTATTTTAGGTACCAGCAACCTGTATATCAAAATTACAGAGTTTGGTCCTATTTTTTTTAAAAATCAAAATGCAAAAATCAAAAATCAAAAATTAGTTGAGTTTGTATTTTCAGACATTTTTAAAATAAACGATGACCTTGATCATGCCTTCTGCTCTAAATCTGGTGTCCAGCATCTGCCGCCGCCTCCTCCCTGCTACCTTGTTGAGAATGAGTCCCGGCAAAGTGAATTTGTTCTTAACAGGACCTTAAAACTGTGAGAAGCTCCCATCCTCAATTGTCCTTCTGTAAGGCTTTTAAGGGTCACTCTTTCACGACCTAATTCACGACCTTTTTTTACTCGTTGACATTTTTCATCATGCTACGAAAAACGCCCCGACCTACATGATGCCACGAGTACCTACGACTTGCATTGCGGCCGGCTACGACCTACGACCTCGCGATGACAATGTTGCGAGTTTGAGTCAAGGGCAAACTCGGCAGAGGTTGTGCATTAGGTCGTGAAAGTGGGACAGGCCCTTTAAACTTCCACGCTCTCCGCTGTCTTATTGCAGATGAACTACTCTGCTCTTTTTCTCCTCCTTGGCAATGGTGCAATGCGCTTTGGCTGAACCCGATTCCATTTTTTTTTTTTTGTTAATACTACATTTCCTCCCAAGCACATTTTGTTTTGCATTTCAATGGGGCAGAATTAGGCCATTCGCCCCATGGAGTTTGCTATTCGATCATGGCTGATCAATTTTTTTCCCCTCTCGACCCCATCCTCCTGCCTTCTCCCCATAACCTTTAATACCCTTGCTGATCAAGAGCCTATCAATGTTTAAGGAAGAACTGCAGATGCTGGAACCTGTGATAGCAGTTCTTCCTTAAACATTTTGTCTACTCCACTGCGAAATCTCCTCAAAGTATGCCTACATTGAAAAAGTTCCCCTCTCTATGAAGACAGTTCTTCATCCCGCCCCCACCCCCACATCAGACTGAAGAAGGGTTTCTATCCGAAACGCCACCTATTCCTTCTCTCCATAGATGCTGCCTCGCCCGCTGAGTTTCTCCAGCATTTTTGTCTACCTAAGAGCCTATCAATGGCTGCTTTTAAAAATGCCCAATGACTGTCTCCATAGCTCCCTTTGGCGACAAATTCCACGAGTTCCTCATCCTCTAGTTAAACTCCTCCTCCATTCTAAAGACGGTTCCTCCTCTTCTGAGGCTGTGCCCTCTGGTCCCAGACTCTCCCACCACCGGAAGCATTCTTTCCACGTCCACTGTAGGACTCTCGTTTTCCTCAAACCCATTCAGTGATATTCACAGGTTATAGAAGTACAGTTAGGCCAATCTCGTCTACTCCGCCATTCGATCATGGCTGATCTCTGCCTCCCAATCCCAATTTCCTGCCTTCTCCCCATAACTGTTCTAATCACGAATCTGTCTATCTCTGCCGTAAAAATATCCACTTGGCCTCCACAGCCGTCTGGCAATGAGTTCCACAGATTAACTACCCTCTGACTAAAGAAGTTCCTCTGTACCACATTTCTATAAGAGAACCCTTTAATTCTGATGCTATGACAATAGGTGCAGGAGTAGGCCATTCGAGCCAGTGCCGCCATTCAACGTGATCATGGCTGATCATCCCCATTCAGTACCCCGTTCCTGCCTTCTCCCCATATCCCCTGACTCCGCTATCTTTAAGAGCCCTATCTAGCTCTCTCTTGAAAGTATCCAGCGAACCGGCCTCCACCGCCCTCTGAGGCAGAGAATTCCACAGACTCACAACTCTCTGTGAGAAAAAGTGTTTCCTCGTCTCCGTTTAAACTTCTAAATGGCTTACCCCTTATTAACCTGTGTGGCCCCTGCTTCTGGACTCCCCCAACATGTTTCCTCTGGTCCTAGTCTCTCCTACCAGTGGAAACATTGGTCTATCTGTGCCTTTCATTATTCTTAAGTTTTAATGAGGATCCCCCCTTCAACCTTCTAAACTCCAGTGAGTAAAAGCCCACTGCTGTCAAGCGCTCATCATGTGGTAACCCACTCATTCCTGGATGAGAACATATGATGAGTGCTTGATAGCACGGGGCCTCTACTCGCTGGAGTTTAGAAGGTTGAGGTTTAGCAGTTGAACTTGAACAGCCATGATGTTGGTACATGGTACGATCCGTGCTGTATATTTCATCCTACTTTCCTTTTGCTGTTGTTTTCAGTACCGATGCATCGACATCTCAGCAGCCGGAATCGCAGCAGCCGCCGGCTTCACAGACGTCTGGCTCCAATCAGCCGAAACGTCCAGTAGCAGCAACAGCAGTGGTGGTAACACCACAGGAGGTATGACTCGACGTAGCTTGCAAAGAAATCCGGGTGGGCCAGTAATTCACTTTGCTTTATCTTTCTGTTTGTAAAACAGAATGTAGTTGTCCTTTTCCTTTAAGAAAAAAAAGGTAATTCCAGCATTGGAAGGCAGACAAAAATGCTGGAGACACTCAGGGGGTGAGGCAACATCTATGGAGCGAAGGAATAGGTGACGTTTCGGGTCGAGACCCTTCTTCAGACCTCCTCTCCCATTGACCCCTCTTTAACAACCTCCTCTCTCACTGCCCCCCCCCCCCCCGATTCCCCCCTCGCTCGAACTCTACGACCACATCTTAACCCAGAAAAAGAACCTATTCCTTTGCTCCATAGATGCTGCCTAAGTTTCTCCAGCATTTTTGTCTACCTTCAATTTTTCCGGCATCTTCAGTTTTTTGTTAAACATTCCAGCTTTGGGTGTAGTTTGTGATCAGATGGTTACAGGTTGAAACAATAGATAATGGGTGCAGGAGTAACCATTCGGCCCTTCGAGCCTGCACGACCATTGAATGTGATCATGGCTGATCATCCGCAGTCAGTACCCTGTTCCTGCCTTCTCCCCATATCCCTTGATTCCGCTATCTTTAGGAGCTCCATCTAACTCTCTCTTGAAAGAGGCAGAGAATTCCACATACTCACAACTCTCTGGGTGAAAACGTTTTTCCTCATCTCCGTTCTAAATGGCCTACCCTTTATTCTTAATCCCTTTATCCCTTGGTTCTGGACTCCCCCAACATCGGGAACATGTTTTCTGCCTCTAGCGTGTCCAAACCCTTAATAATCTTATATGTTTCAATAAGATCCCCTCTCATCCTAAATTCCAGTGTATACAAGCCCAGCCTCCCACCTCTGAGGGGTTTGGATGATGTGCAGTGAGATGAGATCAGTTTAACTTGGCATCATGTTCAGCACAAACCTTGTGGGCCGAAGGGCCTGTTCCTGTGCTCTGCACTTTTATGTTCTATCCCAAAGCTGTGTGGTTTGTACTTGC
Source organism: Okamejei kenojei (assembly GCA_035221665.1). NCBI lineage: Eukaryota > Metazoa > Chordata > Chondrichthyes > Rajiformes > Rajidae > Okamejei > Okamejei kenojei. Next base: position 14,910,304 of record CM069160.1, read on the forward strand.
CCCCTGTAAATTGCCCTGATTGTGTGGGGAATGAACGAGAAAGTGGGATAGCATTGTGCTCGTCTGAACGGGTGATCGATGGTCAGCATGGAATCGGTCGGTTCGATGCTGTATCTCTAAACTAAACTAAAGCTATACTTATAAAACTAAACTAAAGCTAGGACTGGACAAGCTAGATGCAGGAAAATATTTCCTAATGTTTGGGGAGTCCAGAACCAGGGGCCACCGTCTGAGAATAAAGGGGAGGCCATTTAAAACTGAGACTGGAAAAAACGTTTTCACCCTGAGAGTTGTGGAATTCTCTGCCACAGAGAGCAGTGGAGGCCAATTCACTGGATGGATTTAAAAGAGAGTTAGAGCTCTAGGGGCTAGTGGAGTCAAGGGATATGAGGAGAAGGCAGGCACGGGTTACTGGTTGTGGATGATCAGCCATGATCGCAATGAATGGTGGTGCTGGCTCGAAGGGCCAAATGGCCTCCTTGAGCACCTATTTTCTATGTTTACTTGCGAAGCTCGAATAACTATTCTAAAATGTCGGGCATAGTTTAATTTGGAAATGAGAGATGAGCGATTAGGTTAGAGGTTGGGGGAGTGAAGTGCTAGAAATGAAGATGACAGCCCAACATAATTTCTTCTCTTGCTCATCGTAGGCCACCCCTTCAGCACAAGGCGGAACAAAATCCTGGGCACAGGCCAGCGTTACACATGGTGCACAAGGAGATGGTAAGTCCCAAATCCATGCCTAAATGTCTGCTTGTAAACCTGAGTGCTACCAATTCTGATGTCTGTGTGCTGTTTTTGCCCTGGAGTTGGACTGCATGTTTATTTGAGTTTTAAAGATTGCATTCTGTTACACCATCTCCAAGAGTGTGCGTTCAATTTGGTGGCATTTCTATAATCAAATTTTACTCCCTCCATCGTTGTTTAATTTAGAGATGCAGCATTTAAACAAGCCCTTCGGCCGCCACCGTGTCTGTACCAACCAACAATCGCCCAGACACTATTTCTATTCACTGTGCGGACAATTTTACCCACATCAATTAAACTGCATGGCTTTGGAATATGAGAGTAAACCAGAGCAGACTGATGTAGGGTGGGGGGGGGGGGGGGGGGCGGGAAGAAGAAATTAAGAGGAGGAGCCAGAGGGCTGAGGGAGAGCTGAGAAGGGGAGGAGACAGCAAGGGCTACCGGAAATTGGAGAAGTCAATGTTCATGCCGTTGGGGTGTAAACTGCCCAAGAGGAATATGAGGTGCTGCTCCTCCAATTTCCGGTGGTCCTCACTCTGGCCATGGAGGAGGCCCAGGACAGAAAGGTCGGATTCGGAATGGGAGGGGAAGTTGAAGTGCTGAGCCACCGGGAGATCAGATTGGTTATTACGGTCCGAGCGGAGGTGTTTGGCGAAGCGATCACAAAGCCTACGTTTGGTCTCATCGATGTAGAGCAGCGGATGCAGTAGATGAGGTTGCAGGAGGTGCAGGTGAACTTCTGTCGCACCTGAAACGGCTGCTTGGGTCCTTGAATGGAGTGGAGGGGGGAGGTAAAGCGACAAGTGTAGCATCTTTTGCTGTTGCAGGGGAAAGTGCCCGGGGAGGGGATGGTATGGGTGGGAAGGGAAAAATTGACCAGGGAGTTACGGAGGTAGCGGTCTTTGCGGAAAGCAGACGGGGGGAGATGGGAAGATGTGGCGAGTGGTGGGGTCACGTTGGAGGTGGCGAAAATGACAGAGGACTATGTGTTGTATGTGACGGCTAGTGGGGTTGAAGGTGAGGACTAGGGGGACTCGCCCTTGTTCCAAGTGGGGGGATGGGTAGAGAGAGCAGTGTTACGTGGTGGTGGGCCTGTCATATGCTGAGAGAATGGAGCGACTGGGCTTGTACACTCTGGAGTTTAGAAGGATGAGAGGGGATCTTATTGAAACATATAAGATTATTAAGGGTTTGGACACGCTAGAGGCAGGAATCATATTCCCAATGTCGGGGGAGTCTAGAACCAGGGGCCACTGTTTAAGAATAAGGGGTAAGCCATTTAGAAAGGAGACGAGGAAACGCCTTTTCTCACAGAGTTGTGAGTCTGTGGAATTCTCTGCCTCAGAGGGCAGTGGAGGCGGTTCTCTAGATACTTTCACGAGAGAGCTAGATAAGGCTCTTAAAGATAATGGAGTCAGGAGATATGGGGAGAAGGCAGGAACGGGGTACTGATTGGGGATGATCAGCCATGATCACATTGAATGGCGGTGCTGGCTCGAAGGGCCGAATTGCCTACTCCTGCGCCTATTGTCTATTGAGTGTATTATTCTCATATGTCCCAGATAGAACAATTAAATTCAATTAAATTCTCATATGTCCCAGATAGAACAATTAAATTCAACACAACAGAATATGTAGACCTAGTATGATATGACAAACGAGAGACACACACATCACATACTCAAAAAATAAACAAAACATTGCAACAATAATAATCTATTGTAGTTCAGAGCCTATATGAGGTTGTAGTGTTTAACAGCCTGATGGCTGTAGGGAAGAGAGCTATTCCTGAACGTTACAGTTTTCCGGTTCCTGTGCCTTCTTCCCGATGGCAGTGGTGAAATGAGTGTGAGGCCAGGGTGATGTGGATCTCTGAAAATGCTGGCTGCCTTTTTTGAGTCAGCGATGCTGATGAATCCCTTCGATAGTGGGGAGGTCAGAGTCGGTGCAGTGTTTTGCCGTCTCTGGTGCTGTAAGGCAACAACTATACCGTTGTGCCGCCCTGGTCGGGCAGCTTCTCTGGAGGACATGAATAGGTGACGTTTTGGGTTGGTATCCATTCTTCAGAAGGGTGCCGACCTGAAGCGTCGCCTATCCATGTCCTCCAGTGATGCTGCTTGACCCACTGAGATACTCCAGCACTTTGTCTCCAATCTTTGATTTTAAAATGCGTTATTTTTTTGAAGGAGGAATGCAAATATAATCTACACTCTGCATGAAAGGAGTGGAGCACTTTATAATTCCCAGCTCAGGCTGACGAGGTTAAGGGCAAGAGCTGTGAGCTCATCGCACAAAGTGTGTGCTTCTGTTTTGTCAGCTAATTGTAAGCAAGGCAGGAAAATGCGTACTAATTTTCTTGCTATGCAGAGATTAACCCAGTTCCAAAACCACTGCTGCTACCCAGTCCACCAAGTGAAAAGATCATTTAACCCGAAGATGGACACATAATGTTGGAGTAACTCAGCGGGACAGGCAGCACCTCTGGCGAGACGGAATGGGTGACGTTTCGGGTCGAGACCCTTCTTCAGACTGATGTGAGGGGAGTGGGAGGTTCATAGATAAGGAAGTGTAAGGTGTGAAATCGGGGCAGGGGGAATGGGGATCAACAAAAATGTTGAATAGATCATTGTTAGTTAGGAGAAGGTAACAACAAAGCAAACAGAAAAAGTCGTCGGAGACAGTCGGACTGGTCGGAGAACTGGGGAGGGGATGGAGAGAGAGGGAAAGCTAGGGTTACTTGAAGTTGGAGAAGTCAATGTGCATACCGCTGGGGTGTATAAGCTGCCCAAGCAAATTATGAGGCGCTGTTCCTCCAGTGTGCGCTCGGCCTCACCCCGACAATGGAGGCGGCCCAGGACAGAAATAGGCTGGAAGGAACTGCAGATGCTGGCTTAAACCGAAGATGGACACAAAAAGCTGGAGTAACGCAGCGAGACAGGCGGCATCTCTGGAGAGATGGAATGGGTGATGTCTCTGGTCAAGACTACTTCTTCAGACAGTCAGCGTGGGAATGGGAGGGGGGGGTTAAAATGTTTGGCTTCACCCCATCTGCACCTCAATATTTCCGTAACTAGAAATAGTAACCCTGAAATTATCTGCTCAGTGATATTATGATGTCATAATGTTGTAACCTGATTGGCTGCTTTTACTATAGTGGCTATGTTACCTGGTGTGCAGGTGAGTACTATTTTTAATTAAGAAACTTGCCACCTTCAACTCAATCTAGTTCCAATGGATTTTTCTCAAAGAATATCTAATGTTGAAGGCTTGACCCTGCATATTTGATTTAGAAAAGAAACGCATGTAAGATCTGACCTGATGTTCAGGCTTTGCCCCTCTTACAGATTGTATCTCCGTAATAAATTTAATTATCCCTCTATTTAATTTGATCTAAAGAAACATGAAGATCGACACAAAAAGCTGGAGTAACTCAGCGGGGCAGGCAGCATCTCTGGATAGGAATGGGTGAAGTTTCTGGTCGGGACCCTTCTTCAGTAGTCTGAATAGGAGTCTGAAGAAGTGTCTCGACCCGAATGGTCACCCGTTCCTTCTCTCCAGAGATGCTGTCTGTCCCGCTGAGTTACTCCAGCATTTTGTGTCTGTCTTTGGTTTAAACCAGAATCTGCAGTTCCTTCCTCCACAAAAGAAACGTGAATACTGATTCAAGTACTTGCGTTCCACTGACGGTTTGGACTTGAATGATTGCGCTATCTCGGCTGCCAGTTAGTTGGAATCTTGAGCTGGTATTTGCGCCACAGTGGCGCAGCGGTTAGAGCTGATGCCTCCCAACGCCAGAGACCTGGGTTCAATCCTGACTACGGGTGCTGGTCCTATGGAATTTGTACGTTCTCGCCGTGACTGCGTGGGCTTTTCCCGGGAGCTCTGGTTTCCTCCCACGTTCCAAGGATGTGCAGGTTTGTAGGTTAATTGGCTTCTGTAAATTGTCTGTAGTGTGTAAGAAAGAACTGCAGATGCTGGTTTAAATCGAAGGTAGACACAAAATGCTGGAATAATTCAGCGGGTCAAGCAGCATCACTGTAGGGAAGGAATGGGTAACATTTCTGGTCGAGACCCTTCTTCAGACTCGACCCATTCCTTCTCCCCAGAGATGCTGCCTGTCGCGCTGAGTTACTTCAGCATTTTGTGTCTAAAGTAAGCTTGCTTTGTTCTGCTTCAGAAAGCTGTTGGCAGAGGGTGTATTCTGGCCTCCACTTCAGTGTATGAGAGCATTGCTGCATTGTTTGAGATGCTGTTTTTTAGACTTTCCACTCCTGGTTACACTTGAGCAGCGGTACAGCTGGTAGAGTCGCTTCCTCACCGTGCCAGAGACCCAGGTTTGATCTTGACCTCTGGTACTGTCTGTGGAGAATGTGCATTCTCGCTGTGAGTGCGTGGGTTTCCCCCAGGTGTTCTGGTTTCCTCCCACATCCTTTAGTAGTGCTTGTAAACATAGCTGAAAAGAAAAAGACAAAAATGTATGTGTCTCTGCACATGCAAATTAATTTCTCCACAGCTGTTCTCAGGCAACTGAGCCATTCTACCAACAGCTGGAGAGCAGTCCTGAACTACTATCTACCTCATTATAGACAATAGGTGCAGGAGTAGGCCATTCAAGCCAGCACGGCCATTCAATGTGATCATGGCTGATCATCCCCAATCAGTACCCCGTTCCTGCCTTCTCCCCATATCCCTTGACTCTGCTATCTTTAAGAGCCCTATCTAGCTCTCGAAAGCATCCAGAGAACTGGCCTCCACCACCCTCTGAGGCAGAGAATTCCACAGACTCACAACTCTCTGAAAAAGTGTTTCCTCGTCTCCGTTCTAAATGGCTTACCCCTTATTCTTAAACTGTGACCCCTGGTTCTGGACTCTCCTAACATCGGGCACAAGTTTCCTGCCTCTAACGTGTCCAAACCCTTAATAATCTTATATGTTTCAATAAGATCCCCTCTCATCCTTCTAAACTCCAGAGTGTACAAGCCCAGCCGCTCCATTCTCTCAGCATATGACTGTCCCGCCATCCCGGAAATTAACCATGTAGACCTACGCTGCATTCTCTCAATAGCAAGAATATTCTTCCTCAAATTAGGGGACCAAAACTGCACACAATATTCCAGATGTGGTCACACTAGGGCCCTGTACAACTACAGAAGGACCTCTTTGCTCCTATTCTCAACTCTTGTTATAAAGGCCAACATGCCATTCGCTTTCTTCTCTGCCTGCTGTACCTGTATGCTTGCGTTCATTGACTGATGAACAAGGACCCCCAGATCCCGTTGTAATTCCCCTTTTCCCAACTTGGCACCATTTGGAGAGTAATCTGCCTTCCTGTTTTTGCTACCAAAGTGGATAACCCTTGGAGACCCTTGGACTCTCTTTGATCGGACTTTACTGGCTTTACCTTGCACTAAACATTATCCACATTATTCCCTTTATCCTGTATCTGTACACTGTGGGTGGCTCGCTTGACTGGCCAGCAGGCTACAAAAGCTTTCCACTGCACCTCGGCACAAGTGACATTAAACTAAACTCAACTTGGAGAGCTTTCGGTGTGAAAGGGGCTTCTCGTTTTGTACTGGAATTCTGTTTGGGAATTCCGGTTGAATTTCATTTAATAAAAGAAATCTCTTGTGTTCAGGTGGAAAGGGATCAAACCAACAGTCGCCATTCTCTCGCGAGGAATTTCCAACCCTTCAAGCGGCTGGAGATCAGGACAAAGTTGGCAGAGAAAGGGACATTGCAGATCAGTCGTATGGGCCCGGACCAAGCCTCCGCCCTCAAAGTAAGTCTCTGCTCTCTCTGGGTGTGCGGTTGTGTTTTATTACACGTGGACTTTGTGTGATATTCGCAGGAGAATCATTTTCCTTCATTCTCCCACGGGATGAAACATCCTCTCCATGTACGTTCTCATCTGATTAGATAACCTGCTCGTTTCAGATATTAATCTGATAAACCATAAGGTCATTCATGATGGGAGCAGAATTGGGCCATTCGGCCCATCATGTCCACTCCGCCACTCAATCATGGCTGATCTATCACTCCATCCCAACCCCATTTTCCTGCCTTCTCCCCATAACCCCTGACACCCGTACTAATCAAACAAGAAGACTGTTAGTGCACAACGTACTAAAGATACATTCTGACTAAATCTAAATAGAAAACGTTTGGCAACAAGGTAGAATAAGTGCGTAACTTGGGCATACGATTTTCGGTTATAGCACTGCAGGATTTGGGAAGGGGAAAACTAGTCGGGACACTCTCTGTCTGGGGGCACTTGACAGAGTTTCTATCAGTTAGTTTTGGATTCACCACAGATTTTGCATATTATAGCTAAAAACAAAATCACACAAGATCACACTTAATCCTAGTGCAAAAACACTATGTCCCTAGTGCAACCAAAGATATTCCAATCTGAAGAAGGGTCTCGACCCGAAACATCACCTTTTCCTACGCTCCATAGATGCTGCCTCACCTGCTGAGTTGCTTCGGCATTTTTATCTACCTTCAAATTTTCCAGCATCTGCAGTTCCTTCTTAAACATCACACAAAGAATAGTTAGACTGTGAGATGCTGAAGAATTGCAGTTTTTTCAGTCAGAAGTCGAGAGGAATTTGGGACTTCTGGGGAGCAGGAAAGGACCTTCCAATTTCCAATCGAGCTCTTGAACACTACCCAACACTAACCTCCACTATAAACCAGGGAGTTTCGATGTGTGGAAACTGGACACTGCCGATGCTGGTTTACAAAAAAAGACAGCGCTCGAGTAGCTCAGCGGGTCAGGTGAACATGGACGGGTGATGTCTTGGGTCAGGACCCTTCTTCAGATTGGTAAATCTTTGGTTGTACTATGGACATAGTGTTTTTGCACTAGGATTAAGGTTACTATTTTGTTTATTAAATTTATAATGTGCTTTCCTGTTAAGCTGCAGCATGGAAGAATCCCATTGCTCTGTCAATATGACAATTAAACACTCTTGACAATTTCCACTCAATGCATATAAGACTCTATTTACAGGCATTGCAACACAATTGGTACATTGATTTGAAGCTATCGGTGATGCCCATTTTAGTTTTAGAGATACAGCGCGGGAAACGGGCCCTTCGGCCCACCAGGTCCGCACTGACCAACGATCCCCGCACATTAACACACCAGGGACAATTTTATTTTACATTTACAAATCCAATTAACCTACAAACCTGTACGTCAGGGATCAGCAACCTACAGCCCCCGGGCCGAATGGGGCCCGTAACCCGAAATCATCCGGCCTGCAGGCGGATTTTGTTTCCCCCGTAACCATCCAGCCCGCTGGGCATCCCGAGCAGCGGTTGAGCACCCCGGACAGCAGCGGCCGGGCGCCGCGAGCAGCAGCCAGACGCTGGCCGTACCGCATCCTGCGCAAAGCCGCCGGCACGGCTGCGCACCTTTTGTGAACACGTTTAAGAAAGAACTGCAATGGAAAAATCGAAGGTAGACAAAAATGCTGGAGAAGCTCAACGGGTGAGACATGCAAGGATTGCACGAGGCTGCCTCACCCGCTGAGTTTCTCCAGCAGTTTTCGTCTACCTTCTGTGAACACGTGATTTGATGCCTGCCATTCGGGGCAGGATGCACGTGTACACGTGATAGATGTGGCCCGCCATCCGCTCACAGACGTGCATCTCGGCCCCTATGGAGAACAAGGTTGCTGACCCCTGCTGCACGTCTTTGGGATGTGGTAGGCAACCGAAGATCTCGGAGAAAACCCACGCAGATCACGGGGAGAATGTACAAACTCCGTACCAACAGTACCCATAGTCAGGATCGAACCCGGGTCTCTGGCGCTGTAAGACAGTAGCTTGACCGCTACGTTTAAGTGTCCACCGCTGCGCCACCGTGACCGCCCGATTTCTGTATGTTGCTGTAGCATCTTGACTTTTCTCCTTCCTTGCAGATGTGACCAGCTGGAGGGAGGGTGGTGGGCGGAACTTGGGTGCTCCGGGTGTCTCTTTGATCGAGGGGGAAACCAAAGAGCTAAGCCCAGAAGAAGCAGCAAGCTCTATAGCATCCTCAGCCGACCCGAAGGTGCCTGCGAGGATGGCCGAACAACCACCTAGATCAGGGAGCGGTGTGCCCCAGCAGGCAGTTCCCCAGCCCTACCCTCCACCATACAGGGGGATGATGCCGGCTTTTGTAAGTAACCAAGAATTTTTGCAGATGACGATTGATGAGTAACGGGAGCAGGAGGAAATCCTCCTCATTAGAGTTATAGTTATGCAGGGCTGTAGAGTCGTCGAGTTGGAATCAGAGCAATTTTGGTGCTACTGGAGTCGGTAAAAAAAGTCCCGACTCCGACCTCAACATAAATTTCAGAGGCTACGTATATCGGAAAAAAAACCTACTTTGGATTTTAGACGATAGACAATAGGTGCAGGAGTAGGCCATTCGGCCCTTCGAGCCAGCACCGCCATTCAATGTGATCATGGCTGATCATCCTCAATCAGTACCCCGTTCCTGCCTTCTCCCCATATCCCCTGACTCCACTATCTTTAAGAGCCCTATCTAGCTCTCTCTTGAAAGCATCCAGACAACCGGCCTTCCCCGCCCGGCAGAGAATTCCACAGACTCACAACTCACTGTGAGAAAAAGTGTTTTCTCGTCTCCGTTCTAAATGGCTTACCCCTTATTCTTAAACTGTGGCCCCTGGTTCTGGACTCCCACAACATCAGGAACATGTTTTCTGCCTCTTAACGTGTCCAAACCTTTAACAGTCTTATATGTTTCAATAAGATCCCCTCTCATCCTTCTAAATTCCAGTGTACAAGCCCAGCCGTTCCATTTTCTCAGCCTATGACAGTCCCGCCATCCCGGGAATTAACCTTGTAAACCTACGCTGCACTCCCTCAATAGCAAGAATGTCCTTCCTCAAATTAGGGGACCAAAACTGCACACAATACTCCAGGTTACAGCCGCACCACCCACTCAGGTCATCGTGGAGAGACTGATCTCCGCACTTTAAATAATTAATTCAGATTTAAGGGCTTCAAAATGCTGAAGAACCTCAGCGGATGAGGCAGCATCTATGGCTCCATAGATGCTGCCTCACCCGCTGAGTTTCTCCCAATAAATTTCAGGTATGTACTTTTGTAGCAAACTTAACTACCTGTGCATTTACTTTTAATTTCTATTGAACTTGAGAATGTTTTTTTTTGTCATAATTGTTGCCATTTAGCTCATACCTGTGGCCTTAGTTTAATACATTTTGGAGTAATGCTTTTATAATTTTTATTTAATTCAATGGAATTTAAATTTTGCCATAGGCCTTTCTGTATTTTTTTTTCCTTTTAGCATGATGAATTATTATTTTGTTTCCAAGAATAGACAATAAAAAAGCCACAATAGCATAGCTACAACCATTAGACTCAACACTTTAATGACATGGGGTTAAAAGGTAGCCGGATGGTTCTTATGAAATGCCATCTTGTGCAATGCCATCATAGCAGACCGAATTATTATACCTAGGAGTCGGATACACGAGAAATCAAGGGGTTAGTTGGGTGTTTGGGGTATCGACTCCACAGCCCTGTCGTTATGAATGAAAATAATATCTGATTACATGTGATCTGATGAAGCAAACGGTCCACTAACTGCCCCACAGGCGAATTCCTTAAAGCCAGGGTACACTTAACTTGGTGGATCAACGAGTGTGTGGTATAACAGATAGTCTGATCTCCAGCACCATCACTGGCTCTGTCGGGCAGTCGAACGTTCACACTTAGATCAGTAATCTGACGCCAGTGTTCTTGTCATTCACACGATGTTGCCATTCAGTGACAGCTGGAAGGTGCTCTGGAGTCAAGTGGACATGTTATTTAGTTTAAAGACGCAGCGCTGAAACCGGCCCTTCCGCCCACCGACCAGCGATTCCCATACATTCTCCCCCTCCCCCTCTTTTTTTTCTCACCCCCTACACACACATACCCCCTACACACACATACCCCCTACACACACATACCCCCTACACACACATACCCCCTACACACACATACCCCCTACACACACATACCCCCTACACACACATACCCCCTACACACACATACCCCCTACACACACATACCCCCTACACACACACATACCCCCTACACACACATACCCCTACACACACACATACCCCCTACACACACATACCCTACACACACACATACCCCCTACACACACATACCCCCTACACACACATACCCCCTACACACACATACCCCCTACACACACACATACCCCCTACACACACATACCCCCTACACACACATACCCCCTACACACACATACCCCCTACACACACATACCCCCTACACACACATACCCCCTACACACACATACCCCCTACACACACACACATACCCCCTACACACACATACCCCCTACACACACATACCCCCTACACACACACATACCCCCTACACACACACATACCCCCTACACACACATACCCCCTACACACACATACCCCCTACACACACATACCCCCTACACACACACATACCCCCTACACACACATACCCCCTACACACACATACCCCCTACACACACATACCCCCTACACACACACATACCCCCTACACACACATACCCCCTACACACACCCCCCCCCCCCCCCCCCCCCCCCAAGCCAATTAACCTTCAAAGCTGTACGTCTTTGGAGTGTGGGAGGAAAGGGCAGTCGCGGTGGCACAGTGGTAGTGTTGCTGCCTTCTAGCAAAATGTAGCGCCAGAGACATGGGTTCGATCCCGACTACGGGTGCTATCTGTATGGAGTTTGTACGTGATCTGCGTGGGTTTTCTCCGAGATCTTCGGTTTCCTCCCACACTCCAAAGGCGTACAGGCTTGTAGGTTACTTGGCTTGATAAAAATCTAAAATTGTCCAAGTTGGCGATATGTAGAGTACTGCCCTGCTGACTGCAAAATTCAGAAGGTTCAGAATGTTTGCATACGCTAGAAGCAGGAAACATGTTCCCGATGGTACACAAAAAGCTGGAGAAACTCAGCGGGTGCAGCAGCATCTAAGGAGCGAAGGAGATAGGCGACGTTTCGGGTCGAGACCCTTCTTCAGACTGGTCAGGGATCAGGGAAACGAGAGATATAGACGGTGATGTGGAGAGATAAGGAACAATGAGTGAAAGATATGCAAAAAAGTATCGGTGATAAAGGGAACAAGCCATTGTAAGCTGTTTGTGGTGTGAAAATGAGAAGCTGGTGCGACTTGGGTGGGGGAGGGAGATAGAGATAGAGGGAATGCCAAGGCCCGAGGGCTGAGGGAGAGGTGGGAAGGGGAGGAGACAGCAAGGTTAACAGAATTGAGAAAATTCAATATTCAAGCCCAAAGGATGCAGACTCCCCAAGCGGATGCAGACTCCTCCAACCTCATCTACTGCATCCGTTGCTCCAGATGCCAGATGATCTATATCGGTGAGACCAAGCGGAGGCTTGGCGATCGCTTCGCCGAACACCTCCGCTCGGTCCCGCAATAACCAACCCGACCTCCCGGTGGCTCAGCACTTCAACTCCCCCTCCCATTCCGCATCCGACCTCTCGGTCCTGGGCCTCCTCCACGGCCAGAGTGAGCAACACCGCAAGCTGGAGGAACAGCACCTCATATTCCGCTTGGGGAGTCTGCATCCTTTGGGCTTGAATATTGAATTTTCTCAATTCTGTTAACCTTGCTGTCTCCTCCCCTTCCCACCTCTCCCTCAGCCCTCGGGCCTTGGCATTCCCTCTATCTCTATCTCCCTCCCCCACCCAAGTCGCACCAGCTTCTCATTTTCACACCACAAACAGCTTACAATGGCTTGTTCCCTTTATCACCGATACTTTTTTGCATATCTTTCACTCATTGTTCCTTATCTCTCCACATCACCGTCTATATCTCTCGTTTCCCTGATCCCTGACCAGTCTGAAGAAGGGTCTCGACCCGAAACGTCGCCTATCTCCTTCGCTCCTTAGATGCTGCTGCACCCGCTGAGTTTCTCCAGCTTTTTGTGTACCCTCGATTCTCCAGCATCTGCAGTTCCTTCTTTAAAACATGTTCCCGATGTTAGGGGAGTCCAGAACCAGGAGCCACCGTTTAAAAATAAGGGGTAAGCCATTAGAAGTGAGATGGGGAAACACTTTTTCACGCAGAGAGTTGTGAGTGTGTGGAATGCTCTGTCTCAGAGGGCGGTGGAGGTCGGTTCTCTGGATACTTTCAAGAGAGACTAGATAGGGCTCTTAAAGATAGCGGAGTCAGGGGATATGGGGAGAAGGCAGGAACGGGATACTGATTGTGGATGATCAGCCATGATCACAGTGAATGTCGGTGCTGGCTCGAAGGGCCGAATGCCCTACCCCTGCACCTATTGTCCATTGTCCCCTGGTTCCTAATTTTCCCCTTCTCTGGGCAAAACACTCTGCATATGCCTGATCCATTCCCCTCATGATTTTGCACAAACATCATACATTTATGGACCTGTAGATTGTAGAGAGGATAGATTTGTGGAAAGTTAAGCATTTTACTTTTGACTGGAAAGGATGCTTTGGATTTTAAACTTCGAAAATATGTAATTCATTAAAGCAGTCGTCCATACCCAAGGGTATATCATTTGATAATTATTCTTTGTGCACGATCGTAAAACATAACAAAATGTTTTGTTTTTTTTAAAATATTTTTATTAGAAGCAAACACATATTATGGTAAAAACATTTCATGTGTATCAATCATACATTATTAATATCAATTGTGAATTCATTCTGCTTCTAATTGTTTTTATATAGATAGAAAGTAGGAAAGAAAGAAAAATAACATAAATGTCAAGATAAAAAAAAAGGAATGGAATGATTTACTAATAATACATCATTGGAGATGCTTTCGAAGATTATAAAGTATAACTTTTCATCTAATCCTGAGTTCAAGTTTCTGTTAGGTTTCCGTGCCGAACCAGCCTACCCTTTCAAATAATCGATGAGTGAAGACCATATTCTAATGAAAAGTTCTTGTTTGCCCATTAAGACACTTCTGATTCTTTCCACGTGTAGGGTCTCTGACATTTCCATAATCCACATTTTAATTGTGGGGGTTATAGGATTTTTCCAAAATTTTAATATTAATTTCTTCCCAGTTATTATACTGTAATCTAGAAAGTTTATTTGGCTTGTTGTGAGTGTTAGACTTTGTTCTGATATTCCAAGTATTATTAGTTTTGAGTCTGGATCCAATTTAGTATTAACAACTTCAGAAATTATTCTAAAATTATCAAACCAGAAATTTTGATTTTTATACAATTTGCAAAAGTATGTGTTAAGTTAGCCTCTATATGCTGACATTTATCGAACAAGAGAGACATGTGGAAAATTCTATTTAGTTTTACTTTAGAGTAGTGAAATATAACAAAATTGAAGTTGAAGCAAAGGTGTTATGAAAATCCAGTGACCCATTTCATCTGTGACCAAAATCAACATTTAAACAAAGTAAAGTGAAAATAAATGCTGACCCAGATGACCGCTTTGAACTAGCTGTCTGTTGGTTTGATTCAGGTCGGCACAGTTTGACCTGAAGGCCTGAACACTATCGATTCCAGACTGGCTCTGGGAATTGCATCTCTTTGCCTTTGTAAACAACTATGATGGAGTTACCTTGGGAAAGGTGCTGTGTAATGGGGGATTCAAAGGGCAGAAGGTGTAGGATTTGTAATCCAATTTCTATCTTGGATCAATGCTATTAACTGGTATATTATAAATGTTGTGGACAAAATGTCTGTCATGTTAACTTGCACATCACTAACTCTGTTTTACATCGACAGGATCTGATGCATTTCCTAATGTCTGAAACATGACTAGATCATACAAAAACAAATTATTTTCTTTTGAAGTACTGCCAGGACACTGGTTACCTTTTATCTAGCTTGAGGGCTCTTTTAAAAAATAAAAAAAACATCTAGTAATAGACAATAGGTTTGAGCCAGCACCGACATTCAATGTGATCATGGCTGATCATCCCCAATCAGTACCCCGTTCCTGCCTTCTCCCCATATCCCCTGACTCCGCTATATCTAAGAGCCCTATCTAGCTCTCTCTTGAAAGCATCCAGAGAACCGGCCTCCAGCACCCTCTGAAGCAGAGAATTCCACACTCACAACTCTCTGTGAGAAAAAAGTGTTTCCTCGTCTCCGTCCTAAATGGCTAACCCTTTATTCTTAAACTGTGACCCCTGGTTTTGGACTCCCCCAACATCGGGAACATGTTTCCTGCCTCTAGCGTGTCCAAACCCTTAATAATCTTATGTTTCAATAAGATCCCCTCTCATCCTTATCAACTCCAGAGTGTACAAACCCAGCCGCTCCATTCTCTCAGCATATGACAGTCCTGATAGTAATTGGAAACATCTTTTGATCCTAGTCTTTTGCTCTTTTTTTCCAGATGTATCCTCCATATTGTGGTTTACCGTTTCCGACACCTTACGGACCACAAGGACCATACAGATACCCATCACCCGACGCCAGCAAGTAGGTTCTCTCTGGTTACGCTATCTTGTTATAGTGCAATACGTGGGCTGGGGGGCTGCAGCCCCTCCGCTGTTTTGACGAGACATGCTTCATAAGCCAAAATTATGCGGCCCGCAGGCGTATTTTTCTCTTCTTCTAAGGACCTCCGACATACAGAATCTCAGAACAAGCGCATAGTGAGCGCGGCAAAACCAAGCCCAGCCGTGGTGGAAACAGGCTGCGCCGCAAGCCCCCCACCCTTCAAAATGCTCCCTCCCCTCCGCTTAGCGGCCACTCAATCACAGCGCGGTTCACAGTCGACATATGGGACAGTGACAAAGCGCTGTGATCAGCCGCTGAGTGGAAGGGAGGGAGCGAGGGTGGGCCCTGAGAGAGAGAGAGAGAGAGTCAGCCGGCCCCGATAGGGAGAGAGGAGAGGGAGAGTTATAGAGAAGAGAGAGAGTCAGCCCCAAGAGAGAGAGAGAGAGAGAGAGAGAATGGCCCCGAGAGGAAGGGAGAGAGAGGGGAGGGGGATGGGGGATAAATATCTTCCTCCTTCCCCCCCCCCCCCCCCACTTTTTGAGTTGGGGGATGGCCTGTATTAGCCCCCAGATTTTGGAGGTCGAGCAACAACGAAAAATAATAATTGTGCCACCTTCCCCACCGCTCGGTCGCTCCGCTCCCTCACCAGGAACCCCCGAGGCGGGTGATCAGTGATCGATCAGCCCCCCCCCACCCCTGGCTGCAATATAGAGGTCATTGGGACTTCACGGTTTGGTTCTTTTATGGACCGGCTCTAGCCTTGTCCAAGTGCTATTTAAGACAGAACATAATGGTTTCATTCCCATCCTGTGTCCTGCAGCTAGTTTAGAGATACAGTGTGGGAACAGGCCCACCGAGGCCATGCCGACCAGTTCTTTCCCCGTACAGTAGAACTATCCTACACGCGAGGAACAATTTGCAATTTTTTTTCTGAAGCCAATTAGCCTACAACCCCTTTGGAGTGTGGGAGGAAACCAGAGCACCCAGAGATCATAGGTTCAGGGTGAAGGGGAAAAGATTGAATAGGAATCAGAGGGTAAACACAAGAGGGTGGTGGGTGTCTTGGACAGGTTTAGTTTCAGAGGTGGGATGGTGGAATTAAGAATTGAATCCACACTGTATCTCTCCCACTGAATCAGAGAATGTACAATCTCCGTAGTGTAGTCAGGATCGAACCCGCATCCACACTTAATCTCAACAAAAAATGGTCTTCTGATTGGAGTTGTTCTTTGTTGGTGAATAAAGTTTCAGTCCTCAGGGGAGTAGCTATGTTCACATGTGTTCTAATTTTTGTGATGTTCCGAAAACTGGCACTTTTGTTTAGAATTGCTGATGTTAAATATGTAGCAAGCAGTTTCTTGCTTTGCTGATTGGGGTGTGCCTTTAGTATTGCCTATAAACATGGTTGAAAAGAAAAATGTGTGTGTCTCTGCACATGCAGAGGAAATGGCTAATCAAAAAAATTACACTAATTTATTCTGAAGAAGGTCTTCGACCCGAAACGTCACCTATTCCTTCGCTCCATAGATGCTGCCTCACCCGCTGAGTTTCTCCATCATTTTTGTCTACCTTCGACTTTTCCAGCATCTGCAGTTCCTTCTTAAACACTAATTTATTTGATGTTTTTAAAGTAGCTGGACGCCCATTTTAACCTCTCTGTCAAATACGATGTGTGGGTATCTAAAATGCTGGCGGCTTTTCTTCCTCCATTACTTTGGTGAACAGCAGGGCAGGCTGGGGTCACCACCTCATCTGGATTCTAGGTCCAGTTCCAGACCAAGTCTGAAATAGAAACATAGAAAAATCCCCTTGTGTATTAACCAGCGATTGTAGTTCATTGTTTCTACAACTTATACAACGATGCTCTATTACTCAGTAATCCTTTAGTTTAGAGATACAGCCCCTTTCAGCCCACCGGGTCTGCGCTGACCGGAGATCCCCGCACATTAACACTATCCTATTACCAACGAGGGACTTTTTTTTTTTTTGCATTAACCAAGCCAATTAACCCACATACCTGTACGTCTTTGTAGTGTGGGAGGAAACCAAAAATCTCAGGGGGGGGGGGGGGGGGGAGGGACCCACGCAGGTCACGGGGAGAACGTACAAACTACGTGCAGACAGTCGGGATCGAATCCGGGGCTGCATTCACTGTAAGGCAGCAACTCTACCACTGCGCCACCGTGACGCCCTTTTAGTCGTTTATAGTGGACGGTTGACTATAATGGACACCATTTCCACTTGATATTAATCACACTATTTGTAAACCTTCATTACTTGAGAAAACAACCAATTTGTGTTTCTTGGGGACCAGATCTTGGTGTTCCTGTGCATGTAAAATAAAGGGGGAAAACTAAAAGGTGTACAGGGCAAATTCTGAAAGCATCACATTTTAACTAGTGAGGAGGAAGGCACTGCAGATGCTGGTTTACGCTGAAGATAGACACAAAATGCTGGAGTAACTCAGTGGGACTTGCAGCATTTCTGGATTGGTGACGTTTCGGGTCGAGACCCTTCTTCAGACTGAGCTGCAGATGGTGGTTTACAGTGAAGATAGACACAAGTCAAGTCAAGAGAGTTTATTGTCATGTGTCACAGGTAGGACAATGACATTCTTACTTTGCTTCAGTGCAACAGAATATTGTAAGCATAAATACAGATCAGTTCAGTGTGTCTCCATGGCATAGATATATAGATATATGGCGAGTTTAATAGCCTGATGGCTGTCGGGAAGAAGCTGTTCCTGTACATGGATATACCAGATTTCAGGCTCCTGTACCTTCTACCTGATGGCAGCGGAGAGATGAGTGTGTGGCCAGGATAGTGTGGGTCCTTGATGATGCTGCCAGCCTTTCTGAGGTAGCGACTGCGATAGATCCCTTCGATGGTGGGGAAGTCAGAGCCGATGATGGACTGGGCAGTGGTCACAACTTTCTGCATTCTTTCCCGCACAAAATGCTGGGGTAGTGCAGAGGTTCGGGCGCGTTCCGTTTTTGCCGAGTGCTCCGTTGGTCTATAAAATGGTCCTTCTGTTTCTCTGCAGGTTTCCTCGTGTTCCAGCACCTCGATTACCACAGCATCCCACGCGGATGACTGAAGCAGTAAAGCGACCCTCCATCCTCAAACAGGACGACTTGAAAGAGTTTGATGAGCTTGAAAATGAGACTGATGATGGCTGGGCAGGTAAACCTCCTGAGGACTGCAAGTCATGCCACTGTTACTGTTTTCTGCTGAATATTTTGGTCGTCTCTACTAATTCGAATTCCAGGTCACACACCCCTTCCATGAAAGAAAGCGAATTATTGGCCTTCATAACAAGAGGAGTTAGTGTAGGAGCCAAGAGGTCCTTCTGCAGTTGTACAGGGCCCTAATGAGACCACACCTTAAGTATTGTGTGCAGTTTTGGTCTCTAAACCTGGGGAAGGACATTCTTGCTATTGAGGGAACGCAGCATAGGTTCAGCAGATTAATTCCCGGGGTGGCGGGACTGTCATATGCTGAAAGAATGTAGTGGCTGGGCTTGTATAATCTGGAGTTTAGAAGGATAAGGGGATCTTATTGAAACATATAAGATTATTAAGGGTTTGGACAAGCTAGAGGCAGGAAACATGTTCCCGACGTTGGGGGAGTCCAGAACCAAGGAGCACAATTTCATTGGCAGTCACTCGAAATGAGTATGACTGTCCTCTCCTCTCCATAAGGTTTAAGAGTAGGGGGTAGACCATTTAGAACAGAGGTGAGGAAAAACATTTTCACCCATAGAGTTGTGAATCTGTGGAATTCTCTTCCTCAGAAGGCGGTGGAGGCCAATTCTATGGCATGCTTTCAAGAGACAGATAAAGCTCTTCAAAGATAGTGGAGTCAAGGGATATGGGGAGAAGGCAGGAATGGGGTGAATGTGGATGATCAGCCATGATCACAGTGAATGGTGGTGCTGGCTCGAAATGCCGATTGGCCTACTTTGGTCTATTGTCTGATTGAGTCGCATGCAAAACAAAGTTTTCCACTGTACCTCGATACACGCAACAATAATAAAGCAAAATCTCTAAATTGGCGTCAAGTTGATGTGAGCCATTGGAGCAGTCTGTCTGTTAAAGTTCCTAAATTGCTTATGGTAGTAAGATATTCAAGATAGCTACAAAATGCTGGAGTAACTCAGCGGGACAGGCAGTATCTCTGGAGAGAAGGAATGGGTGACGTTCCTCATTTCTGGTCTAAATGGCCTACCCCTTATACTTAAACTGAGGCCCATTCCTCCTCTACAGAGATGCTGCCTGTCCTGCTGAGTTGCTCCAGCTTTTTGTGTCTATCTTTGGTTTGCAACCAGCATCAGCAGTTGTTTCATACACATGATATTCCAGATGACTGGTTTGTTCTTCCTCTGCAGAAGGTAAAATGGGGGAAGTTTATGTTGCAGGGTTGGGTGACACATAGTTTGCTGTCTATTGCATGGCTTGTCACTTGAACTGGACCAGAGATGAGTAACTGGGTATTGGGACCATGAGCACTGCTTATGTACCCTGTACCTCTATTTCCGCAGGAGCACACGAGGAAATAGACTACACTGAAAAGTTAAAGTTCAGCGATGATGAAGACGATGATGATGCCGAAAAGGGAAAACCAGAAAACTGGTCAGTATTCATTATATAGAGTGTATGTATTAACAAAACATTCAATCCTAGAGCAATGTTTTTTTCATGTTAGACACAAAGTGCTGGAGTAACTCAGCGGGTCAGGCAGCGTCTCTGGAGAGAAGGAATGGGTGATGTTTCGGGTCGAGACTGACGATCTGGCCTTCAGTCTGAAGAAGGGTCCCGAACCGAAACGTCGCCCATTCCTTCTCTCCAGAGATGCTGCCTGACCCGCTGAGTTAAGGGCCTGTCCCACTTTCACGACCTAATTCACAACCTTTTTTTACTAGTGGACATTTTTCATTCAGGCTAGTAAAAAAACGCCTCGACCGACGATGCCAAGAGTACCTATGACTAGCATTACGGCCTGCTACGACCTCCTACGACCTCGTGACGACCATGCTGCGAGTAAGAGTCAAGGGCAAACTAGGCAGAGGTCGTGAATTGGGTCCTGAAAGTGGGACAGGCCCTTTACTCCAGTATTTTGTGCCTACCTTCGATTTAAAGCAGCATCTGCAGTTCTTTCTTACACATCTTGTTCATGTTGATCTATCTACCCCAACTTCTCTGCTGTCCCAGTTTCCTATATCCTTCAAATTCCCAATATTTTTAAACATTTAACTGTCTCCAGTGTGAACTATTAGCTCCAGGTTCATGAATAGCTTCTTGCCATCAGCCATTAGGTTCTTGAACTACCCTGTGCAACCCCAGCCACAACTCTACCTCAACACCAAATCCACTATAACAGCTTTTCTCAACCTTTTTGCCCTTGCTGAACCATTGAAATAATTTTCATGTCTCAGGGAACCCCTAAGATGGGGGTTTGCTGGGCCCGCCGCCATTTTGAAATCGGCAGCCGCGCCTGTGCACTTGGCCAGCCGCCATTTTGAGATCGCCATATTGACGGCGTCACTACGGGGACCCGTCAGCCGCGCCTGCGCAGTTTGGGGAGGATTCCCGGGCTGGGGTCGCCATTTTAACATCCAGCGTCATGTCTAGGCGAGTGCTACCGGGGGAATATTGCGTTGGGGGAGGGGGGAGTATAACGGGATCTGGGGATCATTGTTCATCAGTCAATGAAAGTAAGCATGCAGGTACAGCAGGCAGTGAGGAAAGAGAATGGCATGTTGGCCATCATAACGAGAGGAGTTGAGTGTAGGAGCAAAGAGGTCCTTCTGCGGTTGCATAGGGCCCTATTGAGACCACACCTGGAGTATTGTGTGCAGTTTTGGCCCCGCTAATTTGAGTAAGGACATTCTTGCTATTGAGGGAATGCAGCGTAGGTTCACCAGATGAATTCCCGGGATAGTGGGACTGTCGCATGCTGAGAGAATGGAGCGGCTAGGCTTGTATACTCTGCAGTTTAGTAGGATAAGAGGGGATATTATTGAAACATGTAAGATTAGTAAGGGTTTTGACATGCTAGAGGCAGGAAACATGTTCCTGATGTTGGGGTAGTCCAGAGCCAGGGACCACAGTTTAAGAATAAGGGGTAAGCCATTTAGAACGGAGACGAGGAAACACTTTTTCTCACAGAGAGTTAGTTGTGAGTCTGTGGAATTCTCTGCCTCAGAGGGAGGTGGAGGCCAGTTCTCTGGATACTTTCACAAGCTAGATAGGGCTCTTTAAAGATAGTAGAGTCAGGGGATATGAGGAGAAGGCAGGAACGGGGTATTGATTGGGGATGATCAGCTATGATATTGAATGGCGGTGCTGACTCGAAGGGCCAAATGGCCTACTCCTGCACCTATTGTCTATTGGGACCCAACGGGTCTACGTTTGGTGTAGTATTATCACTATTTCTCACAGAACCTCTAGCAACCTCTAGCGGGACCCTAGTGTTCCGGGGCACCCTGGTTGAGAAACGCTGCTCTATAGACTTTACAAGTCGAGAGTTTATTGTCATGTGTGCCAGAGGGCTGAGGGAGAGCTGAAAAGGGGAGGAGACAGCAAGGGCTACCGGAAATTGGAAAAGTCAATGTTTATGCCGCTAGGGTGCAAAGTGCCCAAGCGGAATATGAGGTGCTGCTCCTCCAATTTCCAGTGGTGCTCATTCTGGCTTTGGAGGAGGCCCAGGACAGAAAGGTCGGATTCGGAATGGGAGGGGGAGTTGAAGTGCTGAGTCACAGGGAGATCAGGTTGGTTATTGCAGACCGAGCGGAGGTGTTCGGCGAAACGATCGCCAAGCCTACGTAGATCAGCTGACATCTAGAGCAGCGGATGCAATAGATGAGGTTAGAGGATATGCAGTGAACCTCTGTCGCACCTGCTTGGGTCCTTGAATGGAGTCGAGGGGGAGGTGTAGCATCTCTTGCGGTTGCAAGGGAAAGTGCCTGGGGAGGTGAGGGAGGGAAGGGAAGAATTGACCAGGGAGTTACGGAGGGGGCGGTCTTTGCAGAAAGCAGACGGGGGGGAGATGGGAAGATGTGGCGAGTGGTGGGGTCACGTTGGAGGTGGCGAAAATGACGGAGGACTATTTGTTGTATGTGACGGCTAGTGGGGTGAAAGGTGAGGACTAGGGGGACTCTGCCCTTGTTACGAGTGGCGGGATGGGGAGAGAGAGCAGGGTTACGGGGTATTGAAGAGACCCTGGTGAGAGTCTCATCTATAGTAGGGGAGGGGAACCCCCGTTCCCTGAAGAATGTGGACATTTCCGATGCCCTGGTGTGGAACACCTCGTCCTAGGAGCAGAAGCGGTGTAGTCGGAGGAATTGGGAGGAGGGGATGGAGTCCTTACAGGAAACAGGGTGGGAAGAAGTGTAGATAGCCATGGGAGTCGGTGGGTTTATATTGCGTACATGTTGTCGCCAGTGGCAACATTTTGCCAGCGGCACAACAGACTTCACACTACAATGGTTGCCTTTGCACTTTGGTTCTTGCACTGTCACGCACACGTTTGCAAAATGAATAACTGATAATTTATGGTATATTTATTTTTTTATTTTTGTTCAAATGTGCCTGTAATGCAGAAGCATGTAAGAAATTCATTGCTCCCATCTCATAATGTGCACATGTCAAATAAAAACTTGACTCTTGAAAAAAAAAAACCCCCAATGATCTAGCGTTCAGTCCCGACCCAAAAAGGTTGCCCATCCTTTTTCTCCAGAGATGCTGCCTGACCCGCTGAGTTACTCCAGCATTTTGTGCCCATCTTTGGTCCAAACCTCCATCTGGAAACCTTTTGTTTCTGTGGTAATGGTTCTCCAAAGTCATCTGCTTTGTGCATCGCCGTGGAATTTTGTTTTCTGGTTCTACATTCTCCAGCCATTCCAATTCTTTAGGTGGTCATGCTGTCAGTATAAATCGATTCTCTCAAAATTTATATTCCAGCAATTTAGCATCATTGTTTCCAGCGCATCTTTTTCTGGTTAAGAAGGAACTGCAGATGATGGAAAATCGAAGGTAGACAAAAATGCTGGAGAAACTCAGTGGGTCAGGCAGCATCTCTGGAGCAAAGGAAATTGGCGATGTTTCGGGTCAAAACCGAAACTTCAGTTTCGACCCAAAACGTTGCCTATTTCCTTCGCTCCATTGATGCTGCCTCACCCGCTGAGTTTCTCCAGCATTTTTGCCTACTATCTTTTTCTGGTGTTGTGTGGCGTCTGATTTTGAAAAGCTTATGTTGCACTGCAGTTGTGGTGAGTAGGTATAACATTGTCGGGAGCAGATGCTGAAAATTATCGTCTTGTTCTGTGAAGGAGCGGCCAGTTGGGTCGGCCTGAACGGCAAGAGCTGCGCAACTCTGAGAACAGGAAGGAGACCCCCTCGGAGGAGCACTCGAATGTCAAGGCAGCTCGGGGTGAGGGTCCAGCCCCTGCCGCGACCGAGCTCGGGCCAGGCAGAGTCCCCGCCAACTGGGGGCCTGCTGCAGATTACCAGGTACGGACCAGAGAATTAACAGTGTGTGTTTGTGTGTTTGTCATAGGGCATGGAAACAGGCTCTTTGGCCCAACCTGCCCTCACCAACGAACATGTCCCATCTACACCAGTCCCACCTGCCTGAATTCATCCCATATCCCTCTAAATATGTCCTGTCTATGTACCTGTCTAAATGTTTCCTAATCATTACTGTGATAGTCCCAACCTCAACGACCTCCTCTGGCGGATCGTTCCATTAACCCACCACCCTTTTGTGTAAAAAAAAAGTTATGTCTCAGGAAATCCTTCCCCCCCTCACCTATGTCCTCTACTTCTAGATTCCCCTTCTCTGGGCAAGAGACTCTGTGCGTTTACCCGATCCACTCCTCTTGCAGAGCTGCCAAGTAGTGCGTTTTTCCGTATTTTGTACGGAAATGCGATAAGAATACGGATGTATGGATTTTGTTAAATACGGATTTTTTTTAAAATCGGCTCGACTTCCTGTTTCATCTTGCTGCTTAAAATATGCAAGGATATAAAAAGTCATACTGTAACTAAAAATTATAGCAGATTAAATCTATCGGTATTTAACATTTCCAGATCTAGATAATTATTTTTGTACGCTTTAATCTGCCTGTCCCGCTCCAGGTTTAAACAGCGCTGTCAGTTTAGCAAGTGGGAATTTAAACAAAGAGCTGTCGGCTACAGCTCTATGGGTTCTAAATATAGCGCTACCGGCTGGAGCACTATGGGCTTTAAACATAGCGCTGTGGGCTTTACACATAGCGCTATGGCCACAGACTGTTCAGTGAGGGAGAGAAGGAGAGAGGGGGGGGGGGGAGGGCGAGAGGGAGAGAGGGGAGAGAAGGAGGGAAAGAGGAAGGAAGGGGAAAGGGAGGCTTCCAAAAAGGCTTTGACATCATCATCTGGTGCTAAAATCAGGAAGCCGCCATTCAAACAGCAGTATACAAAGAGATGGCAATGAATGCACTGTCAAATGAGATGCGTAGAAGACATGTCAATTGGTAGCAAAGTTATGCATTCTAGTACCCATCCATATGTATGACCACACATAAATTAAAAAAAACATTTTTTTCAGCAAAATGGCACTGTAAAAATACTGATTTCCTCAGCAAAATACTGTTTTTCAGGTACTAGAAAACTGAAATGCTCTGATAAAACTTGGCAGCTCTGCTCTTGTGATATTACACACCTCCATAGGATCACCGCCTCATCCTCCTGCGCTTCAAGGAATAGAGTCCCAGCCTGCTCGAACTCTCCCCGTAGCTCGGGTGTGTGTGTGTTCCTAAATTTGGTGTGTGAATTGTAACCTGAGCCATGAAACCAGTGCGCTCATCAGGTCCAAGGGGTTTGTGTGAGGCTGATTTAATCAGTAGGACCGCAGTCAATGTGCATTGCCAAGGGGTAAACTTTGATGTTGCTGATGTGTTTTAAAGCTATCTATTTTTTTCCTCTTGTCATATGGGCATATTGGAATTAAGTTGGGACATTAGGATTCTTATGGTAGATGTTTAGTAAGATGTGAGGGTGTTTATGACGAATCTTTCCTGCGGCATAGTCTGTGGATTGAACTACTGCTGGCAAGTATCCAGGCACTGCATACTTGGTAAGGGAGTGTTGCAACTGGTAAAATAATGAAGGATGCTCTATAGCTGTGAGTGGGATGGGGATGGGGGGGGGGGGGGGGGGGGGGGGGGGGTGTTAGCGGGAGGAATGGAGTCTTTTAGGGGCATGGTAAGTGTCTTGTCCTCAAACTGACTTTTATCTCTGTACTATTTGTTGGCGAATTGGTTGCATGCCACATTGTGAATCACTTTCCTGATGACTTTACCAAGAGTTGTCTTTACCAAAGAATTCCCGGGTTGACGGGACTGTCATACGCCGAGAGAATGGAGCGGCCGAGCTTGTACACTCTGGAGTTTAGAAGGATGAGAGGGAATCTTCTTGAAACACATAAGATTATTAAGGGTTTGGACACGCTAAAGGCAGGAAACATGTTCCTGATGTTGGGGGAGTCCAGAACCAGGGTTTAAAGAATAAGGGGCAAGCCATTTAGTTGTGTGTCTGTGGAATTCTCTGCCTCAGAGTGCGGTGGAGTACGGTTCTCTGGATACTTTCAAGAGAGAGCGAGATAGGGCACTTAAAGATAGTGGAGTCGGGGGATATGGGGAGAAGGCAGGAACGGGGTACTGATTGTCGATGATCAGCCATGATCACAATGAAAGGCGGTGCCGGCTCGAAGGACCGAATGGCCTACTCCTGCATCTATTGTTTAATGGCTATTGTCTCTCTTTGCCACCTTTGTCTTTCGGTCTGAAGAAGGGTTCCAACCCAAATCATCTCCTATCCATTTTCTTCAGAGATGCTGCCTGACCGCTGATTTATAGTCTTACAGGGACCTTGGGGCACCTGCCTGCATTTGGCCAATATCACTCAACCTGTCCTATCTGTGTACTGTCCAAATGTTTCTTAAACGTTGGGATAGACCCAGCCTCAACTACCTCCTCTGGCAGCTTGTTCCATACACCCACCACCCTCTGTGTGAAAAGGTTACCCCTCAGGTTCCTATTAAATCTCTCCTCTCCCTTCACATTGAACCTAAGTCCTCTGGTTCTCTATTCCCCTACTCTGGGCAAGGGACTCTGGGTCTACCCGATCTATTCCTCTCATGATCTTGTACACCTATATAGGATCACCCCTCAACCTCCAGTGCTCTAAGGAAGAGTCCCAGACTGCTTAACCTAAGGTCCAGCATTTTGTGCCTACCTTCAGACCCTTTACCAAGCTGATTTTCTGTGCTGGATGTGATGAGTGGACTGATGTAGTGCCAGGTGACCACATTGATATCTGCCAGGTGAAATGATGCATAGGACGAGCAAATTTGAAAACCACAGG
Organism: Okamejei kenojei; assembly: GCA_035221665.1. Taxonomy (NCBI): domain Eukaryota; kingdom Metazoa; phylum Chordata; class Chondrichthyes; order Rajiformes; family Rajidae; genus Okamejei; species Okamejei kenojei. Next base: position 14,936,986 of record CM069160.1, read on the forward strand.
CTGTCAAGTTTATATTCCTCGTTTGCTAAAAACTGCCGGGGTATAAAACTAAACCGCCGCAAACCCAGGGCCATTCTGGATCTCATCCAAGTCCAAAGTTGATTGCTTGGCTCTTCCATGTTATGGAAAGCCACTCATGGCCAATTCCGAGCTGGCTATAAGTCCCAACCTGGCCAGCAATTACAGCATTAAAACAATTATTTGGCAATTTAACAATGGGGAATGAAAGCTTGTGGTATAATCTGCCGCTTCTATCCATTACTTACAATGACACGTTAGGCCATTCAGCCCATCGGATACGTGACCGACCCGAAACGTCACCTCTCCATGTTCTCCAGAGATGCTGCCTAACCTGCGTTACTCCAGCACCCTGTACCTTAATTCTATTTTCCCCCACTGACTCCCCCTGCCATTTACCATCCACAGAATATGATGTCATTCACAGAATTAATCAACTTCTCTGAATGTGGAAGGAAACCAAACCACTGATGGTTTGGCAGATGCAAGTAAATATCTCTAAACAGCATCTGGGTCGAAAGTTTCGGTTTCTGTGTTACATCTGGCCAGGGTATCTAGATGTGTAGCGACCGTCATCGTTGGCTTACCTGGGTTGTAAGAGGAGTCGATACTGTCATGTTTTGAGGAGCTGAGTATAGGAGCAAAGAGGTCCTTCTGCAGTTGTACAGGGCCCTAGTGAGATCACACCTGGAGTATTGTGTCTCCAAATCTGAGGAAGGACTGTACTCTTGCTTCTGGAAGGAAGTCTAATAAGAGTGGAAGAAGTTGTTGCTGAACCCAGAGTTTCAAGATTCTGTTCCTTCTGGCGGACTGCAGCAGGGAGGAGGTGGAATGACTGCCCTGGATCTGGGGGTCTTTGTTCATCAGTCAATGAAAGTAAGCATGTAGGTACAGCAGGCAGTGAAGAAAGCCAATGGCATGTTGGCCTTCATAACAAGAGGAGTTGAGTATAGGAGCGAAGAGGTCCTTCTGCAGTTGTATAGGGTCCTAGTGAGACCACACCTGGAGTATTGTGTGCAGTTTTGGTCCCCAAACTTGAGGAAGGACATTATTGCTATTGAGGGAGTGCAGCGTAGGTTCACCAGGTTAATTCCCGGGATGGCGGGACTGTCATGTGCTGAGAGAATCGAGCGGCTGGGCTTGTACACTCTGGAGATTAGAAGGATGAGAGGGGATCTTGTTGAAACATAAGATTATTAAGGGTTTGGAGATGCTAGAGGCAGGAGACATGTTCCTGATGTTGGGGGAGTCCAGAACCAAGGGCCACAGTTTAAGAATAAGGAGTAAGCCTTTTAGAACGGAGACGAGGAAACACTTTTTCTCACAGAGTTTTGAGTCTGGAATATTCTGTCTCAGAGGGCGGTGGAGGCCAGTTCTCTGGATACTTTCAAGAGAGAGCTAGATAGGGCTGTAAAAGATAGCGGAGTCAGGGGATATGGGAAGAAGGGCCGAATGGCCTACTCCTGCACCAGTCTATTGTCTATTGACTGGAGTGGGACAAGTCTTTGCTACTTGTTTTGTTTTTGCGCTAATGATTTCTGGCATTGAAGGAAGGAAGCTCGTGGCGTTATACATCTTTCTCCTTCCCCTCGCCACAATGCCTACCTCGAGGTTGGAGCAAACTATCCTAACGTATTAAAACTCAGTAACTAATGTGTCTTTTTAGGGTCGAAGAACAGGATCAGGCATGGTCTCGCCCCACGAGCATCAGGTTGCTCCAGGGCCATACCGCATCTCCAGGCAGGCTTACCCAAGCGTACACCAGGTTTGTAGGGCCAGCTGTAGGTTAAGACACTAGACTGATTTTTAGTTCAAGCTTCACAAAGGTGTGTTTCAGGTTTTTTGAGTTAAAACCAGCTTTGAAACAATCTTTCGTCCTTTCGTCCTTTCATCTGGAGGCAAGCGATGAGTCTGGTAACATGAAAGAAATTGCTGAGGTTTTAAAACCCATTCAGGGACATTCCTGAGAATTTTGTGAATGAGCGCTGGGAGGCAATCTTCCCGGGAAATCCACTAGCGTGCACTAGTTCCTTGGTGTTTTTTGCGGTCTCTTTTGAGGCAGTATTCCTTTGTGAGAGACCTGACACTTGATCTGTGAGGCAGCCTGACATTAAAGCACTAGGTGTGTGGCAGAGGCTTCTTTTGAAGACGACAGGAGATAATATGGTGGGGGCTGCGATTTTGGACTTGCCCTTCAGCCGGTCAGAACCTGCACAGCCCCAGGATGGTGCTGCTAATCTTACAGCGGCTGATGGATAAGATTTCTTTCAAAGTGAAGTAAAAGTTTCAAAATAAGTCTCTCCACCTTTCCGACTCAATTCTCATCTCCCTTTTGTGTTTACTTCCCTGACATCAGTCATCCGTCACCCTCAATCCTTTTCTTTTTCCTTTCAATGTTTTTTTGTTAGGTGCGATGTGTTATGTCCACTTTCTGCACCCCTTGAACAAGAGTGGTTCCCAAGATGGAGAAATCTTTAGTGCGCCACTGCAGTGGTCTTTTTTTTTTTAACTTAGCTGCTCTCCAGTTCTTTGTCTTAGAACAGAACAGTCGTGCGTCTCAACCTTTTTACCCTTGCGGGACCCTTGAAATTATTTTCATGTCTCGGGGAACCCCTGCATAAAAAATGATTTTATATCTTTATTCATCTCTTTCATAAACTTAAAGTTCATAAGGAAAACATAATATATTTTTATGATAACTGGTTTGAGCAAAAAATAACGTGTTTTTCTCAAGTTTATTAATAATTATTAAAAAATAACTGAAATCAAACTGCTTGTTCAAAACTGAAGCAAAAAAAGGCAAACAGAAGAACTAGCGAAAGAGAGAAAGAGAAAACAAAACAAACTTTTCATAAACTAACAAAAACATACATAAATAAACATTTGATTAACAAAAATAAACATAAACGTACTTGCATTTAAAAATTCATATAGCATCCCTAAATGATGGGTAAATATTATTAAATAACGTGGGTGAATGGGGGAACAATACCTGCAAGGCAGGAAGCACAGACAGGACTGATGGAGACCGTGCGTGCGTCTGTACTCGAGTGAGTCACTTGATACACGCATCCGTCACGTACAGCTCTTGTCCACTGATCACTAAAGGCCGTTTCACACTGGCGCCGTATGGGCGTCGCTAAATATGGCGTCGCTAAATATGACGTACGTGTGTATTAAAATTATGAATATTAAATTAAACAAATTGGACTCAAAAATGCATTTACAAAGGATTAGCCTATTTATCACTATTTCTCTCGGAACCCGTAGCGACCTCTGGTGGAACCCTCGCATTTCGGGGAACCCCGGTTGAGGAAACGCTGGTCTAGCACAAGAACAGGCACTTCGGCTCAAACAATGTCTAAGCCAAACCTGATGCCAAGGCTAACTCTTATCTGCCTGTACGTAATCCATATCCATAACCATATGCCTATCCAAAAATCTTTTTAATGCCGCCATCATATCTGCCTCCACCACCACCACTGACTGAGTGGTCCAGGCATTCACCCGCCTTTGTGGTTATTAAACAAAAACTTGCCCGGTGCATCACCTTTTTAAACATAGCCCCCCTCACCTTAAAGCTGTGCCCTCTAGTTTTTGATATTTTCATCCCGGAGGAAAAGATTCTGGCTTTCTAAATAAAAAAGTTTAGACTGTGTAGCCAAGTATCATGAGGACATGAACTGGTCGGGCTGCCATGTGATTTTTCTGTGTTCAGATTTGACCAGGGTCTTTTATACACCCTTCCCCCTTTGCTGGCTAAGCTCTTGTCTGATCCATTCCTTGTGCATCTCTTCAGCTAAGACTTGCCATATTAAGGGCCTGTCCCACTTACGCCACCTTTACAGGCGACTGCTGGCACCCGTGATTGGTCGCCAAAATTTTCAACATGTTGAACATTCAGCGGCGACCGGAATGACGCTATGACTCTTTGGAGACCTCTCACGACCATACAGGCGACCACTGCCGCTATGTCGCGGGTGACCCCTCACGACCATATGATCATGAGAGGTCTCCAAAGAGTTGTGGCGTCTTTCTGCTCGCTGCTGAATTTTCAACATGTTGAAAATTTCGGCGACCTGTGCCTGGTGCCGGCAGTCGCCTGTAAAGGTCACGTAAGTGGGACAGGCCCTTTATCCATCTGCATTAAGTTGGAGTTTTAAAGCACTATCTATTGAGGGTGGCCACTGATACATGGCCTGCTATAGTCCATGAGAGACCTATCTCGGTCTGTGAACCTCTGCCTCCTGATGCGAGAGTTTTAACCAGAGCTTCCCCCCCCCCTCCTCCCCCCCACGGCAGGCTGCGGTCCCCCAGGATAAAGGCAACCCGGCCCTGGCAACCCAAAAGGCGCCCGCGGGCGAGGACGAGGACGAAGCCTGGCGTCAGCGGCGCAAGCAGTCGTCCACGGAGATCTCGGCCGCGGTGGAGCGGGCGCGCAAGCGGCGCGAGGAGGAGGAGCGGCGCATGCAGGAGGAGCGGCGGGCCGCCTGCGCGGAGAAGCTGAAGCGCCTCGACGAGAAGTTCGGGGCGTCTGAGAAGCGGCAGAAGTGTGAGCAGGAGAAGGAGGAGGTGTCGGAGGGGAAGGAGAACGAGGAGCCCGTTGGCTCCAACAAACGGCAACGCACGGCCAGCAGCAGCAGCTTTGAAATGACTCAAGGTATTTCAAACGTGTTACTTGCCAGTCCCTTGCTACTTGGGTGTCCTTGTACATCAGTCACTGAAAGTAACCATGCAGGTACAGCAGGCAGTGAAGAAAGCGAATGGCATGTTGGCCTTCATAACAAGAGTAGTTGAGTATAGGAGCAAAGAGGTCCTTCTACACTTGTACAGAGCCCTTGTGAGACCACACCTGGAGTATTGTGTGCAGTTTAGGTCCCCTAATTTGAGGAAGGACATTCTTGCTATTGAGGGAGTGCAGCGTAGGTTCGCCAAGTCAATTCTCGGGATGGCGGGACTGTCATACGTTGAAAAAATTGAGCAATTGGGCTTGTATACACTGGAATTTAGAAGGATGAGAGGATATCTTTTTTAAACATATAAGGTTATTAAGGGTTTGGACATGCTAGAGGCAGGAAACATGTTCCCGATGTTGGGGGAGTCCAGAACCAGGGGCCACAATTTAAGAATAAGGGGTTGGCCATTTAGAACGGAGATAAGGAAAAACATTTTGACCCAGAGAGTTGTGAATCTGTGAAAATCTCTGCCTTATAATGCAGTGGAGGTCGATTCTCTGGATACTTTCAAGAGAGAGAGTTAGATAGAGCTCTTAAAGATAGTGGAGTCGAGGGATATGGGGAGAAGGCAGGAACGGGGTACTGATTGTGGATGAACAGCCATGATCACAGTGAATGGTGGTGCTGGCTCGAAGGGCTGAATGGCCTACTCCTGCACCTATTTGTCTATTGTCTGCCGGTTTCTCCTCTAAGAATCATAGAAAATAGGTGCAGGAGTAGGCCATTCGGCCCTTCGAGCCTGCACCGCCATTCAATATGATCATGGCTGATCATCCAACTCAGTATCCTGTACCTGCCTTCTCTCCATACCCCCTGATCCCTTTAGCCACAAGGGCCACGTCTAACTCCCTCTTAAATATAGCCAATGAACTGGCCTCAACTACCTTCTGTGGCAGAGAATTCCACAGACTCACCACTCTCTGTGTGAAAAAAGATCTTCTCATCTCAGTCCTAAAAGACTTCCCCCTTATCCTTAAACTGTGACCCCTTGTTCTGGAGTTCCCCAACATCAGGAACAATCTTCCTGCTTAAGATCTAAGCCTGTCCTATCCCTTTCTTCAATGGAATTTCTGTAAGCCTCTATAAGATCCCCCCTCAATCTCCTAGCGGCATTTCCAGCGAGTCCCCAGTGGCCGCGTAGTCCAGTCTGCTTCATGGCGCCATGGAAGTCCTGCCATCCATCAGGCCTCCCCCCCACCCCACCCCCAATCAGCAACCTTGCCTGCGCATGTGCACCCGCCCGCCGGCACTGATCTGCACCAGTGCGCAGGCGCATAGCCGCCGGCACCAGGTGAGTCTGCATTTAACCCCATTTGTTACGGACAAATGGGTTAAAATATTACTGTGAACTAAATTTAGGGTTGGCATCTCTGCAAGAATGTCTTTCCTCAGATTAGGAGATCAAAACTGTATGCATACTCCAGGTGTGGCCTCGCCAAGACCCTGTACAACTGCAGTAGAACCTCCCTGCTCTTGTACTCAAATCCTTTTGCTATGAATGCCAACATACCATTCGCTTTCTTCACAGCCTGCTGCACCTGCATGCCTACTTTCAATGACTGGTGTACCATGACACTCAGGTCTCGTTGCATCTCCCCTTTTCCTAATCTGCCACCATTCAGATAATAAACTACCCTCCTGTTTTTGCCGCCAAAGTGGATAACCTCACATTTATCCATATTACACTGCATCTGCCATGCATTTGCCCACTCACCCAACCTATCCAAGTCACCTTGCAGCCTCCTACCATCCTCCTCACAGCTAATACTGCCCCCAAGCTTCGTGTCATCCACAAACTTAGAGATGTTGCATTCAATTCCCTCATCCAGATCATTAATATATATTGTAAATAGCTGGGGTCCCAGCACTGAGCCTTGCGGTACCCCACTAGTCACTGCCTGCCACTCTGAAAATGACCCGTTTACTCCTACTCTTTGCTTCCTGTCTGCCAGCCAGTTCTCTATCCACATCAATACTGAACCCCCAATACCGTGTGCTTTAAGTTTGTATGCTAATCTCTTATGTGGGACCTTGTCGAAAGCCTTCTGAAAGTCCAGATATAACACATCCACAGGTTCTCCCTTATCCACTCTACTAGTTACATCCTCAAAAAATTCTATAAGATTCATCAGACATGATTTACCTTTCATAAATCCATGCTGACTTTGTCCAATGATTTCACCGCTTTCAAAATGTGCTGCTATCCCATCTTTAATAACTGACTCTAGCATTTTCCCCACTACCAATGTTAGACTAACTGGTCTGTAATTCCCCGTTTTCTCTCTCCCTCCCTTTTTAAAAAGTGGGGTTACATTAGCTACTCTCCAATCCTCAGGAACTACTCCAGAATCTAAAGAGTTTTGAAAAATTATCACTAAGGCATCCACTATTTCTGGAACTACTTCCTTAAGTACTCTGGGATGCAGCCTATCTGGCCCTGGGGATTTATCGGCCTTTAATCCATTCAATTTACCTAACACCACTTCCCAGCTAACCTGGATTTCACTCAGTTCCTCCATCTCATTTGACCCCCGATCCCCTGCTATTTCCGGCAGATTATTTATGTCTTCCTTTGTGAAGACAGAACCAAAGTAGTTATTCAATTGGTCTGCCATGTCCTTGTTCCTCATGATCAATTCACCAGTTTCTGACTGCAAGGGATCTACATTTGTTTTAACTAACCTTTTTCTCTTCACATATCTATAAAAACTTTTGCAGTCCGTTTTTATGTTCCGTGCCAGTTTTCTTTCATAATCTATTTTCCCTTTCCTAATTAAGCACTTTGCCCCCCTCTGCTGGACTCTGAATTTATCCCAGTCCTCTGGTAGGCTGCTTTTTCTAGCTAATTTGTATGCTTCATCTTTAGTTTTGATACTATCCCTGATTTCCCTTGTTATCCACGGATGCACTACCTTCCCTGATTTATTACTTTTGCCAAACTAAGATGAACAATTGTTGTAGTTCATCCATGCAGTCTTTAAATGCCTTCCATTGCATATCCACCATCAACTCTAAGAATCACTTGCCAGTCTATCTTGGCCAATTCATGTCTCATACCCTCAAAGTTACCTTTCTTTAAGTTCAGAACCCTTGTTTCTGAATTAACAATGTCGCTCTCCATCCTAAGGAAGAACTCAAACATATTATGGTCACTCTTGCCCAAGAAGCAACGCACAACAAGACTGCTAACTAACCCTTCCTCATTACTCGATACCCAGTCTAGAATAGCCTGCTCTCTCGTTGGTTCCTCTACATGTTGGTTTAGAAAACTATCCCGCATACATTCCAAGAAATCCTCTTCCTCAGCACCCCTACCAATTTGATTCACTCATTCTATATGTAGATTGAAGTCTGTTTATAACTGTTTTACCCTTGTTGCACGCATTTCTAATTTCACGTTTGATGCCATCCCCAACTCCACTACTACTGTTAGGTGGCCTGTACACAACTCCCACTAGCGTTTTCTGCCCCTTAGTGTTTCGCAGCTCTACCCATCTCGATTCCACATCCTCTAAGCTAATGTCCTTCCTTTCTATTGCATTAATCTCCTCTCTAACCAGCAACGCTATTCCACCTCCTTTTCCTTTCTGTCTATCCCTCCTGAATATTGAATATCGCTGGATGTTCAGCTCCCAGCCTTGGTCACCCTGGAGCCATGTCTCCGTGATCCCAACTATATCATATTCATTAATAACTATCTGCACATTCAACTCATCCACCTTATTACGAATGCTCCTTGCATTGAGACACAAAGCCTTCAGGCTTGTTTTTACAACACTCTTACCCCTTATACAATTATGTTGAAAAGTGGCCCTTTTTGATTTTTGCCCTGGATCTTTCTGTCTGCCACTTTTACTTTTCACCTTGCTTCCAATTGCTTCTACCCTCATTTTACATCCCTCTGTCTCTCTGCTCATGCTCCCATCCCCCTGCCACATTAGTTTAAATCCTCCCTGACAGCACGAGCAAACACTCCCCCAAGGACATTGGTTCCCTTCAAGCCCAGGAGCAGACCATCCTGTTTGTACTGGTCCCACCTTCCCCCAGAAGCTTGTGTATCATGTTCCCCAATTAGCTGGCACCATGGTGCAGCTGTTAGTACTGCTGCCTCGCAGCGCCAGACACCCGGGTATGATCCTGACCTGTAGTGCTTTCTGCGTGGAGTTTCCATGTTCTCCATGTGACAATGTGGGTTTCCTCCCATGTCCTAAAGTCGTGCGGGTATGTAGGTCGACACAAAATGCTGGAGTAACTCAGCGGGTGAGGCAGAGAGAAGGAATAAGCGGCGTTTCGGGTCGAGACCCTTCTTCAGACTGATGTCGGGGGAGGGGACGGGATGAAGACAGAATGTAGTCGGAGATAGTAAGACTAGTGGGAGAACTGGGGAGGGGATGGAGAGGGAAAGCAAGGGCTATCTTCCTTGTTAGAGAAGACAATGTTCATACCGCTGGCGTGTAAACTACCCAAGCGAAATACGAGGTTGATAAAAATGCTGGAGAACTCGATGCGTGAGGCAGCATTTATGGAGCGAAGGAATAGGTGACGTTTTGGGTCTCAACCCGAAAAGTCACCTATTCCTTCGCTCCATTGATGCTGCCTCACCCGCAGAGTTTCTCCAGTATTTTAGTCTACCTCTGGTGTTTCGTGCTCATCCCTAATGACGACGGATCTCCTCTTAACTGAAGCAGTCAATCCAGTGCAGGTACTCCAGCTTTGTATTGGCACCAAATGCTGGGGTAATTCAGCGGGACAGGCAGCATCTCTGGAGAGGAAACATGGGTGACGTTTCAGTCTGAAGAAGGGTCTTGGCTCGAAACATCACCCATTCCTTCTATCCAGAGATGCTGCCTGCCCCGCTGAGTTAATCCATTTTTGTTTGGTATAGAGATACGGCCCACTGGGTCCGCGGCAACCAGCGATCCCCGCACATTAACACTATCCTACACCCACCAGGGACAGATTTTTACATTTACCCAGACAATTAACCTACAAACCTACACATACGCCTTTGGAGTGTGGGAGGAAATCGAAGATCTCGGAGAAAACCCACGCAGGTCACGGGGAGAAGGTGTAAACTCCGTACAGACAGCACCCGTAGTCGGGGTCGAACCCGGGTCTCCGGCGCTGCATTCACTGTAAGGCAGCAACTCTACCGCTGCGCCACCGTGACCTGCTCTGTTGATAAGGCTGAATGATGTTTGATATAAATATATTTATTAAATATCATTCAGCCTTATCAGAGGTTGGTGGCCATTTAATATGTTTGGAAGGACTTGGGGAACTATTGTCCACTATGGATTGATTGTATTACTAGTTGTACTATTAATTTGTCTGTTGAGAGGCTTATGGTCTTTCTTATGTACTCGGTAAGGACTGTAATTATTATCAAAATTGATAAAAAAGGAAGGAATGATAAGGCTGAATGATATTTAATATATATATTTATATTAAACATTCAGCCTTATCATTATGTCTATCTTCGGTTTTGTGTCTACGGTTTAAACCAGCATCTGCAGTTTCTTCCTAAACCACCCCCCCACCCCCCGCAGTGCACTCACGTCAATGTGTAAAACTGACACGTCAACTTGGGGGCTTGCCTGGCTAGACTGGAAATGATGAGCACGGGAGGTTCGATTAAATGCAGATGACTCTATTTATTTAATCCTTTTTTTGTTTCTCTCCAGCTGAACCTCCACCTCCTCCTGAAAAGGAAACGGTTGAAGTGAAAGAGGAGACGGGGGTGGCAAGAGTCGAGTCAAAAGTAGAGGTGGTAGTGCAGGGGAGGCAGCCGCAGACTTCGCAGGGTTACTCCAAGTACCAGAAGTCATTGCCGCCCAGGTTTCAAAGACAGCAGCAGGTAAGCCTTACAAATGGGGGCCATCATCGATGACTCAATCATGTGTGGCCAAAAGTATAAAACAATTGTGGAATACATCTCTTCAGTGTTTCCACTTTGAAGGAAATTGCCTGAAATTTGGCAGATTCTGGTTGCCTTTGGGTAATTTTTGGGAAATTTACTGGGTGGCAGTGTGAATTGTGAGGAGGATGCTGTGAGAATGCAGGGTGACTTGGACAGGTTGGGGGAGTGGGCAGATAAATGTGAGGTCACAATTACAATTACAATTTAGCTTATTGTCATTTGAACCTCAAATGAAGTTCAAACAAAATTTTGTTTCTGCAGTCATACAACAAAAATAAACAATTAACAAGACACACAAACATCCATCACAGTGAATCTCCTCCTCAATGTGATGGAAGTCAAAGTCTTGTCTGTCCTCTGCTCTCCATTCTTCTCCCGATGTCTAAGCCACTTTGGTAGCAAAAACAGGAAGGCAGATTACTATCTAAATGGCGACAAGTTGGGAAAAGAGGAAGTACAATGGGACCTGGTGGTCTTTGTTTATCAGTCTATGAAAGTAAGCATGCAGGTACAGCAGGCAGTGAAGAAAGCGAATGGCATGTTGGCCTTCATAACAAGAGGAGTCGCGTATAGGAGCAAAGAGGTCCTTCTGCAGTTGTACAAGCCTGAGTGAGACCACACCTGCAGTATTGTGTGCAGTTTTGGTCCCCTAATTTGAGGAAGGACATTCTTGCTATTGAGGGAGTGCAGTATAGGTTCACCAGGTTAATTCCCCAGATGGCGGGACTGTCATATGTTGAAAGAATGGAGCGACTGGGCTTGTATAGACTGGAATTTAGAAGGATGAGAGGGGACCTTTTTTAAACATATAAGATTATTAAGGTTAGGACACGCCAGAGGCAGGAAACATGTTCCCGATGTTGGGGGAGTTCAGAACCAGGGGCCCCAGTTTAAGAATAAAGGGTTGGCCATTTGGAGATGAGGAACAACTTTTTCACCCAGGGAGTTGTGAATCTGTGGAATTCTCTGCCTTAGAATGCAGTGGAGGCCGATTCTCTGGATACTTTAGAGAGAGAGTTAGATAGAGCTCTTAAAGATAGTGGAGTCGAGGGATATGGGGAGAAGGCAGGAACGGGGTACTGATTGTGGATGATCAGCCATGATCACAGTGAATGGTGGTGCTGGCTCAAAGGGCCGAATGGCCTACTCTTGCACCTATTGTCTGAACCTGCTACCCGTTCCACCTCAATAAGCTTGGGTATCATGATTCCTAATTAGCTGGCACCATGGTGCAGCTGTTAGTACTGCTGCCTCACAGCGCCAGAGGCCCTGGTTTGATCCTGACCTGTGCGTGGAGTTTGCATGTTCTCCATGTGACCGATATCCGGTTGGGGCGGCAGTCGCACATGCTCATTGGGGAAGCCTTACCGGAGCCGGGAAATACCATCAAATTCCAGGTCATTTTGAATTCTATTACAGGAAAAAAATTAAGTAAGGTGTGGAAGCACTGTATCTCTTCTAATTCTGAAAACATTACATGTATATTATAGAAACATAGCATATGGGCTTGTATTCACTGGAGTTTAGAAGGATGAGGGGATATCTTGGAGAGAGTTGGATAGAGCTCTAGGGGCTAGTGGAATCAAGGGATATGGGGAGAAGGCAGGCACGGGTTATTGATTGGGGACGATCAGCCATGATCGCAATGAATGGTGCTGGCTCAGAAAGGCCAAATGGCCTCCTCCTGCACCTATTTTCTATGTTTCTAAGTACACTTTTCTCTCTCTTCCCCGGCATCTTTGCTTCCAGAGCCTTTCTTCCGGATTATCCGTTCTGTTAGACCAACTTGTGGGCGCGTCCTCTGAGAGGAGTCCCGACGGTAGCTGGAACAGTCCCCCAAGGGGCTGAGATTCTGGCCCACACTTGTCCCACCTGCTTGCGTTTGGTCCATATCCCCTGCCCGCTACAATAATGCAATCCCAGGACATGGTAGTCCTGGCAGCCCTAGCAAGTGCAATTGCACTTTTATTAAAGTTAAAATGAGGAGAGTGACTAAGGGGGAATGAGCAGCCCTTGCACAGTTAGGGGCTATGGGTGTGGTGGAATATTGCGTTGGAGGAACGGGTGAGTGGTGGAATATTGCGTTGGGGGAACGAGTTGCATTGGGGGACCAGGCCTCCCGTGCGATAAGGGACCCAACGGGTGGCACTTGGAGCGCAATTGCATTTTTTTTTAAATTGAGGGAGGGTGAATAAGGGGAAATGAACCGCCCTGCACAGTTGTGGGCTATGGGTGCGTGGTGTAATATTGCGTTGGGGGAACGAGTGAGTGGTGGAATATTGCGTTGGGGGAACGGATGAGTGGTGGAATATTGCGTTGGGGAACGGGTTGAGTTGGGGGACCAAGCCTCGTGTGGGGGCTACGGGTGAGTGGTCGAATATTGAGTTAGGGGAACGGGTTGCGTTGGGGGACCAGGCCTCCCGTGCGAAAGGGTACCACTTAGTCTAGTATATAGCTCTAAACTTGTCCTATTCATGTACCTGTCTTAACTGTTTCTTAAACATTGAGATAGTCCCAGCCTCAACTACTTCCAATGGCAGCTTGTTCCATACATCCACCACTCTTTGTGTGAAAAAGTTACCCTTCAGATTTGTAAGGCCCTGTCCCACCGTACGAGTTCATGCAAGTGCTCTCCCGAGTTTAAAAAAAAAAAAAATCAAACTCGTGGTAAGCACGGTGAATGAACGTAGCGGGTACGTCGGAGCTCGGGGACGTCTGTTAGCGGCTCGTAACGATAACGGCAGGTACTCGGGAAACGCGGTAAGCTCGGGAAGACTCGTGAAGATTTTTCAACATGTTGAAAAATGTCCACGAGAGCCCCGAGTACCGACAAGCGGCCATTACCGTAAATCTCCGAGTTCGAATCAAGGCAAACTCGGGAGAACTCTTTGAATGAACTCGTTCAGTGGGACAAAGCTTTTAGTAAATCTTTGCCCATTCACCTTGAACCTATGTCCTCTGTTCCTCGATTCCCCAACTCTGGGCAAGAGACTCTGTGCATCTACCCGATCTGTTCCTCTCATGATTTCATGCATCTCTATAAGATCTCCCCTCATCTTCCTGTGTTCCAAGGAATAGAGACCCAGCCTACTCAACCTCCACCTACAGTTCACACCCTCTAGTCCTGGCAACATCCTCGTACATCTTCTCTGAACCCTTTCAAGCTTGACAATATCTTTCCCTGAAAGAATGAACAGAGCAGCACAGCAACAAGGCCTTCAGCCCACATCATCTCTGCTGAAAATGATGCCCAGCTCAATTCCTATCTGTCTGCACCGAGTCCATTTCCCTCCATACCCCGCATGTTATTGTGCCTATCCAAATGCCTCGTAAATGAGTTGCCTCTACCCCCCCCCCCCCCCCCCACAGTAACACAGCCCATTCGTAGGCCCCCCTCGGTCATGACTGACCACGGGTGATGCATCCTACTTGTTGGCTGCTTGCTCCAAACCTCGGCTGGAGCAGCGTCGCTTGTGGCCGAAGAGACCAATGGCAGGAGTGACAGCCTCTGTGGCAAAGGTCACATTTGTGTGTAGTCTCTGGTCTGTTGAAGTTGCTGCGCTCCTTTCTGCCGCTGCGTTCAACAGTTTCTCTTACCCCGTTTTGAGATGTTGGTTCAGGGTACCTCTCCACCTTGTGCGGTCAGCTGCAAGGCTCTCCCAGGACTACACACCCCACACAGCCCACACTCATTTACATCTGGATTTTAATCTCAAGTACTATCCTGTGTGAACCTGGTTGGTTAATTCCCCTATCTCGCTATTTATTTTACAGATTAATTTATATGTGCAATTTCTATAAAGGCAGGTGCAATTTCTATCTAATAGATATAATGCATAATTGGATCTTCATGAGAAATTGCCCCACTTTTATCTGAAGATGGTGCAGTGGAGTAGGTCAAGGCTTCAGTTTACTGCCGTCACTAAGAGGCTGTTTGCTTATAAATAGACTCTTCTGGCTGATTGCAATAAAGAACGCTTCTCCGAGACCTGCTTCCAACGTGGCATGTTGTCAGGAGCTTGCCCTAGATAGGTGATGTTTCAAATGGGAGAGACTGGGTACGTAGCTGTCTGAACTCTCTGGTGGAGAGTTCTAAATCATCCCCTCATTCCCTCAAATTGAATGGAAGTCTGAGGAAGGGTCTTGACCCGAAACGTTTTTGACCCCTCTCACCCTGGCCACAAACTCTTTGAATCACTTCCCTCTGGAAGGCGACTCCGGACTGTCAAAGCTGCCACAGCCAGACATAAAAACCGTTTTTATCCACGAGTAGTTGCTCTACTCAACAGCCAAAAATCTGGTATTTTGTTGGTTCACATGCTTGATCAATGGTGTTTTATCATTAATCTTTTATTATTAATGTTTAGTGTTTTATGAGTCATTCGTAACTGTCACTGCATGTCATGTTGTTACTTGTGGGCGGAGCACCAAGGCAAATTCCTTGTATGTGAATACTTGGCCAATATACTTACTTAGGTTCATGAGGTTAATTCCCAGGATGGCGGGACTGACATATGATGAAAGAATGGATCGACTGGGCTTGTGTTCAATGGAATTTAGAAGATTGAGAGGGAATCTTATGGAAACATATAAAATTGTTAAGGGATTTGACAGGCTAGTTGCAGGAAAAATGTTCCCCATGTTGGGGGAGTCCAAAACCAGGGGTCACAGTTTAAGAATAAGGGGTAGTACATTCGGGACTGAGATGAGGAAAAACCTTTCCACCCAGAGAGTTGTGAACCTGTGGAATTCACTGCCACAGAAGGCAGTGGAGGCCAATTCACTGGATATATTCAAGAGAGGGTTAGATATAGCTCTTAGGGCTAACAAACTCGAGGGATATGGGGAGAAGGCGGGAACAGGGTACTGATTGTGGATGATCAGCCATGATTATATTGAATGGCGGTGCTGGCTCGAATGGCCAAATGGCCTACTCCTGCACCTATTTGCTATGTTTCTTCCAGTTCTTGATGTGAAATGTTAACTGGTTTAGGAAGGAGATGAGGGTGAATTTCTTTAGTCATGGGGTGGTGAATCTGTGGAATTCTCTGCCACAGAAGGCCTTAGAGGCCAACAGTGGATATATTTAAGGCAGAGATGGATAGATTCTTGATTAGTATTGTCAGGTTATGCAGAGTTGCCTAGTACGGATGTTTCATCTTTTGTACGGAAATGCGGTTAGAATACTGATGTACGATTTTGTGTTGTTAAATACGGATTTTAAATACGGAGTTCAGTTCAGTCTGAAGAAGGGTCTCGATCAGAAACGTCACCCATTCCTTCTCTCCAGAGTCGCTGCCTGCCCCGCTCCAGGTTCTGTTTAACGCGAATTTAAACAAAGCGCTGTGGCTACCGGCTGGAGCGCTATGGGCTTTACACATAGCGCTATGGCCGCAGCGCTAGGGGTTGCAGACTGTTCAGGAACATTCTCGTATAACAATGAGTCTTTGGAGTTCTCTTTCTCAGTGGAACTTGAGCCTTTGATTATTTTTCAGGCAGTGGTGAAAGGTTGCCAGTGAGATTGCAGTTACATTGGGATTGGCCTTGATTTTACAGAATGGTGGGTGGACTCAAGGGGAGAGAGGAAGAGAGGGGGAAGGGGAGAGGGGGAGGGGGAAGGGAGAGGGAGAAGGGGAGGGGGGGAGGGAATAAGAGGGTGAGAAAAAAAGGAAGGAAGAGAGAAAGAGGGAGGGAGAGAGGAAGGAATGGAGAGATGGATGGAGGAGAGAAGGAGGGAGAGGGAGGCTTCCAAAATGGCTTCTACATCATCATCAATGCTAAAAGCAGGAAGCAGCCTTTCAAACAGCAGTGTATAAAGAGATGGCAATGAATGAACTGTCAGGTAAGGTGCGTCGACGACATGTCAATTGATAGCAAAGTTATACATTCTTGTACTGTTACATGGGGATGGCTGCACATAACTAACCATTTTAACTGGTTTCAATTTGATGACCTGCTTGCGTTTCTTGTTGCAATGTACCGAGCGAACTGTGTTAGTCGCCTGTAATCTACTCAATGTGTACACTGGTGCACAAAAGATCATCCGAAACAAGTTGCACGTAGTTTTGTTATGTGATACAGCGCAGAAACGGGCCCTTCAGCCCACTGAGTCCACGCTGACCAGCGATCCCCGCACACTTGCACTATCCTGCACACAGGGGACAGTTTACAATGATACTTCTTAGCGAGTCCACACACAAGATTAGAAGTTGTTCGGCCAGAGCTGAACGCACCTCTCGGCATCTGCACACAATGGTGACTGTCTTGTGCTTCTTGTGTGTGGTGGTGGAAACAGGGCCGCGACGTCAACGCTCTTTTACTTGACCTCACAGTTATACTCTGCCAATAAACCTACAAACCTGTGCGCCTTTGGAGTGTGCGAGGAAACAGGAGATCTCTGAGCAAACCCACACTGGTCACGGAGAACGTACAGACAATGAATGAATGAATAAGTTTATTGGTCAAGTACTCACATACAAGGAATTTGCCATGGTGCTCCGTCTGCAAGTGACAACATGACATACAGTGACAGTTAGGAATGACACATAAAACATTTATAATAAAACATTATTGATTAAACATGTGAATTAAATAAAATACCAGAGCAAAAGGAGGTTACAGATTTTTGGTTATTGAGTAGAGCTACTACTCGTGGAAAAAAGCTGTTTTTATGTCTGGCTGTGGCAGCTTTGACAGTCCAAAGGCGCCTTCCAGAGGGAAGTGACTCAAAGAGTTTGTGGCCAGGGTGAGAGAGCTCAGAGATGATCTTACCTGCTCGCTTTCTGGTCCTTGCAGTGTACAGTTCATCAATGGAGGGAAGGTTGTAGCCAATAACCTTCTCAGTTGATCGGACGATTCGCTGCAGCCTCCGGGTGTCGTGCTTGGTGGCTGAGACAAGCACCCGTTGTCAGGATCGAACCCAGTTCTCTGGCGCTGTGCCGCCCCTAAAACTGGCTTGGTGACAGGGACAGAGGGTAGCGACGGAGGAATACTTTTATTCAACTGGACAACTCTGTCGCACAGCGGTCGAGCTACTGCCTCACAGCGCCAGAGACCCGGGTTCGATCCTGACTGTGGATGCCTGTCTGTGCGGAGTTTGTCCGTTCTCCCCATGACCTGCGTGGGTTTTCTCCAAGAGATCTTCGGTTTACTCGGTGGGCCGAAGGGCCCGTTTCTGCGCTGTATCTCTGAAATAAACTAAGACGCTAACCCAGGGGTGGGGAACCTGCGGCCTTCTAAGCCATTAAGTGTGGCCTATTGAATGAATCCACATTTTGTAGAACAAATCTTTATTATTATTAATATGTTTTTGTTCATCTTTTAGTTTTATTTCAATCTTAAAATGAACGTATTTAAAATACCAAAGAGTAAAAGAAGATTCAATGAAATAATCCTCCCCGACTGACGGCCACAATTAAAACATTAGTAAGTCATGAGGGCTATTTTAACAAAATAATGTACATTTTGAAGTATATCTAATTGAAGTTTCTTGGATCGGCCTTATTAGATCACAGCTAACTTAATGCGACCTTCCGCCATGAAAAGGTTCCCCGCCCCTGGTCTAACCTGCAGGAGTCAGTGTAGGTAGTTTGCTCGAGGTATTTCAGCCTTGAAATCTGGAGAGGAAAAATTGGACGTTCCATTGCACGTTCCAAGGGGTTTTTTTTTAAAGCGGTTATGCATTAATGGTAACGCTATACGCCACCGTATCTGCATTTTCTTTTCATTCAGGAACAGCTGCTGAAGCAGCAGCAGTGGCAGCAACAACAGCAGCAGCAGCAGCAGCAACAGCAGCAACAGCAGCAACAGCAGCAGCAGCATCACCACCACCAGCAGCCCTCCCAACAGGCTCAAGTGCAGCAGCCGCCTCTGCCACTTGCAATGGCCCCGCCGTCAGCACCCATGCACCCACAGCAGCAGCAGAAGCCCATGTACCCTGGCTCAATCGGCCGCCCGCCTCCGCCCCCCATGCCCCCGATGGGATACGACCCGCGATGGATGATGATGCCACCTTACATGGACCCTCGCATGATGCAGGGCCGGCCTCCCATCGACTACTTCCCACCTGGCGTTCACCCATCAGGCAAGTAAAAACCAAGATCCTATAGCAAGCAAGATAGACCACTCGACGAAAAAGACGTCGTTCGGTCATGGGCAGATTCATGGGTAATTTTCAAGCCCCGTTTCCGTAACCGGCTTGCGTCTCCGCACCAAAGATTCCATAGCGGAGCAAAGATAACTAGTGCGGAGACTGAAGCCGGTTACGGAAACATCCTCGTAAAAATAAAAGTTTTTTGGTAAAAAAAATCTTCTCATTTTCAAAATTTTAATTTATTAATACAAACTGTTCCCCCGCAACGTTGATTACACTGCGAAAGGGATACCCAAAGTCGGGTCGGGTTACTGAAATGGATGGAAAAAAAGGCCCACGTTCCGCTCCATTGCGTACTACACGTCAGCCCATTGCATTTAGCAGGAGTGGTCTTTGGTAAAAAAAACGCTCGCTCCCCTCCCCCTTTAACAAGTGCAGGGCTCTTAGTCCACCAGTCATAGGAGCAGAATTAGGATATTTGTTCCATCAAGTCTACTCCGCTGTTCAATCATGGCTGATCTAGCGTTCCCTCTCAATCCCACTATCCTGCCTTCTCCCCATTACCGCTGACACCCTGATTAATCAAGGAGTGTAGGTTAATTGGCTTGGTAAAAATTCTGATTTTTCGTCCATCGCATCTTCTCTGCCATTCAATCATAGCTAATCTATCTTTCCCTCTCAACCTGACAAACCGGCTTTCTCCCCATAACCCCTAACACCATACTAACCAAGAAACGTATCACATCTTCCCATTTCCTCCCCTTTCGACTTTCCGCAGAGACCGGTCCCTCTGTAACTCCCTGGTTAATTCGTCCCTTCCCACCCAAACCACCCCCTCCCCTGCTACTTTCCTCGCAACCGCAGGAAATGCTACACTTGTCGCTTTACCTCCCCCTTGACTCCATCCAAGGACCCAAGCAGCCTTTCCAGGTGAGGCAGAGGTTCACCTGCACCTCCTCCAACCTCATCTATTGCATCCGCTGCTCCAGGTGTCAGCTGCTGTACGTCGGTGAGACCAAGCATAGGCTTGGCGATCGCTTCGCCCAACTCCTCCGCTCAATTCGCACTAAGCAACCTGATCTGGTGGCCCAGCACTTCAACTCCCCCTCCCATTCCAAATCCGACCTTTCTGTCCTGGGCCTCCTCCATGGCCAGAGTGTGTCCCACCGCAAATTGGAGGAGCAGCACCTCATATTTTGCTTGGGCAGTTACACCCCAGCGGTATGAACATTGACTTCTCCAATTTCGTAGTCCTTGCTTTCTCCCTCCTTCCCCTCCCCTTCCCCTCCCCTTCCCAGCTCTCCCACAGCCCACTGACTCCACCTCTTCCTTTCTTCTTCCCGCCCCACCTTGTCAGTCTGAAGAGGGGTCTCGACCCAAAACGTTACCTATTCCTTCGCTCCATAGATGCTACCTCACCTGCTGAGTTTCTCCAGCATTTTTGTCTACTTTTGATTTTTCCAGCATCTGCAGTTCTTTCTTAAACAAGAATCTTATCAAACTCTGTCTTAAAATTATCCAATTACTTGGCCTCCACAGCCTTCTGTGGCAATGAATTCCAGTTTAAGTCCATTTGCCAGAATAGCCTGCTTTAGTAACAAAAGGGGATGGGGAGCAACATGTAAAAACAAACATCCGCAAGTGCTTGATTATGAATAAAAGACTCCAAGTGCTGGAGTAACTCAGCAGGTTAGGCAACATCTCTGGAGAAGATGGTTAGATGACATTTTGGGTCGGGACTTGTCAGTGGGGTCCATCCTGAAACGTGACCTAACCATGTTCTCCAGGGAAGCTCTGACCTGCTGAGTTACTCTTTTTCTTTAAAGGAAGCAACATTATTATTGTGGAAATGGATAGTGATAACATTCAGAGAGAAAAGGAATTAAAGGAAACTTCAATATATATATATTTTTTTTAACAAAATGGGAGATGAGGGGGGATCTTATAGAAACATATAAAATTATAAAAGGACTGGACAAGTTAGATGCAGGAAAAATGTTCCCGATGTTGGGCGAGTCCAGAACCAGTCCATTCTTAGAATAAAGGGGAGGCCATTTGAGACTGAGGTGAGAAAAAACTTTTTTACCCAGAGAGTTGTGAATTTGTGGAATTCCCTACCACAGAGGGCAGTGGAGGCCAATTCACTGGATGGATTTAAGAGGGAGTTAGAGCTCTAGAGGCTAGTGGAATCGAGGGATGTGGGGAGAAGGCAGGCCTGGGTTATTGATTGGGGACGATCAGCCATGATCACAATGAATGGCGGTGCTGGCTCGAAGGGCTGAATGGCCTCCTGCACCTATTTTCTATGATTCTATGTAACACTTTATTAATTTATTATTGAAAATTAACAGGTCCATGTGTAACATCTGCTCAGTAGACTGTTAGACACAAAGCTGGAGTAACTCAATGGGACAGGCAGCATCTCTGGCGAGACGGAATAGGTAGCGTTTCGGGTCGATGCCCTTCTATCAGACTGAGAGTCACAGGAAAGCGAAATGTGAGATCGGGAAGATGATGTAGAGAGATAAAGAACAATGAATGAAGGATGCGCAAAAAAGTAACGATGATAAAGGGCCATTGTTGGCTGTTGGGTGACAAAGAGAAACTGGAGCGACAGTGCTGAGGGATGGAGAGAGAGGGGGGGGAGGAATGCCAGGGTTACTTGATGTTCGAGAAATCAATATTCATACCACTGGGCTGTGAGCTGCCCAAGTGAAATATGAGATGCTGTTCCTCCAATTTGCGTTTAGTCTCATTCTGACAATGGAGGAGACCTGCAATAGACTCGTAGATTGAACAACAACAGTCGGACCCGTCTGAAGAAGGGCCTCAACCCGAAGCGTCACCTGTTCCTTCTCTCCAGAGATGCTGCCTGTCCCGCTGAGTTACTCCAGCTTTTTGTGTCGATCTTCAGTTCTATTGTGTAGCTAGCTGCTTTAGTGTTGGACCACTTGCCGATGATGGTGATGAAAGTACATCCGGTGTGTTGTGCCGCTGCAGGTCTAATGGCTCGCGAGCGCTCGGATAGCGGCGGTTCTGGGTCGGAACCCTTTGACCGGCACCCGACGAGGGGCACCCCTCCTATTGACCCCAAGTTGGCCTGGGCTGGCGACATGTTCCCATCAGCGGAGATGCGGCCTCTTGCCTCGCCTATGAGACCGCATGAAGATGACGACAAAGGCTTGAGGTCTGTTCACGTGAATGTTGAACTCGCTCGTTTTAGGTAACTTCTACAAACACTCTCCTCCTCTTTCTCTCCCCCTTCCCCCCCCCCCCCAGTAAAAGTCAGTTATCCAGTCCCTAGCCAGCAGTCTGCCCAACAGAAATGCAGCTGTGAACCTGCCTGAGGTCATTCTGTTGCCACCCCTGATCTGTCCCGGTCTTTTCTCGCTTCCGTGCCCGCAATGGGTCCAAGGAGGTGTCCCGACACGAGGCAATATCCATCTTCTCCCGATGTACTGCCTCTCGCCACGAGTTGCTCCAGAATTTTGTCAAAGTCGACAGTCAGTCAATTTTATTCGTCACATGCACCCAAAGGTGCAGTGATATGAATTTGCCAGCAGCGATACTCTTAAAAAGATCACACGATACACAATAGAATTTAACACACACATCCAACACAGCATTCTCCACTGTGGTGGTAGGCAACAACGTTCAGTCAGTCCTCCTCCTTTGTTCACCCGTGGTCGGGGCCATAAACCATGAATCCTCCGTAGGCGCAGCTACGGTCAGCTACAGGCCCTCTCGTCGGGATGATTTAAAGCTCCGATGTCGGAACGGTCGAACACACTCGCAGCTTCCAGTGCCCGAATCAGCACTTTCTTACCGGAGTCCGCGGCTTCAGGTTGTGTCTATTTGTGTGGCACGGTGGCGCAGCGTTAGAGTTGCTGCCTACACAGCGAATGCAGCACCGGAGACCCGGGTTCAATCCTGACTACGGGCGCTAGCTCTCTGTACGGAGTTTGTACGTTCTCCCCGTGACCTGCGTGGGTTTTTCTTCAAGATTTTCGGTTTCTTCCCAGACTCCAAAGACGTACAGGTTTGTAGGTTAATTGGCTTGGTAAATTGTAAAAAAAATTATCCCAAGCATGCAGGGTCGTGTTGATATGCAGGGATCGTTTGTCGGCGCGGACCCGGTGGGTCAAAGTGCCTGTTTCTGCGCTGTATCTTTAAATAAAACTAAACTAAACATGGACGGGTGACATTTCGGGTCGGGACCTACAACGATCTTCAGATCTGGAGAAGGATCCCAACCTGAAACGTCACCTTTCCACGTTTTCACAAGATCACAAGTTATAGGAATAGAATTAAGCCATTTGGCCCATCAAGTCCACTCCGCTATTCAATCATGGCTGATCTATCTCCCCCTCCTAACCCCATTCTCCTGCCTTTCTCCCCATAAACCCTTGACACCCATTTTTTAATCAAGAATTTGTCTTATCTCTGCCTTAAAAATATCCACAGACTTGGACTCCGCATCCCTCATGAAATGAGTTTCTACAGATTAACTACCCTCTGACTAAAGAAGTTTCTCCTCGCCTCATTTCTAAAAGTGCCTGACTGTAGCAGATCTGATCAGTTATCCCTTGTTCATCGTTACTTTTTTGCATATCTTTCATTCATTTGATCTATATCTACATGGCCGTCTAAATCTCGCGACTTAATTTCCCCAGATTCTCAGTTCTACCGAGTCTCTCACTCTACCAGTGCCGCCAACTACGTATTAAATCCCATCCACATAATTACTAAAATTTAAAGACAAATGCCATAATTAATGACACACATAAAGACAAATGGCCACCACAGAAGGGTCTCGACCCGAAGCGTCACCCATTCCTTTTCTCCAGAGATGCTGCCTGACCCGCTGAGCTGCTCCAACTTTTTGTGTTCGTCTTCGAGTTATTCCACCACTTTGTGTCCTTTATCTTGTGCGCACGCGTCTCGACCGGCGTCCGCAGTTTTTCGTTTCCGTTCTTGTTCCCAACAGCTTTCTGTTTGTCCCGCAGGAGTGACACACCGCCGGTCCGACACCGAGACGCTGGGCATCCGCAGTCCTTCATGGGCGGCCTCCAGCAAGTCCCGGACCCTGGGCCTCGCCACATGGCGCAGATGCAGCGCTACCCGCTGGTGGAGCGGCTGGACGATCAGAGGCAGAGCCCCTGGCAGAACTCGCTGCCCGGCGCCCAGGCGGAGCTGGGGCGGGACAGGCGGATGGAGATGTCCCTCCACCTCCAGCATGCCCAGCGCAAGGCGGACCAGGAGCCGATCGCCCGCAGGGACGCTGTACCGCACCCGCATCCGCACCCGCACCCTCACCCTCACCCGCACGAGGACAAGAAGATGGAGGCCCACGCCATGCACGTGCAGCGGGAATCCGCGCAGCTCTCCGCCAGCAGCGTGAAGAAAGCGGGGCCCCACTCGCAGCCCCTGGAGCTGCTGCAGCACAAGGACGAGCACGGGGCCAAAGAGGGCAAGCAGGACGAGGGCAGGAAGGGAGACAAGCCGGGCCGCCAGGGAGACATGCACCGGCCTCAGAGGAAGGACTCCAAGACGGAGACACGCTGGGGCCCGCGGCCGGGCAGCAAGAACCGCGAGGAGATGGGGGAGAAGCCGGCCCGCCGAGCCGGCCCCATCAAGAAGCCGGTGCTGAAGGAGCTGAAGAGGGAAGACAGCGAACAGGAGGTTGAACGGGGGGCGAAGCCAGCGGCCGGAGAGAAAGCTGCCGTCAAAGGGAAGGACAAACCACCGGAATCGACCGACCTTTCCAAGTCGGACTCTTCCATCAGTTTGAAGGTGAACCTGCCCGGTCCGTCTGCGGCTGCCTCCAACAAGTCCTTGCCGGGCCCCCCCGCGGCCAACTTGCAGGACGATCGAGGGAAGGCCAAGCCTTCTGGCAAGGAGCAGCGGCCGGAGAAGATCAAGCCGTCCAAGCCGCCCCCGAAGGACTACGGTGGTGGCCCTCCACCGCCACGGCGCAACCGGGACCGCGACCACTCGTTCGAGCGCAACTTCTCAGGCCGTGGCCGGGCCAGGGGCCGGGGAGAGTTCTTCTCGCGGGGCCGGGGCTACCGCGGCGCCTATGGCGGCCGGGGGCGGGGCGGCCGGGGCCGCAGCCGGGAGTTCCGGGGCTACCGCGAGCCGGTGTACCGCGCCGACGAGGACGGCCCCAAGGGCGCCTTCCGCCCGCGCAACCCCAGCGAGACGCGCAGCGAGGGCTCGGAGTATGAGGAGATCCCCAAGCGCCGGCGCCAGCGCGGCTCGGAGACGGGCAGCGAGACCCACGAGAGTGCCAGTGACGTGGCCCACTCCGACAAGGAGGCCTCCTCCAGCTCCAAGGAGCCGCCCAAGGAGTTCCGCAACTCCGACCAGGGCCGGGTGGACAAGAGGAACTGGTCCGAGCCGCCTCCGAAGTTTGCCGACAAAATGCCTCCCCGGCTCAGCGACTCCTCCCGCGGTAGGGTCTTCACGCCGCGGGGAGTGCCTTCCAGGAGGGGCAGGGGGGGGGTGCCCCGTGGTGGTGGCGGAGGTGGTGGAGGTGGCGGTGGGGGCCGTCCCCAGCAAGGTGGCTGGGGCCCGCCTTCCAAGATGTCCCCGCCCAAGAAGCAGCCTTCCAAGGAGCAGGTGAGGGGGCCGGAGAGCAAGCCCCCGGACGCCCCGGCGTCGTGCAAGGAGAGCGACCGCGGCCTGGCGGACAGGCCGGCTCCGACGGCCGACCCCGGCGGCTTCCCCGAGGCTCCTCCGCTGCACCGGCTGGAGCGGCCCATGGACCGGCCCCCTCGACGCCGGCGCCACGGCCGGTCCCAGCAGCAGGACAAGCCGCCGCGCTTCCGCCGGCTCAAGCAGGAGCGCGAGGTGGCGGCCAGGATGAACGGCGAGCGCAACCCGTACCCGGCCGACGAGCCACCGCCGGCCCACCCCCCGCCCCACCCTCAGGCCGAGGAGATCAAGGAGGTGGTGCGCAGTGCCGCCGGCACCAAGTCCCCGGACCTGTCCAACCAGAACTCCGACCAGGCCAACGAGGAGTGGGAGACGGCCTCCGAGAGCAGCGACTTCACCGAGAGGCGGGACAAGGACGGCGTCTACGTGAAGGGCGCCCCCGGCGGCGTCAAGTCAATGGATCCCAGCGCCGCCCAGAAGAAGGAGTCGTCCAAGCGTAGCTTCTCCAGCCAGAGGCCCGGCATGGATCGGCAGAATCGGCGTTCGAATCCCGGCGATTCTGGCGGCAGGAGCAGCCGCAACAGTGCCGGATCCATGAGGAATGACAAACGCAACTGGTCTTCTCCAAAGAACAGGAGGTGGGTGAAGGGGAGCACGGGGACATGGGTAAAAGATTGGGACAGGAGCATTAAAAAATGCAGGAGTCGAGGAACATTGGTAATAAATGATAGGTAGACAAAAAGGCTGGAGAAACTCAGCGGGTGAGGCAGCTTCTATGGAGCGAAGGAATAGGTGACGTTTCGGGTCGACACCCTTCTTCAGACTAATGTGGGGGGGTGGGGGAAGAAGAAAGGAAGAGGTGGAGACAGTGGGCTGTGGGAGAGCTGGGAAGGGGAGGGGAAGGAGGGAGAAACCAAGGACTACCAGACGGAGAAGTCAATGTTCATCCCGCTGGGGTGTAAACTACCCAAGCGGAATATGAGGTGCTGCTCCTCCAATTTGCGGTGGGACTCGCTCTGGCCATGGAGGAGGCCCAGGACAGAAAGGTCAGATATGGAATGGGATGGGGAGTTTAAGTGCTGAGCCGGGAGATCAGGTTCGTTAATGCAAAATGTGCAGAGGTGTTGGGCGAAGCAATCGCCTAGCCTGCGCTTGGTCTCACCAATGTAGAGCAGCTGACACCTAGAGCAGCGGATGCAATAGATGAGGTTGGAGGAGGTGCAGGTGCAGAATAAATGATAGAGCAGGTTTTTTTTTTAGTGTAGAGGAAACAGACCCTTCACCCCATCAAGTCCACGCCAACCATCGTACTCTAGTTCTGTTATCGCATTTTTGCATCCCAAACACTTGGGTAATTTACACATGCCAATTAACCCACGGGCCTCCATGTGTTTGGAACACTGGAGCACCTGGAGAAAACCCACGTGGTCCCTTGGAGAGCGTGCAAATTCTGTGCAGACAGCACCCGCGGTCAGCATTGAACCTGGCTCTCGGACGCTGTGAGGTGGCAGCTCTACAACTGTGCCGCTCACCCTCTGCCGATTCTCGTAATGTGACTGGTCCTGTTTCTTGTGTTGTTAAGTCTGGCAGCTTTGGTGAGAAAGTAAGCATGCGGGTACAGCAGGCAGTGAAGAAAGAGATTGACATGTTGACCTTTATAACAAGAGTTGAGTATCGGAGCAAAGAGGTCCTTCTGCAGTTGTACAGGGCCCTAGTGAAACGACACCTGGAGTATCGTGTGCAGTTTTGGTCCCCATAATCTGAGGAAGGACATTCTTGCTATTGAGGGAGTGCAGTGTAGGTTCACCAGGTTAATTCCTGGGATGGCGGGACTGTCATATGCTGAGAGAATGAAGCTGCTGAGCTTGTATACTCTGGAGTTTAGAAGGATGAGAGGGGATCTTATTGAAACATATACGATTATTAAGGGTTTGGACACGTTAGAGGCAGGAAACATGTTCCCGATGTTGTGGGAGTCCAGAACCAGAGGCCACAGTTTAAGAATATGGGGTGTCATTTAGAACGGAGATGAGGAAACACTTTTTCACACAGAGAGTTGTGAGTCTGTGGAATTCTCTGGCTCAGAAGGCGGTGGAGGCCGGTTCTCTGGATACTTTCAAGAGAGAGCTAGATAGAGCTCTTAAAGATAGCGGAGTCAGGGGATATGGGGAGATGGCAGGAACGGGGTACTGATTGGGGATGATCAGCCATGATCACAGTGAATGGCGGTGCTGGCTGGAAGGGCCGAATGGCCGACTCCTGCACCTATTGTCTATTCTATTCTATTCCGTTCGCACACTGAAGTGAAGGAATGAGGGTGTGCTCAGAGTTGACGCGATTTCATTGGCAGGCCTGTGGAAGAACGTGGACCGCCCCTTCCTGCAGCTCTCTCTCAGAACGCCAGCGCCGTGTTCAGAGTGGATCGCATCATCCCCAGCGATTCGGCTGCCATCCAGCAGGCCATCGCAGAGGTCAACAGCCGGCAGAAGGACCGCAAGCTGGTTCCCGGCAAAGCCAAGGAGAAGAGCGACATGCTGACACAGTTTGACCTGAATAATTATGCGGGTAAGTGCAGGAGCAGTTTTCCGTAACATCGCAGAGTCGCGCGGTTTGAAGGCTCTCAACTCGAAACTTCACCCGTTCCTTTCCAGCGATGCTGCCTGTCCCGCTGAATTACTCTAGCATTCTGTTCCCATGTTCAAGACCGGCTGGCAACATTTTAAATGTCCAAACGTTG